>JAPWDM010000008.1:10000-613746 GCA_035578155.1 Brachynemurus nebulosus | reverse complement strand
TAATACATTAAGTTTCATTAGGTTTTCGAAGTCGTCTTCGAAGATAGATATGTGATATAGTAGGGTGAATGCGGGAGAGATGCCGCACATTTTGAAAATACTTAATAATTTTTAAAGTATGCATTTAATAGATTTGAAATTTGGTACACAATAAATGTAAACATTATTCTTTAAAATTATTTATAAATAATTTTAAACTTTGAGTCATAAAGGATTCATAATTAACATTTTTTTAGAGCCTGCAAAGCGGCGTCTCTCCCACAGCTATGGGAAAGATGCCGCATCAAAGAAGGAGCGACGCCGCATAGATCATATTAAAAATTTTGCATTTTACTCACATCTCCATACATGATGCATGCCATATCTAACCATTTTTGGCACTTTTACATCTTAACCAGTCAACTTTTTTTTTGTTTCTGAGTACTTTTAAAAATGTTCAATACACATTCAATCATCATTATTTTCGTTATCTTCACTAATATGAGAGCCCTTTCTGATCTGTTAATGGATCTTTTATATTTACGTGGGATAATTTACAGTCCAAAAAAAAAATTTCATAATTAAGGTATAAGTCTTGTAGCAAAAATTAAAAATTAAAAATTAAAATTTAAAATTTATTTTTTTTATTTATTATATTTATATTTGTTGATTAATTATTGGTTATTGATTGATTATTTATTGGTTGAGGGGTTAAATTTTGGGTGCTACTTTTCGGGTTGATTGGGGTTTCGATCAGCAGAGCATTTCTCCGGGTCTTATGGAGACAAGGGTGAGTGGCAGTGGAAGATTATGGTCGCAGATCGTTTTCCCAAAACCATGAGATCCCCAAATAACCTAAATTTTCTTTCGACTACCAAAGGGGTGGCTTTAAATTAGAAATACGAAAATTCATAAATAACAATTTTATTACAATGAAAGGTGACTAGAAACAATTTTTGAATTACAGCATTTGGAATCTTTGAATTTACAATAAATAATTACAAGATTGAAATAAATTTACATAATATATTTTAAAATAGAATTTGCATCTTAGTCTTTGGTGTAGTCATACTTTCCAAACCGAGACGCACGATATAAGCATATGGTGTGTACCGGCTATGGGAATGTACCACCACATCAGTTAGTAAATTTATACACTTTTGACTTAAATATAAATTTGAAGTTTCGAATTTTACGGAACGATTTTAAATATTGCTATAAAATATATTTTCTAAAGATATGTTATTAATTAAATTAAATTGATGTCACTATTTGAAATTTTATAATTGTGTTTTTAAAATTTATGACTAGAATAACCTGTATAAGTATTTTATAAGTATCAAATTTTATGAAATTGTAAATTAGTCGATATGACAAAAATAAAATTAGATTTAAATTAAAATGTTTTAGAAAGTTACGTTACGAGTTCTATTTCGCAAGTAAATTATACGATTTAAAGGATTATATCAGATAACTATATTATTTTGCAAAATTACTATTAAAATTGAATTGAAATAATATCGAAAGTTACTTTATAAGTTATATTTCGCAAATAAATTATATGATTTAAAAGATTATGCCAGATATCGAAATATTAGTAAAGGTTACGCGTGCTTTTTCCAATTTTTTTAAACCGGAAATATTACGTAATTGAAAGAATATTAAGTTATCAAGACAATATTTAAATATTTGAAAACTTACTTAATAACGAATTAAATAAATTTAAATTAACTTAACCTATACTGGCAGAACTGATGTTCGCCGCATCGACGTACGTGTCGGAAAATTAAATTTAAATTAACCTTAAACTATACTGGCTGAACTTTACGTTCGCCGCATCGACTTACATGTCGGAAACTAAACTTAGATTAACTTTAAACTATACTGGCTGAACTTTACGTTCGCCGCATCGACTTACATGTCGGAAAAACTAAATTATAAACTTATCAATTTAATAAACTATAATTTTCATAAACTATAAGCTATTTTTAGTCGTAGACTTTTTTGCTAAATCCCCAGGAAATCTTTTAGAAATCTGGATGAATGCGAAAGTACAAACGACGTTAAATATTTAAATGTAAATTATTTTTACATGTTACATTTAATTATTTTTTCTTTTATCTATCTAATATATATATAAATTATCTTTTATTTTAGTTTAAATAAATTTCCAAAATATATTTATTTTAAATTAATTTTTTTTTTTTTTTTCTTTTTTTTTTTTTTTTTTTTTTTAAAAAAACTGGCAGAACTGATGTTCGCCGCATCGACGTACTTGTCGGAAAATTAAATTTAGATTAACTATAAACTATACTGGCTGAACTTTACGTTCGCCGCATCGACTTACATGTCGGGAATTAAATTTAGATTAACTTTAAACTATACTGGCTGAACTTTACGTTCGCCGCATCGACTTACATGTCGGAAAAACTAAATTTAAATTAACTTTAAACTATACTGGCTGAACTTTACGTTCGCCGCATCGACTTACATGTCGGAAAAACTAAATTATAAACTTATCAATTTAATAAACTATAATTTTCATAAACTATAAGCTATTTTTAGTCGTAGACCTTTTTTGCTAAATCCCCAGGAAATCTTTTAGAAATCTGGATGAATGCGAAAGTACAAACGACGTTAAATATTTAAATGTAAATTATTTTTACATGTTACATTTAATTATTTTTTCTTTTATCTATCTAATATATATATAAATTATCTTTTATTTTAGTTAAATAAATTTCCAAAATATATTTATTTTAAATTAATTATACGATTTTTCAAAATTTAAAAGTTTTACCTACATGCTACGTTTAATTATTTTCTAATCATTTAAATATAAATTATTTTTCGATTACGTTTAAGTAAATTTCCAAATATATGTTATAGTAAAAATAATACTTATCTTAACAATGGTGAATTTGTAATTTTCAATAATACACTTAAATAAATGATACTTAAACTAATTTTAAAATATACATATTTTTTTTTATTTTGATGTGTGCGGCCCGAAGGCCACACGAGAAGAGAACTTCTCCCTAACTCTTTTTCTAACTAACTGTTGTGTCCTTTTTTTTTAATTAGTATAAGTTATTTATTTAATTATGTAATTTGTTTTGTTAATTATATTTTTTTTGAAAAATAAATGTTTAATTAAATAATGTACGCACCCGTTACAAATTTAAATTTCAGATTTCTGCAAACGTGTAATTAGTTTTTTTTTACATTGTCCCTAGATATCAATTTGAAACTATAACGCTAGATGTCGTTAATATATATACATATATAATTGATTTTTTTGAAATCTTTGAGATGACATATTGGACTGATATTAATTTCAAATATAAATGTTAGATGTCAGTATCTTTGACATTTTTACAAATCGATTATTTATTAATTAGATTAAAGTTTTATTATCGATTTCCAAAGTAAATGTTGAATTGATTGATCACATGTAGCAATAATTATTGCTACATTTCACCCCGTTTGCAAAAAGCGGAACGCTACGTAAATTTATGTTGGTTCTAAATACCTTATATGACATATACTGATCGGAAGTATGTGGATCTTGCAAAATGGCGGTAGACGGTGGAAGATGTTGTAGAATTTTCTTGTAGACCCATTGATTAACTGCGAAATTCGATGTTGGTGGACGATTTGGTGTTAGATTTTTAATACATTCATGTGCTTTTGTTACTGCTTGTTGAACCTTTTGTGGATTGGGTTTATCAGCTTGTAAGATTTATCATAATTCAGTATTTCGTTTATTGGAGTTAGCATCTGGCGGTTTAAAAAATACTTGTGCTGGAGATGCATTTATTAGCGAATTATACGAATTGCCGATGGTGAAGATTGCGTACTTTAGAAAGGTATCCCAATTTGCGTGATTGATTGAATATTGTAAATCATTGTGGTTAATTTTAGTTTTATATTTCTAATAGTACGTTCTGGTGCATTTGCCCTTGGATTATATGGAGCGGAGTAAATTTGGTGAATCGCTCTCTCGAAGCAGAAGTTGTTGTATCTTTCACTATGAAATACTGATTGGTAATTTGATGGTATTGTTGATCCGTATCCCAAATGTGGTGAACGATTATCTAGTGTACTTATAACGACTTTTGATGAAGTTTTCCTTGTAGGTTTAGCAATGATCCAACCATTGAAGTAATCTGCAATCACAAGATATATTTGAAGTCCTGTCCTTTGTGGGTCCACAAGTTCTTATAATTGAGTGTACGAAATCGATGAAAATTTTTTGAAGTATTTTTTGGGGGGTAACTTTGGAAAGCGATATTACAATTTTGTTTACTAGATTTTACTCTGTATAAATATTACAATTGTTTACATATTCTTTTACAATTTTATATAAATTGGGATAATGAAATCTGTTAAGTATTTTACGGTACGTACAAATAATTGCAATATAAGAAGAAAATATCGATGTATGAAAATAATCTAATACATACTGTAAGATTGATTTTGGTAAAACAATTTGTTTTTTTTTTTTTATGTTTGTCAAGAGATGTATCAACAAATCTTCCCGAATACGAAAATTATTAACGACATTTCCAGCTCGTATTCGCTGGAGTTCGGTTTTCGTAAATGGGTCGCTCTGTCGAGTGATCTCGGTAGACATATAATTATTTGGGTGAAAATTTATGTTATTTTATTAAATTCTGGATATTATCTAATTTTTGATTATTTATGTATAAATTATTTTCATTTGTATAGTATTTTTTTGTAAGTTTATTTAATTATCTTTTGATTCTAAATTTTTGTATTGTTTGTTAATTATCTTCGATATTATTTATTATTTATATTTAGTATTTATATTTGGTCTAAGTTTTATTAATTTCGATATCTGTATGTTATTTGATTCAAAGGTATTTATATTTGTTCTAAATTATATTAATTTCGATATCTGTATGTTATTTGATTCAAAGGTATTTATATTTGTTCTAAATTATATTAATTTCGATATCTGTATGTTATTTGATTCTAAAATTTTGATGAGAGAATTATTTTTTTTTTTGAATGTGAAATTTGGCAAAAGGTTTTGAGAATCGTTTAGGAATGTATTTTGATTGGTTTATTGATGTTGTAGGATTTGTGTATGTGGAATTTGTGTATAGATTTAGGATTATACTTATCTTGTTTATCTGTAGATTTGAGTGTCTTGAATTGATTGAAATCCCAAATATGATATAAAGTTCCATATATAATCTTTTTGGTATTGGCCGCTTGTGTCAAATTGCCTCAACTGGTTTGATACTTTTCCACGAATAAGGTATATATAAACTAAACTTCTTCTTGATATATTTCCTGTTACATAGATTGATATTTAAAATATATGTTAAATGTTAAAAATGGAAACCAAGATGCAAATTATAAATTAATAATAACAAGTTTGGGAAATTTTCTTATCTGCTACCATTAATGTAGCAAAAATTAAAAATTAAAAATTAAAATTTAAAATTTATTTTTTTTATTTATTATATTTATATTTGTTGATTAATTATTGGTTATTGATTGATTATTTATTGGTTGAGGGGTTAAATTTTGGGTGCTACTTTTCGGGTTGATTGGGGTTTCGATCAGCAGAGCATTTCTCCGGGTCTTATGGAGACAAGGGTGAGTGGCAGTGGAAGATTATGGTCGCAGATCGTTTTCCCAAAACCATGAGATCCCCAAATAACCTAAATTTTCTTTCGACTACCAAAGGGGTGGCTTTAAATTAGAAATACGAAAATTCATAAATAACAATTTTATTACAATGAAAGGTGACTAGAAACAATTTTTGAATTACAGCATTTGGAATCTTTGAATTTACAATAAATAATTACAAGATTGAAATAAATTTACATAATATATTTTAAAATAGAATTTGCATCTTAGTCTTTGGTGTAGTCATACTTTCCAAACCGAGACGCACGATATAAGCATATGGTGTGTACCGGCTATGGGAATGTACCACCACATCAGTTAGTAAATTTATACACTTTTGACTTAAATATAAATTTGAAGTTTCGAATTTTACGGAACGATTTTAAATATTGCTATAAAATATATTTTCTAAAGATATGTTATTAATTAAATTAAATTGATGTCACTATTTGAAATTTTATAATTGTGTTTTTAAAATTTATGACTAGAATAACCTGTATAAGTATTTTATAAGTATCAAATTTTATGAAATTGTAAATTAGTCGATATGACAAAAATAAAATTAGATTTAAACTAAAATGTTTTAGAAAGTTACGTTACGAGTTCTATTTCGCAAGTAAATTATACGATTTAAAGGATTATATCAGATAACTATATTATTTTGCAAAATTACTATTAAAATTGAATTGAAATAATATCGAAAGTTACTTTATAAGTTATATTTCGCAAATAAATTATATGATTTAAAAGATTATGCCAGATATCGAAATATTAGTAAAGGTTACGCGTGCTTTTTCCAATTTTTTTAAACCGGAAATATTACGTAATTGAAAGAATATTAAGTTATCAAGACAATATTTAAATATTTGAAAACTTACTTAATAACGAATTAAATAAATTTAAATTAACTTAACCTATACTGGCAGAACTGATGTTCGCCGCATCGACGTACGTGTCGGAAAATTAAATTTAAATTAACCTTAAACTATACTGGCTGAACTTTACGTTCGCCGCATCGACTTACATGTCGGAAACTAAACTTAGATTAACTTTAAACTATACTGGCTGAACTTTACGTTCGCCGCATCGACTTACATGTCGGAAAAACTAAATTATAAACTTATCAATTTAATGAACTATAATTTTCATAAACTATAAGCTATTTTTAGTCGTAGACTTTTTTGCTAAATCCCCAGGAAATCTTTTAGAAATCTGGATGAATGCGAAAGTACAAACGACGTTAAATATTTAAATGTAAATTATTTTTACATGTTACATTTAATTATTTTTTCTTTTATCTATCTAATATATATATAAATTATCTTTTATTTTAGTTTAAATAAATTTCCAAAATATATTTATTTTAAATTAATTTTTTTTTTTTTTTTCTTTTTTTTTTTTTTTTTTTTTTTAAAAAAACTGGCAGAACTGATGTTCGCCGCATCGACGTACTTGTCGGAAAATTAAATTTAGATTAACTATAAACTATACTGGCTGAACTTTACGTTCGCCGCATCGACTTACATGTCGGGAATTAAATTTAGATTAACTTTAAACTATACTGGCTGAACTTTACGTTCGCCGCATCGACTTACATGTCGGAAAAACTAAATTTAAATTAACTTTAAACTATACTGGCTGAACTTTACGTTCGCCGCATCGACTTACATGTCGGAAAAACTAAATTATAAACTTATCAATTTAATAAACTATAATTTTCATAAACTATAAGCTATTTTTAGTCGTAGACCTTTTTTGCTAAATCCCCAGGAAATCTTTTAGAAATCTGGATGAATGCGAAAGTACAAACGACGTTAAATATTTAAATGTAAATTATTTTTACATGTTACATTTAATTATTTTTTCTTTTATCTATCTAATATATATATAAATTATCTTTTATTTTAGTTAAATAAATTTCCAAAATATATTTATTTTAAATTAATTATACGATTTTTCAAAATTTAAAAGTTTTACCTACATGCTACGTTTAATTATTTTCTAATCATTTAAATATAAATTATTTTTCGATTACGTTTAAGTAAATTTCCAAATATATGTTATAGTAAAAATAATACTTATCTTAACAATGGTGAATTTGTAATTTTCAATAATACACTTAAATAAATGATACTTAAACTAATTTTAAAATATACATATTTTTTTTTATTTTGATGTGTGCGGCCCGAAGGCCACACGAGAAGAGAACTTCTCCCTAACTCTTTTTCTAACTAACTGTTGTGTCCTTTTTTTTTAATTAGTATAAGTTATTTATTTAATTATGTAATTTGTTTTGTTAATTATATTTTTTTTGAAAAATAAATGTTTAATTAAATAATGTACGCACCCGTTACAAATTTAAATTTCAGATTTCTGCAAACGTGTAATTAGTTTTTTTTTACATTGTCCCTAGATATCAATTTGAAACTATAACGCTAGATGTCGTTAATATATATACATATATAATTGATTTTTTTGAAATCTTTGAGATGACATATTGGACTGATATTAATTTCAAATATAAATGTTAGATGTCAGTATCTTTGACATTTTTACAAATCGATTATTTATTAATTAGATTAAAGTTTTATTATCGATTTCCAAAGTAAATGTTGAATTGATTGATCACATGTAGCAATAATTATTGCTACAGTCTATGTTTTTAATATGTAATATGATGCGGCATCTCTACAAACTTTAAATGCGGCGTCTCTCCTTTTTGTTAGGATAGACGCCGCATGTTGTTATAGCAAGCACAGTGCGGAATTCTAACCTAAAATTTTATACAGTACTTTTAAAATATATCTAAATTAATAACAAAACTAATTTTCATTAAAATAATGAAATATACATTCTTAAATTCTAATGAATTAAATGCTTGATAAAATATTATGTTAAAAAATTTGCTTTTCAATTATAAAAAATTGGATAATTACTAAACTGATGGACTAATCATAAATTTTACCATATACAGATTAAATAAGTAAGTTATTTTAAATATTTAATCCATTAATATCGTTATCTATCAGTCAAAGGACGAACTCCCCGACGCGGCATCTCTCCCGCACTTACCCTATATTCACTAGAGGAAAAAAGGGCTTTAACTATGACAAAATCTACTTCATATTCAATAGGGGAAACATAACTCGAAAACGGGTGGTCGTAGAAAAATTTTATGGAAATATTTGAATTCTACGTAAGAAACTGCTATCAGAATGTACACATGAAAATCTAATAGTTCTCACTAGTAAAAAGTTACTGGAAGAAAAAAGAAATTTTGGATTTTTTGGCTTACAGCTCTTAAACTACATGGAATTTGGAAAATCTGGTGGTGGCTCGTGACGCGTCTAGTGCGCTTATAATTATAATTCATTTAATTTAACCGGAACGGTATCTCTCACCATTTACAAGAATCTCATGTTGCTAATTTTATTAGAAACATCCCCTGTAATATTATATGTACCTATCTATATACTGTTGGATTCGTGCTTTAATAAACTTTCATTTGATACCCCACACAAGGCCCCTGAAGAAATGTTGTCGCCATTTTCCATTTAATACCCCGCCCCCCTCTCATTTTCCTTCCTAAACCAACACTCTATATCCATACGCAAAATTTTAAATTTTTACGTCGGATTGTTTTGCCAATTTTAGTACGGAACACTAATATTAATGTATTGACGTATTTTAAAAAAAAAAAAATAAAATTCTTTCATTGTTACACACATCATAAAAATATATTGGTGGGGGAGGAAAGGGTAAATTGGGAAATGTGGTTAAAAGTGATGCAAAATGCTGATTTTTATCGCCTCCAGAGTTCTAGATTGCAAATATTGTTATAAAATTATGATTTTACTTGACTTCTCTTTGGTTTAATCATTCGATTGCAGTGTCGATTTTGACCCCACTTGCCCCAATGTACTGTATATTTAATTTTAGATTAACAGCAGTTTTTTTCTGTAGCATAAATAAACCTAATTTTATGAAAAATAATAATTTATAATAGGTACCATACATAATTTTACACAAAAAAAATAAAATTAACATGTTTTTGTGCTGCGCTCTGGTGTATGCAAACCAACCCACAAAATAATTTAGATTTAATGAACTGAAATTATAACAGTTTTAGATATTTTTTTGTGGATTCTGTAGAGAGTATTTTTTTAAAGAATCAACTGATTGTTGTATATATTATGCATTTATTAGTTTTTGTGAAATTGTCGACTCATAAATAGTTTTGAATTTGTATTTTGATGTATATATAAATATTTTTAAAACAGACTTTTACTTTTTTGGTTTTGAAAACTGTAAATATCTGGAAGTTTGGTCTATTTTTCCTTTGTAATTTATACATATAATAAAATAGTAACGAGACCATTTCTGTACATGGAATATTTTTTGAAAATTGTACTGGTACTGTAAATAGTTATCGATGTAGATACCAAAACAGCGATTTTTAGAATTTTTGTCTGTCTGTCTGTCTATCTGTCTGTCTGTCTGTCTGTCTGTTCACGCATCACGCAAAAACTATTGGACGGATTTTAATGAAATTTGGTATGATGATAACTTATTACGTGAGTCAACATCTAGGATACTTTTTACTCCGGGAAAATTTCTCATTCTCACGGGAAAATGGAAAAACATTTTGAGTATGTGCACACATTAAGCAAAAACTGTTGCACGGATTTTAATAAAATTTGGTGTGGTGATAACTTATTACCTGGGACAACATCTAAGATACTTCTTACTCCGGGAAAATGCCTCGTTCCCACGGGAAAATAGAAAAACCATTTTGTGCATGTGCACGCATTACGCAAAAACCATTGAACGGATTTTGATGAAATTTGGTGTGGTGATAATCTATTACTTGGGTCAACATTTAAGATACTCTTTACTCCGGGAAAATGTTCCATTCCCAGGGGAAAATGGGAAAACCATTATGAGTCTGTGCACACATTGGGCGAAAACTATTTGATGAAATTTAGTGTGGTGATAGCTTATTACTTGGGTCAACATTTAAGATACTTTTAACTCCGGGAAAATTCCTCATTCCCACGGGAAAATAGAAAAACGATTTTGAGCATGTGCATGCATTACACAAAAATTATTATTCTTTGCAAGTTCTGTATAATTATTACACTTATATAGGTACTTCTCATTGAGTTTATAACAATGTTTTGCGCGAACAACGTCGCGGGCATGGCTAGTGTTCAATATAAAACCTTCTATTTATGTTTTCAGACTTCAAAAATAAGGATGATGATATTATTTCGCATATTTTTGAATAAAAAATAACGCAACTTGAATCAAAATGATTTTGAAAGTGTAACGGGAGAGTCACCGATCTCTGTCGCAGTGTGCCAAGGTTTCAATTCGATGTCAAAGTTAGTTGCTGACAGAAAACTAACGAATATCGAATTCTCACCATAAAGATTCATTTTAACAAATTTCCAAGAGGAAAATTCAGCAGGAATACAGACACTGCCATGATGAGACTTGTGTCTGGGCCTACAACCTGACCCTAGTAAAATTAATAAATTTTAGTGAATACTTATCCTTTTCAGATTCTAGGCACCTCAAAACAAATTTCTATTACAGTCTCGTGTGCTCGTCTGGAAATTCGTTAAAAGGAATCCTTATGGTGAGAGTCAGCTCGATAACTCCCGAACGAAATATTTTATTTTTATGAAACTTGCAGAAAACGTTAGAAGCCCCAAACACTTGAATGAGTTGTTGAGCCAGACATGTCCAATGCCTAGAATATGGTTTCGTCATGGATATTTTCGTCAAAAAGTATGAGATTTTTGTGCTAAAATTTGCTATCATTGAAAGAGAGGAAAAAGTGATATAAATTTTTTGAAATATTGTTCTAAATAAATTGATTTTCGAGAAAAACAAAAACAAACAGCGTTAAAAAAACTTAGTTTATTTACATTTTGTTTATGAAAAAGTAAGTCTTAAAATCCAGAGGGTAGACAGATCTCATTGTACAAATTAAGTTTTACTTCAAAGATTTGCGACTAACAAAAACGGAAATTCATTATGTTACGCAGGATGCTGTGACCAAACCCAAAAAAGAAAGCTTTCTATCAAAAGTTAAATCTCTTCTAATCGTAGTTCAAATAATTTTTGAGGAAATATTCTGAGAAAATGTTTAAATTCCAAATACATCACCCATTTTTAAAAATATTAATAACATAAAAAATACTTACCTCACAAAATTTTTCAAATCTTTACATGGTATACTTACGTCTTGGCTTGAATATGGTTGCTTGTCCTTTGTGTGAAGTGGCATGTGATACTCATCATACAAAAAAATGTCATTAAACTGCCACATGTATACATATTATGTTAGCTTCATGTCCCCTTGTAAATGTAAGTTATAATAATTAAAAAAATATTAACACTTTCAGTCCCACGGCTTCGGCATCCGAAACCAAACAAAACTTCCCCAGAGGCCGACCGCGATCAATGATTAACACTATGAGGCCCGAGCACTTTCATAGTAAATTTCCCCGGAAGCCGGCAATATTTAAAAAAAAAACTACTTATATAAACAAATACATAAAATAAAATGATTCAAACACACAACACAGTTCCACACGTATGTATGTGTAAAACTGTAAACAGACGTATACGTGATACGTACATACATACTACATATACAATTCAAATCAATTTTATTTAAAAATATAAATTATATTTTTTATGTATTTTTTGTTTATCTTAAAATTTTTTATACATAGAAACCAAGAGAGTAGTGTTTGTTGGTATGTATGTGTTTGTGTGAATGGGAACACATCCGTGTGATGAAGAATGATAAACATGATAAACATCGCACACATAATGAGTAATCAACTAATCAATTAATCATTGATCGCGGTCGGCCTCTGGGGAAGTTTTGTTTGGTTTCGGATGCCGAATCCGTGGGACTGAAAGTGTTAATTGATTAGTTGATTACTCATTATGTGTGCGATGTTTATCATGTTTATCATTCTTCATCACACGGATATGTTCCCATTCACACAAACACATACATACCAACAAACACTACTCTCTTGGTTTCTATGTATAAAAAATTTTAAGATAAACAAAAAATACATAAAAAATATAATTTATATTTTTAAATAAAATTGATTTGAATGCCAGTGTATAAGTATGTAGTATGTATGCACGTATCACGTAGTACGTCTGTTTACAGTTTTACACATACATACGTGTGGAACTGTGTTGTGTGTTTGAATCATTTTATTTTATGTATTTGTTTATATAGTTTTTAGCGAATTTCCAAAACTGGAAATTCAGCTTTTACGCCAGGTGTCATGGTGCGACCTAAGCCCGAGACCATATCAGAAATATGTTTTGAGGTCCCTAGAATACGAAAATGATATTCACTAAAATTTATATATATATATATATATATATATATATATATATATATATATATATGTATCCGCGCGATAACTCTCGAACGAAGCGTTTAATGCTTATGAAATTTTGTGTGCGAATTCGATTTTCCAAATCGTTGGATGAGTTCGTTAGCCAGACACGTCGGATGCCCAGAAGTAGGTTTTCCGGGCGTTTTTTGTCAACAAAATGAGTTTTTTGCCAGAATTAAGCAATTTTTCAAATTTTTTTTTACACTAAGCCATTGTAAAAGGTAAAACGCATAAAAAATGTTTTTATACCGTTGCTCTAAATTACTTACTT
Organism: Brachynemurus nebulosus; assembly: GCA_035578155.1. Lineage (NCBI taxonomy): Eukaryota > Metazoa > Arthropoda > Insecta > Neuroptera > Myrmeleontidae > Brachynemurus > Brachynemurus nebulosus. The sequence continues at coordinate 600,393 of JAPWDM010000008.1, read as the reverse complement.
TTCGAGAAAAACTAGGAAATATGTCGTTCTCCATTTCACTCGCACTCGCATTCTTTTTTTTTCTGTCTCATTTTTTACGAGCTAAATTCGAAAAAAGCCGCTTTATAAGTAGCGTGTCATGATTTTTTTAATCCAATTTAACGATTCGGCTATATTCTATTTCTCTGTCAGTTAAATGTTTTTATAATGTATCTCTGTTCCATTTTTTTTTACAAAAAAAATCCCGACGATATCTGTTATGTGATATGATCAGAATTTAGATTATATTTACACCTTCCTAAAATTAATAAGAGTTTGCTTCAATCGTATAAAAATTACGTTAAATCATATTCAAACAATAATATTTTTACGTAATTTTTTATCCAATTGACAATACAGTTATGATTAGAATTGTATAATCAGAGCATTCTAATATTAAATAATTTTGCACATTCAATTTTTTTTTTTAACAAAGAAAAATTTTTTTAAATTTTGACACATTCTTTTATGAAATTTCGATTAAGAAATATTAAAAAATTTTAAAGTGAATCATTTAAAAAGAGTTAAAAATAAATTAAAAAGGAAACATTTCTCTATTTTAACATATTTGTAAAGAAAATTTTACAGTTTACTTACAGTTTTTTGAAAAAATGTAATAACATTTTTACATACAATAAAGATTATATTTGAACGGTAGGAAATCCACAAATTTTTTTTTATTTCTTTAATTAATTATTAAATTTGGTTTTAGAAGAAAATCTTCGTCTAATTCGCTCCAAGCCGAAAGTATAGCCACTAATAAGGACATTCCACTGTTAAAATAAATGGAAAATATATTGAAATTTATTTAATGAAAGCCATTCATACACATTTTTAAAATATCCTTTTGAATTATATAACAAATAAAATCTGTGTAAAAAAATCTAATTGACGTGTTTTTTCTCAATTTGCTAATATTAAGTAAGGCTCGTTAATTAGGGAGTGATTGTGTTAAAATTTTAATATAAAATATGGTAATTTTAACCCTCTTTAAAAGAACATTTCGATTTTAACAATAAAAAAATTTTAAAAAGTGTTTTCGTTTTTCCCGGATTACCAAAAACTGTTCATAGGCATATCTGTGACTAAAGTTGCCTCCCTTTCTTAAGAAAATAAAGTATTTTTAAAATTTTGTGCAAAAGAATAAAACACAATTAACGAAAAAAAGTACGCGTTTCCATATTTTTAAGATTTTGTAGTACAAGAAAATCCTTATAAATTCATCATATCTGTTATTGCATTTACTAGCTTTTACGCAATTTAATAAACAAAAGTCTGAAAATGGACGTAGAATCTCACTGTTATTAATTATTATGTCTTAGTCTTTTGAAAAATTATTTTTTGAACTAAAATAAGAATAGGAGGAATATAAACTTAGGGGTAAACGACAGGAGTATATAAACTTTATTTTAGATTCTACGTTTATTTTTACAGAAAATCATCAAGTACCTATTATTTCTTTTTTGAATGTATAAATACAAAAAGTTCGAAATTATTTTATATTAGAATTTCAATTTTGGTCGACCCTACGGGTTGTCCCCATTTACTCTTTTCTCGTCTCTTTTGACCCCAATTTTTCATAGAGAAGAATTTATACGATTTTTGTTAATTTTTCAAAAACCACCGATATTTTTAAATTTTTTTGGATACTGCTGATAAAGTGACCATCTTCGCGTAAATTTTTAATATATTAAAGATTAGGTACTCATAAAATAAATACAAAAAAATACGGTGTGAAGTCGGAATGCGTACCTATTCATCCTTGTCTACGGTAGCACATTTTTTATTGACATAAATATTAGAAACGCAGGAAAAGAGACCAGGAATCAACATAGAAGTGGATTATGGTACGATATATTTTCTGAAAAAAGTGCTTAGGACCAAAGTTATAGAGTTCAAAGTGATGCACTTGATGATCTTGAAGCACTTGACTCTCGTGATGCACTTGACTTTGAAGTTGACCTTGAGGTCAATTTCCAAAGTCATTTGAAAATCATTTAATATTTTTCAAAAGGAGTAGTTTACTTTTCATCCCTAAATGGTTCAAAGTATATTCGAACGAATTTCACATGCAAGATAGAAAATAAGTGATCAAGAAGTAATTTTGAAAAATACTTGCTCAATCGCAATCGGAAAAATAATAGTTAATCATATGTTGAATTTAATTCCTAATATGATAACTATAGAGTAGCAATAAAAATTTTAAAAAATTTTGAAAATTTCTAATATAACATAAAGTTAATGTTTAACTTACAATTGGAGTGATATTAAATCTTTTCTTAACTTCTAAAATTACTTACAAAAATGTTTTCTTCTAATTTTTTCTATAAATTTGCGCTTATTTTTTCATTTCGTCAGGTTTTTATTTTTTTTATTTTAGAAAAATAACGCAACAAATCAATTTTGAAGATAGATTGAGTCAATACATGAAATTACTGCTTATAGGTACAGGATATGGTCAAAGTTCGGCAATGGCTAATCATTTTCAACTGACCTTGAAAATCGATTTCAGGGTCACTATCAAGTGCATCGCTTTAAATTCTACAAATTTGGTACTCAGCCCTTTTTTCAAAAAATATGCCGTTTCAAAAATATTTAGCTATAACTGTTTTCATCTACAGAGGTTGAATGGTGTTTTCTACCCCTAAAAAGCGTATTTAGCCGAAATAAAAAAACACGTATTTAATATTTTTCGCTGTTTAATAAGTATGTTAAGTTTCATTCAAATTGGCAAGTATTAGTTGGGTAGTGTTATTTGTCAGAATGTTTTGCCGATCTAGTTTTTTCAATATTTCTTTGCTCGTTTTCAGAATTTGTATTTTAATTTCTACGGACAAATAACTCATTCTTTTCTTCGATTTTAGTAACTTTTATTTGCTGATGTTGACCATTAATTGATCGAAACATATCAAATATTTTTCAATGATTTTTTTAGCGAATGTCGAAAATTTTGAAAATTTTTTCACCGTTAGTAAGTTAAAGTATTTGAATTCATTAAGTAATTAAATGATGTCCACAAGAACCTTACGAACTACCATAAGTTATATGAGATCCCTAGGACCCGTTTTTTACTGTTAGGATAAACTTTTTACTAAAATTATTTTAGATGAATAAAGGTTATGTTGTATGATTTCCGCCAGGGTTTACTGTTCCCATTATTGTAAAAAATAAACTAACCGACCGATTTTGAAAATTTTTTCACTGTTAGAGAACTAAATTATTTTAGATGGATACAACTATGTTGCACAAAGTCCGTTCGGGTTCTTGGGTTCCAAAAATATCAAAACTAATTACCCAGCCGATTTTAAAAAATCTTTTACTCTTAGAAAGCTAAACTATTTTAAATAGGTACAGTTCTTAGATGAGATCCGCCAGTCCCCAAAATTTGGAAATTCGCTATGTTATGCAGATGCTGCGACAGGGGTATTTTCTTTTTAAATATTGCCGGCTTCCGGGGAAATTTACTATGAAAGTGCTCGGGCCTCATAGTGTTAACAAGTGCTCGCCAGCACAGTAGCATCACAACTTCCTGGTGCACTATGCATTCAGTCAACACACCATGACGATGACGGCGATGAGTTGCGGATGTTCCATCACCGCGCAAACATACCATATATACATAATGTATATAATTATTTATGTAAGTAAGTTCTTAGGTGAATAGGTTCAATTATTGTTATGTATACGACATCCTGCAAGGTATTCAAATATACAAAGTCACAAATTTGATTTTGAAAAAAAAAAACAGAAAGAAAACAAAACATACAAAACAAAATAAAAACTAATTAGTACTGGAACAAACTTTTTGTATCAAAGGTTTGTTCTAATAAACACGGGAATTTTCTGTGTAAACATGTATATGGAGTATATGGAGAAAGTTCATATTTCGAGTCACCCCCGAACACTGTGATGCCATTTTGAATAAAATCGATTGCTGACCGGAAGTACGCTACAGAGTACAGACTAGTACTTTGCTGCAAAATTTCAAAAATTTTTCAGTTCTAACACAAGAGATAATGAATGGTCCCTGAAAAAAAGCACAACAAATTTTACGTGATTTTAAAGTTACGTGATTTGTAAAAAAAATAATTGGAACTTTTTGTTATAGCTTTCACCTAAATTTTAGCAATTTTCATAAAGAAGTTCCGGAAAAAATCGAAAAAATCAAAAATATTTCGATTTTTTGACAAAATGATTAGATTTATGCTGTGAGGAATTGCAAAATAATAATGATTTTTTTCAAATTTTTATTTTTTTTCAAATTTTTATTTTTTTTTTTATTTTTATTTTTTTCAAATTTTTACCGATTCTGGCATGCCATCATAAATCTAAAACAGGTAAAATTATATAGAGGCATATCAGTTTAAAAACAAGTCAGGCCTCGTATCTTTGGAGCTGTAAAAGATAATTAAAATTTCCAAAGCCGGTTCTAGAACATAGAGGGGGAACCATTATAACCTACATGGGAATCCTCTATAACAAATCCGTAAAGCTCCAGCCACCCCAAACCTATTTTATTAAATTGTAAGACCCCACTTGTGGTACAACATTGGAAAGCTCTTTGAAAATGCTGTTCACAAAATATTACACTATTAGAGAGAGGAGAAAAAGTCACATAAAAAAGATTTCTAAACTATTATTCTATGCAAACTGGCTTTTGTGGGGGACAGGGGTATTTTTGATATTTGACCGGACACCAGATTGGCTATTTGGCCGAAAAATAAATTATGTAAATAACATTCCCGTCGCATCGTATTCTATTAAAAACAGAGCAATTTGATGACCGTCTGATGAGGTGAGGTTGAGAATATATTGAGAAATATTCTGTTGTAAATTGTATGTAATAAATACTGATTATTATTAAATAATAAAAGTACAAAATATGTTTTCAGTACAATGGCGGTTGTTGATACTATTATATTGTTTTTTATACTAGTGAGTCAGCCTACTTCTACTATAAACACAGAGTAGTCAGTGTTACCAGCTATGTTAGAATTAAAGTCACTGTTCTATATAAAGTGAAATACACTATAATTAAGGGAATCTTTACTTTAACACCGTCTCCGTATTATGGCAATGTTCTCACCTGTAGATACTGGCTGGTAATGCATACATATTAAACAAGCAACAAATAAACTATGAATACAGTCGACTTTCGTTATGAGTCTGCTTACAGGGCTGTAGGAGAATATAATTCTAAGTCGACCGCCGTAACTCGCACTTCCCCTACTTTTCAAGCGTGTAAGTGTGTACTTATTTATAATCAAATAGCCCGGACGTTTAGTGCAGTATTGCCATTCGTTAGAAGCGGTATAAAATCATTCATTATCAAATAAATACATTTACTAATATTTTCTAAATGCGTTCTATAGTTTGTGTGACAGGAGTTTAAACGATACTGTCAACACCTACTTTCTTTAAAAATTTCTTTTAAAATCTTTTGTAGAAATTGTAAATAATATTGTTAATCAAACATAGTTTGTAATATAACCGGCGCGATGAACGAACAAAACTTGTTTTGGTCAACTACACATGTATTATGTAGACACGGACCTATAAAAAAATTATTTTAGTGAATAATAAGTTTCTGACAGGATGATTTATTAGTTGCACTTGTTCAGGCCGTTCATTTTTATAATCAGCTTATCATTTTTCTAAATTATCTTTAATAAGAAATGCCGTTTTCCAAGCACTTGGTCGACAATGCAATTCAAATCAATATCGACACTTTTTTCAGGTTTTTCAGCATTAGAGAAATATGTTTATAGTAGCAATTCTTTAATTTTGAATATAATTCTTGTAGCATGCAATCATTTCCACCGTTAGTTTGAATCACATTAGGTCGTGTAATATGAAATTTCGTTTTCCGACCAATTGTTCAGCTCTAAAATTCAGATAAATATATCGATACTTTCTTAAGGAGGGAGTTCACGCCAGAAACGGCTAATAAACTAATTTTTTTCAAAGTTTTTTGTTTTTATTTTGTTCTGTGGTTCTTTACAAACACGGTGATACATAAAACATGGCCAAAAAAAATTTTTTTCGAGTAGAAAAATATTTATTTGTGAGCTGCTGCACAACCAAGTTGCTGCTCCTTTGCAGACAACGCTCGCCCCCCCCTCGCGATTTGATCAGTAATATAACTATTTGAAGATGAAGAATCTTCAGGATGAAGAAAAGAAAAAGGAACAACAGGGAACAATCTAAGGGGCTGGAGAGTTTTAATAAACAGTGAGTAAACCGCTTCTTTTGTTATTATTTTTGTTTTTTACCTTTTCTCGAAAGTTGTGTTTTATCCGACAAGGAAAATCATATCTCAAGTTCTAGAAAAGATAGAGACTTAATTTTTTGTTTTATTTTGTTCATAAACATATTGCGCATAAAGTGGAGTATGCTTTTTCCATTTGAACAATTGTAACTATTTTTGAACATTTTTTTTTAAATAAAAAATTGGGTTTTATAATTTTTAGAAGTTTGGGATTACAATTTCAGAGTTAATTTTTAAAATTTCCTGAAACCCATACTCAGCTTTATGGACAGGTCCTTTAGGAATAAAATAATGAAAAAATATTTAAAAAATATTCATTACTTTTTGAGATATGGCGTTCCTTGTAAACGCTTAAAAACTTGTGAAAAAAGGCCCCCTTCCCCCCACAGGGAAGAGTAATGAATGTTTCAAAAACAAAATTTTCTATTTGAAACCCTTCCTAATTTGAAAAAAAGTTTTAATAAGCAAAATAATTATAAATAAAAAGTTGCTTTTTTATTTGAAATCCCCCCTTAAGCATTAAAGAAACGTTTTGTATACAATATACTTAATTGTTACCCAAAATAAAATTTTTAACTCCTTTTAGCGAATTTCCAGAAAGAATTCTGGAAATTCAGCTATTATGGTGTTAGCCATAGTCGAAGTTCAGCCCGAAAATATGGCAGAAATTTGTTTTGAGGTCCCTAGAGCCCAAAAATAACATTCACTAAAATTTATATATATATATATATATATATATATATATATATATATATATATATATATATATATATAATTGTATATATGTATTTATGTATTTATGTATCAGCACGATAGCGCTTCAGGAAAAACTGCTAGTTTTACGAAATTTGGTGACAACGTTGGAAGTCCAAAAATCTTGGATGAGTTCTTCAGCCAAAAACGTCGGCGCTCAGGAACATGGTTTTTTGAGCATTTTTCGTGAAAATGAGTTTTTGGCCAAAATTTGCTATAATTTAAAAGTTTTTGTCAAATTTTTTTACACCATTGCAAAGACGGGAAAAAATGACATAAAAAAGGTTTTGGAACTATTATTCTAGGTTAGCTAGTTTTTGAGAAAATAAGAAAAAAAAAAGTCAATTTATTTTCTATAATTTTAGTGTGTTTACAACTGTGGTGTATGTGTATAATCATATAATGTGTATGTATGTACATAACTCACTATAACTGCAATAGTATACGTATATCTATGTATGTGAATGTATTTGTACCTCTAATATACATATTTTTCAAATAAGTACATCACTGTTGACAGTTTTAGCGAATGGAATTCGCTATTACAGCCACTGTCATGACGCGACTTGAGCCCGGGACTATGGCAGAAATTTGTTTTGAGGTCCCTAGAAACCGAAAAAAATAGTCACTAAAATTTATATATATACATATATACATATATATATATATATATATATATATATATATATGTGTGTGTGTGTGTGTGTGTGTGTGTGTGTGTGTGTGTGTGTGTGTGTGTGTGTGTGCGTGTGTGTGTCCGCGCGATAATTCTCGAACGAAATGTCTTACGTTTATGAAATTTGGTGAAAATATTGGAAGTCCCAAACCGTTGGACGAGTTCGTTAACCAGACACAACCGATGCCTGGAACATGTCTTTTTTAGCAATTTTCGTGAAAAAAATTAACTTTTTGCCAAAATTTCCTCTTATTCAAAAATTTTTGTAAAATTTTTTTACACTATTGGAAAGAGGAGAAAAAATCACATAAAAAAGGTCTTCAAACTATTATGCTATGTCAACTAGTTTCCAAGAAAAACTAACTTTTATAAACGGAAATTCGCTATGTTATGCAGGATGCTGCGACAGGGGTATTTTTTAATATAGATTTTCCACAAAGTATATCGTTCAAATGTTAGTCCGCTTCGTCCAAGAAAAATTCCATAAAATTTGACTACTATTGTTATTCAAATTTTCATATGGGTTCAAACATTCAAAATTAAAAATTCAAATAAAACTTTACAACCGTACAAATTTGACCTCGTTTCCTATATTATGGGCAATCTGGGGGATATTTTTAAAATTTATTTGCCACTAAACAAAAAAATTCTTAACTAGATTTATTTATTCAGTGCACAGTGCCGCTCTTTTGTATGTTTACGGTACACAAAGATCTCCCTAAATCTTTTTTTTTATTTGATGGCTTTAATACACACCTGGTTACTACTAGCTATGACACTTTACAACAAAATTTTTCGGAACAAAGAACGTCATTTTAGGGTGACGAAATAAAAAAAAAAAAACAATTAAGACACTTCAAAAAATTTTCATCTATAATATCACAAGTGTACCTAATGCTTGATCATTAAAAAATATTAAAGACACACTGCAATAGTTGGCTTTGGCAGCAAATACTTAGTTTTGCGAAGTTATTTAAAGCAGTTACATCTGTTAAATACTAACTTATCGTTCAGAAATAAAAAAAAAAATAAAAATATTTTGAAAGATAAAAAGTTTTGGCAACACTATGTAAAAATACGAAAAACTAATTAAATATGAGGTTTGTTCCAACAAACACTGGAATTAAGTCTCGTGTCAATGAGTACGCTCAGTTATTTTTACTCGTTGCAATTAGGAAGGGATTTAAATTTGATTCTAAACTCACTAGAATTGCGAAATATCAAGTTTTTTGCTCTAAGACATTTTTTTCGATCAACAATGTGGTATCTTTCTATAAAAACATACCAATTTTGTAAATATTTTTATCATTTTTATAAGTAGTTTTATATTTTATCAAAATTTTGAATTGCAAAAATACCAAAAGACCTAAAGATTTCATATTTCTAAATATTTACTATAAATAAGCTCGCTATGGCACACATTTTAATATTTCTTCGACTTACCGACAAAGTTATCAGTCACCAAACGTCATATCTTTAATTAAAACACATTTTGAAAACTCGAACCCTATTCAATTAAAACAAATTGATAAGTTCCAGTGTTTTGTTGGAACAAACCTATGATAATCGTTGTATAATGAGAACCCAAGCCAATGTTATTAACAACAATTTTTAATGCTTATCATCCTTTATACTTTTAAATATATGACGGATTAAGAAGTCTGACCGTGGAGCTATCGACTAATACGAAAATAAAATATTATTTAACTAACTAATCCATTTTGTAGGTTTTTTTGTGTGGACCAGCCATTAACGACTTAAGTCATTAAAGTCATAAAATGTTCGTGTTGAGGAGTATCAAAAATTATATGGAAGTAATAATTTGAAGAAAGGTTGATGCACCCAAAAAAAAAAAGAAACAAAAAATAGAAGGTCTTACAAGTCTAAAAATGTGACTTGAGAGTGCTAGTGTAGAGACCTTTCTTGGTCGAAAAAAATGTTTAACGGAAATGCAGGTTTACGAGTTTCTCAAAAATTAAGTATTTTATGTTCCATTACTTCCAGTAGAGCAACACTCAAATTTACATTCTTTTGGTTTCACTTTTCACAACTTTTGGTTGAAATCAAAGTCCGAAAATTGGAAATCTGTCTAATATTATTTTTAATAAAACCAAACACTATGCACGGAGAGAAAATTCCTATAAAAATTACTGTGCTCAGCACTACAATCGACGTGTAAAAGGCGAACATATTAAATTCTGTAAGGTAAAAATATAAAGATTATAATTAATCATAAATAAAACGCCGTGGGCAGCGGGGCCCCATCACGGTAGTCGAATTTTCCCCTTCATCTTCGGTATTGAATGTCTACAAGCGAAATGTGATTGAAAGTCTACAACCGAATTGTCATTTTGTTGGTTTCAAAACTGGTGATGAGTGTTCGGCTGATCGAGGCTTTAAAAAAAAAGGTTTTAAGTATTTAGGGGCTGTATCTCAGTAAATTTCAATTTTGTGCCGAAAACAGGTAGCAGAAAAAAAAACCAACACAATTCGTACGAGGACATTCCTGCCCATGTTTATCCGCTAATTGCCTTTATGTTTTAGTTTTAAATATTAAAAAAGGAACTTAAATAGTAAACTGGAAGGCTTTTATGAAGATATTTTTTTTTCCAAAAAAATCCAAAATTTCTATTTTATAAATAATAAAAATCTAAAATTCCTAATTTATAAATAAACAGTGACTTTAGGTAATAACATTTTTAAATTACTTAATATGTATGTATTTCATTTGTCATAAAAGTAAGTTCACTTTTTTATAAATTTTTTAAAATTACTATTCGCCTACTTGTATTTAGAATAAACATAATGCTTTTAAAACACATTTAACAACAGCATTCAATTCCGATCTAAATATGGGAGAAGTGGGGGGAAAAGTAATGTGGACTCCCTACAAGGTACTAGCTGGATACTAACTGAATACACGTACAAAATTTCAGCCCTCTAGGTTTCCTTAGGGAGTCTCTAGACGTGTTAGAAAACAAGCAAAAAAATTAAGGAAATATTGGCGTAAAAATCGTGGGGGTAAGGGTTAAAAGTTGAAACCTCCAAAAAACAGTGTCTGGCTATTAGCTTAACCTGTACACAAAATTTCAGCCCTCTAGGTTTATTTGGGGAGATTTGACCCGAACGAAACTGTTAAAAAACAAGAAAAATCATGTTCTTTTGGGTATAAAAATGGTGCGGGTAGGGTTAAAAGTCGAGACACCCAAAAGGCACCCCCTTGATACTAACTCAATCCAAATACAAAATTTCAGCCCTCTAGGTTTATTCGGGTGACCTGTGCGAGTGGTACAAACTTCGAAAACGTCAAAAAAGCATGAAATTGTAGCTTAAAAATGAGGGGGGTGGAGGTAAAATATTAAAACCTTCAAAAAGCACAACCTAGGTATGAACTCTATCAACACACCAAATTTCAACCTTCTACGTTAATTCTGGGGGGCTGGGGGCGTGTTAGATCCAGCGAAAATAGTTTTTTTCCCCCCTACTCCCTCCAAATCATCATAGGAAACTGAATTTTGGATATGTTGTAGATAATTGACCGAAACATTATTTAAAACCGGTTTGGAAAAGTTTTATTGCTTTTCCGCCCCCCAACACCCCCTTAAAGGTCGGGTCAGAAAAAAAATTTGCCCAAAATTTGACCCCACTTTGATAGTATGAGGTGCCTCGAAAATGAGCCCCATTTACCAAATTTCATCTCTTAACTTCCATAGGGGGGCCCTACACAAATTACAAGGTGGCGGGAATATATATATATATATATATATATATATATATATATATATATATATATATATATATATATATATATATATATATCAGACATTTTTTTTTTACATATTCGTGTTCTACGGGTCCGAAAACGGATAGCGCCCCTACTCTCGCCTCTCGCAGCTCTTATCGTATAGACTGTATAAGTCTAATTTTTCGGAGAAAATTCGACTAAAAATTTAAAGGATGGAATGTTCTTTTCGTAATATTATCTCCGTAAAATTTGTAAAACAGCACAGTAAAAAGTTCCATTACCGACAAAAAAATAATTTTTAATTGTGTTTATTAAAAAAATTACCATGCTAACATGCTAATAATAGAAAGAAAAAAACAGAAAGAAGGTTGGTTGTGTTGGGAACGCTGTAATGGAATGTACCTCAATCAGCGAGTCACATGCGAACCATAGGTGTGGACTGTGGAAGAAACTGTCAGACAGTTCGCACCAACCACCTTGATTTATCACTGTGTTACAAGCAGCTAGCAGTCAGTTGCTTTTACACTCTGTTAAGATGATGTCATCGTTTAATTCATCTTTTTGTTATTTACCTATCTTTAGTATATGTATTAGTATATATTGTTGGCAATCATTTTTGTATACATATTTTTACAGGTACAGTGCAACCAATCTAAGGTCGCGAGTCAGATGCGCAAATGAAAGAGTACGACAACAAGAATTAAACTATAATATACATGCATAAGAGTGTGATAAAAGTTGTGTTAGCACCACATTAAATTTTACCATGCTAGCACATATTTTTTATTTTGGTCGTCGATCGCGCACGGATTATAGGGGAGCATGGTAATTTTTCTGAAATTTTCTCTACAAAAATTATAGGATTTTTCTCTCCGTGTGGAATATATCAAATATTTCTATATACATTTTTAGTACAGGTATCTGCTAGTGACATATTTGATTCAAAATAACCTCTACCTACAACAATTATCTGACGCCAATGATTGTTTCATAGATATATTCTGTGTATGCGTGTATTGTATTCAGGCCCGACGAGAGGGTGAGGTAGCCGGGGCCGTAGTCCTGGGGCCCGAGCTGGAAGGGGGGCCCGTAGTTGTCGGTAAGGGGCCGAGAAAAATTAAAAAAAAAAATTTATTAATTTTTTTTTTTTGCTCGTCACTTCGAGGGAAACTTTTTTTTAGATGTGATTTATTCCTGGAATGTGTGGGCCGTCATTTCTCTCCACGGCCCTGATTGTACTATCCACCTGGTGTCCTTTAAATAAATACAAAATTCAAATAATTTCCAGTAAATCAATGAATGTGATCTAGATTCTTAAATTAAGTTACTCAGACTACTAATCTTTCAAATTTTGGGCTTGAAAAAATTAGAGTGCCTGTAATAAATACAGTGATGATATGTGTGCTGAACGCTGATTGGTTCCAGCATTTTCTATCCAAAGTTTTCCTAAAATATATTGGAAATAAATTAAATATTAACAAAAACTATTTAATTTAACTTAGAAGGAATAATTAAATTAATAATTTTTAATCGTTCGTTAATTCATAACTTATTAATTCATAACTTATTAACGATAATTATGTACTCAAAAATATTTACTCAAACCTATGATAATTAATTTTGAAGCTTCCCGCTCTGTTTTGGATCAAAAATTGGATGACATGTCACGACTCTATTTATTATAGGGACTCTAGAAAAAATTTGTTGAGAACGACATCTGTATTCTAAAATCTAAATTACCATCAGTTGTAATGATTCAGAATGTGATAAAAAAGGTTTGTTTCTTGGATACAACACGATGTTAACTTAAACTGTTTTAAATAGAAAATATTTTTTCCCCAAAGCTGACAAATTTGGCAAAAAAAATTAAAGATATACTTGAGCAAAATATTTTTTGCTTTATCTTGTTGGTTGCCCCCTCCCCGATATCTACAACTCTTGTTTGAACAATTTTTTGAATAAATCACGGTTTTGGCCGTAATAAAAATGGCAACGCTCAAAAGAAACTCATCCCTGTTTAAGTGGGTAATCGATAATAGACATATTACTACACGAGAGTTGTAATAAATATTAAATACTTGAACTGAAAGTTTTAAAATACCGCATCGTAATATTTAATTAAATATTTTATTAGCTGTGTATATATAATTATAGCTAACTGTTAAGCTAAATTATCATACGTAATGATGTGGCGATATTAAAAATTTTAAGAAATTAAAAAATTTTTGTCATTAGTCATTGCCAGATCCGTCCCCAAGTCAGGTTGTTCAATCAACAACGATTAAGAGAAATCATTTTTGAAAAAAATTAACAAAAAAATTTTTTTTTAGTACCATCCATATTGTCTTTTTATAGCGATGTCAGAAATCATTAAAATAATATGTGCAATTCTATTTTTAGATTTACCTACACGTTCGTTCAAAAAATATGGGACACACTAAGGCACTATGCTTATATCAACAGGAGATTCTACCTTGCAATTTACGAATTACGTACAGTACAATAAATTTGATCGTTAAAACCCGATTTTGGAACGCCAGTCCAGACTCACTGACATTACTGGAATGTACCTACAAAACTAGAGCATGCTCATGGTTAGAATGCTCATATCATAAAATAAATTGTCAATTTTTGTTATAGTGTTCGACCGAAACTGAAACTTATTTGGGCGCATGTAATTTCCGCACTTTTTTTCAAGTGCATCAACTGTTTGTTAATTTATGTGGTAAATTCCGCACTAATCAGAAAATTAACATAAGTATGTACACGACAAACCTATATACCGGGGGTGAGTTTTTTGATAATTGCCATTCCATTTATTCCTAAAATATTCACAAAGAAACGAAACTACTTTTAGGGAATTTCCAGAAAGAATTCTGGAAATTCAGCTATTACAGTAGGTGTCATGACGCGACTTGAGCCCGGGACTATGGCAGAAATTTGTTTTGAGGTCCCTAGAAACCGAAAATAATATTCACTAAAATTTATATATATATATATATATATATATATATATATATATATATATATATATATATATATATACATATATATATATATATATATATATGTATGTATGTATATATGTATCAGCACGATAACTCTCGAACGAAATATCCTAGGTTTACGAAATTTGGTGACAACGTTGGAAGTCCAAAAATCTTGGATGAGTTCTTCAGCCAGACACGTCGGATGCCAGGAACATGGTTTTTGTTCTTGCAAAAAATTAGTTTTTTGCCAAAATTTCCACTTATTCAAAAATTTTTGCCAAATTTTTTTACATCATTTAAAAGAGGAGAAAAAATTACATAAAAAAGGTCTTTAAACTATTATTCTATGTCAACTAGTTTCCGATAAAAACTAATTTTTATAAACGGAAATTCGCTATGTTATGCAGCATGCTGCGACAGGGGTATTTTAGAAATTTGGACGAAAGGAAATGCTAATTATGAAGGTGTTTAATATTCAGCTAGCTCCTTATTATCATGAAAATTTAGGCAAAGGAAAATGCTAAAAATGCTAATCAGACAGGTGACTCATTTTCAATTAACTGCTTTTATTTCATAAAAATTCGGGCAAAGGGAAATTAAACTAACCAAAACTAACTAAACTAGCCTAACCTTAATTAAACTCACCACCTAATTTTATATAAAGTCGAAGTATATTATCAAAACATCAAAACTAACTGAACTAACCTAACCTAAACTAACCTCACCACCTAGTTTTTATATCGAAGTCGAAGTATATTGTCAAAACTAATTAAACTAACCTAACCTATCTTCAAAAAATATTCCATGATTTAATGTTACGTGTTTGGTACTAATGTACAGCATTTTTAAAGGACTTTCTAATGATTACCATAAGTGGGGTCTTACAATTTAAAAAAATAGGATTGAGGTGGCTGAAGTCTAAAGAGATGGTTGTAAAAGTTTCCCATGCCGGTCAGAATGGTTCCCCTTAATGTTCTAGAAACTGTTTTAACAGATTTTAATTACCTATTACCGTTCTAAAAGCCTGGCTTGTTTTTAAATTGACACCCTGTTTACGTATCATATACACCAGTTAAAATTTCAATTGTATGCTGAAATCTAAGTGTATATACAAGAGACACGAACTCGCCCGAACGAGGTGCGACAATTCACGAACACTGAGTGTTGGTGCGGTCGAAGTTTGCGGCTAATTTTTGGCCGAAACTAACCGAAACCGAAACCAAAGGTTCGATCGGTCACTAATTTTTGTACAATTTTTTTAAACAGTCCTTCTAAAATTTCAAAAAACGTTCCTTTATTTATGATAGTTTATGACACCTCCGTTTATTGCTGATATGAGCATTCTAACCATGAGCATGTCACCGTGTATGTTCATTTTTTCATTTTTTAGCGAATTTTCGAATTGAAAAGTCAGCCATTACGGCCACTGTCATGACGCGACTTAAGTCCGAGACTATGCGAGAAATTTTTTCTGACGTCCTATATATGTATAATATATGTGTCCGCGCGATAACTCTCGAACGAAATGTCCTACTTTTACAAAATTTGGTGAAAGTGTTGCAAGTCCCAAACCGTTGCACGAGTTCGTTAACCAGACACGTCCGATGCCCGGAACATGATTTTTGGGGCATTTTTCGTGAAAAAAATTAGTTTTTTGTCAAAATTCCCCTTTATTCAAAAACTTTTGTGAAATTTTTTTTTACATCATTGAAAAGAAGAGAAAAAATCACATAAAAAGGGTCTTTAAACTGTTATTCGATGTCGTTCTATAAACGGAAATTCGCTATGTTATGCAGGATGTTGCGACAGGGGTATTTTTCTTTTTGTAAAGTATTCAAAGGTATTTTGAAATTTAGGTATTACTGAGTGTTTCATTTATTATTGCAGCTTTCAAAGACACTTATAGTAGACCGAAAGCATGTAAATAGCTAGTTAAAAAAGCATGGTGTAAACGCGGCTTTATCATTTCTAAGAATTTTTAATAAAAAACGCCAATTTTTTTTCCAAATCCGTTTATTATAACTTTCTTTGTAATAATTACTTTAATAAATGTATTTCAAAATACTTGTTTTTAGTAATAAATAAATAGCTAACCTAACCTATAAATATTTAAGTTATAATATCTTATAAAATTATACTTACATATATCTGATTTCACCACAAAATTTACAAGGTATAATAATTATGGATATTTCGGCATTTTTAGTTGTGTTGAATAATAATTGTTCCCAAGAATTCATTTTTTCCGTTTAAACATAATTTAATAAGAGGAAATTTTATAAAACTTTCTCCACCGGTAAAACTGGACCTAAAATTGAACGTATAAAAAATCACGATGTTGTAATATCTATACAAAAATCGATTATCATATTATTATTAATTAGGTATATTTATTAACTAACTTGTATGGAAATGGCCTCATAGTCTCTTTGCATATTACCACATCCGGCCCCCAGTGGCATAGGAAAACCATATGACTGGATATTAATTACATAATTTTCATCTGTCAGTGTAGCAAAAAAAAAAAAAAATGTTTCTAATTGTAATAATATGGTGGCTATGACGTCAACTAATCGGCTGTTGTTTTGAAGCACAGAAAAAAATACTGTCGGATAATCTTTTTATTAGGGTTCCGTAGTCAAAACTCGGGAACTTGGGAAATTTTATTCATACAAATATTTTTTGATACGAGAGGTTTAAGGCGAAATTCCCTAAAAAAAAATAAATCTATTTTTTTCTTCATAATCATGTTTCTTAAGGTGTTACAAATATTCTCCTAAAACTTTATTTAAAAAAAAAAATAATCAAAAATCAAAAAGTTATTGGGGCATTTTAGTGCACGCACTTTACTATAATTCAATTTAAAAAAAAAAAAAAGTAGGTACATTTTTCGGCATGGTTCCTCGTGTATCTCAAAAAGTACTGGCGATATCAACATAAATCAAAGTGCATATTATTCCTCGATACCGTCATTTTGGCAGGAAGTAGGATCTTTTGGTTCCGTAATATATATTTTCAAAATGGCGGCCTTTTTATAGTCGAGCTAAAGCGGCGATTTTTGAAAATTTATTTTAAAAATGCAATTTCTCACTGATTTTTTTTTTCTTAGATCCTAGTTAGTGTCATAACTGAATATGTATATTTTTAGAAATTCTTGATTTTTTTTATTTTGGTTCACTGGTGATATCAAAACGCGAGGAACCATAAATTTCGCAGTGTCGACTTTAAAGCTCACATACTTAGCTAATTTTTGAATTTTGTTTTAATGAAAATTTTTTTATAATCTCACGACATGTAGAAACAATGTTGTATATTTAGTTTTTTAATAAAATATTCATTTGTAGAAAAAAAATAATAAAATAATAATAAAAAAGGTAGATTTTTAAGTTTTGAATACATTTGGATTTATTTCCGCTAGCTGACAGTTTCTCTACGTTAAATTGGTTTTAGGCAATAAATTTGAGTTGTAGCAAACTTACACATGAGTTAAAATGAGTCTACGGACTAGAGATGTGCCAAACTCGTGAATTCACGCGTGACCCGACGGGTCACGCGTGACCCATCGTGATCGTGAACAATTTTTTATGATCGTGCGTGAGTGGGCGTGATCGTGACATTTAATTTCTTGCCGTGAATAATTCGTGAGTCACGAAAAGTTAAAGACCATCAATAAAAAAATTTTAAAAATATTTTTTTTTTTCAATTTTAGGGAATATTAACTAAACCAATTTGACTTTTTAACTACAAAAAAACGTTTCTTTTATATTAGATACTTTTTATGAGTACAAGTAGGTAGGAATCCAATAACCCTTTGTACTAACAAATTCCAGTTTTTTACCGAGATACTTGGAGTGTATAGAAAATGATTTACAATTTAGAAATGTCCAACTGTGTTTATGATGTTGTTTTGATTATTTCTTCCGTTTTTAAATAATTCCTTAAATTCTTAAAATTGGCCTGTCTACATATATTCGGTCTCAGCCAATGGGTATATTTGAAAATATTACAAGGTCAGTTTTACAGCTTTCAATAGTATGATCTATCATTCTATGAAGGAATAATATAAAGAACATATGGGTTAATTTTAAGGAAATATTATCTTTTTCAACATTTTAAGTTGTTTATTGTCATTATTATTTTTTTTTTTTCAATTTTACTATTTATGTATGTATTTATGGGTACCTGCTAAAAGAATATTTTGTCACAATTTTGTTAAAAAACTACATATATTATTTAGTTTGGTTGCGCGAAATATCATATTTATATACAAATACAGTACCTACAATAAGAACAAAAATTAAACAATAAATCACTATGTGAAAAATTTTGAAAATTTTCTCACTTTCCAGAAAAAAATAAATAGCATCTACATAACTTGCATCAGTATTAATCTCAGTGAACCGTACTAACCGTATTTCTGATTTTATCGTGAGGACATAAGTTTTACTGACTGTTAAAACGCTAGTGATTTTTACTCAAAATTCAAACGATTATATTTAAAAGTTTTTATGTTTAATTCGTGATCGTGCGTGAGTGTGAAAGTATTAATTTTTTTGTTCGTGATCGTGCGTGAGTATGAAAAGAAATAATTTTTTTCGTTCGTGATTGGGCGTGAGTACAAAACCTATTTCGTGACTGTGCGTGATCGTGAGTAAAAATATACTCACGAGCACATCTCTACTACGGACCCCTGCCTGAATGCGTGTTCAGTTTGCACTTGGTTTAATTTATTTTTTTGTACTATTAATTTATTAGAAGAGATCACAGATCATAGAAAAATAAAAAAAATAAAAATTAAAAAACTATCAACATTTGATCTGTCACGATCTGAAATGATGTGGAAAAATATTTCAAAGTCAACGTTGATTTTTTTATTTGTCAATTTTAGTTAATCGAACCAAATCAATGGCTATTAAGATGAATAAAAAAAATTGTTTTGAAATCAACTTGATATAAATTTACATTTAACACGCATTTAACACATTTTCAAATGCTATTTCAAAAGAAACTATGAACTATTAAAAAAAAAAAAAACTTGCTTAAATTTCATTGGAAAGAAATAATTCTGACAATTTAACTCATATATTGTATCAAGTCCCATTAGAATATTGTAGTTTTTTCACTTTTACCATGGAAAAAAAGTTAGGACAGATTTTTACAGCGAAAAAAATGGTACAAAACATTTCACTGGTCATTTCATTGTAAGTAAACACGATAAAAATGAAACAAAAATTCGTATTGGAAAAATTTAACTAATTCCAGAACCATAGTAACAATGTATTGAATAAATAATATGAATTATACTAATTTATTTTATTCGTTAAATTATCTTACCGTATTACACACTTGAGTTTTATATTTTTCTGAATAAATTTTTGTATTTTCTACAACTCAAATTTTTTGCCTAAAAGCAATTTAACTCGAAGAACTGTCAACTAACAAAAACGCGACAGCGTCCTTCTCGTTAAATTACTACGTGCAATAAATTTTCGTTAGACAAACCCAAATTTATTCGACAAAATACAAGCCTCTCGTGTAATAATAACTGAAAATATTTTTTGTTTCTGGGTACAATATCGCTCTTTCCTGTGTGAGGGGCGTATGGTTGGAAATATTACAACGTCTGTATAGTATCCATACCAACAACACCTCTGGGCCACGCGACCCACAATGTTTTTTTTTTTTTTTTTTAAAGATGCTTTTAGAACACTTATGGCTTCGTGATGTCTATCACTGCTTGGTGTGATCTGCCACGCACTTGATACCTACAGAAAGCACGCACTTGGTAAATTTGTTTTAATATAAGCATATAGTCGCTGTTGTGTTTACTAAAAATGTTTTTACATTTTCAGCTACGACAGTGTGTAAGCGCTACAGTTTACACACAGAAAATTTTAATTATTATTTTATTTTTTTTAATCAAAGAAAGTTCCTGACTTAACAACAACATATTCCGTAAATGATAAATTTTGAATATTTTTTATTGTTATTTAATAGGTACCGGGTTTCTTCAGGTCAGGACCGTACTTATTTCAATAAAATTTTGCAACTAAATTATATTAAATTATGCACATTTGAATGAATATAATTGGTCAAAAAAAACATTTTTTACCATCTAGAATACTAATAGCATTTTTTATTTGACGAAAGTAAGAAAATTCAAAAAATCGGAAAAAATTTTTGTAAAATATATTGAAAAGTTGTTGAATATTTAGACGGTCCACTATAATAGCTAACACGTACGTATTTACTAAGATTTTTTAAGCAGCTTCCACATTCTCGCCGAAGTTGGACGAAGTAGTTCCTCGCGAGGTTGGCCGAGGCATAAGAATAGCATTGAAATACCAACCGCGAAGCACAACGAAATGACCCTCTACATTCTCGATTCGTCCAACCTCGGCGAGAATGTGGAAGCTGCTTTATTATTGAAAAACAAATTTTTAACAAGCAAGTATACTTCTATCTCTTAAAATTGAAAACAATAAAAAACAATGAATTTATTTAATTTAAATGACATGTCACATAAATCACATACATAAATAATATAAACAAAAATACTTTTGATAGTCAATTAAAATTAACAGTGGCACTTTTCAATTGTGCAGGTAATAAATAAAAGAAAAAAAGGATGTTTACATAAAATACGTATAAATAATATTTTGATACACATAATTATGTATGTGTGTGTATATAACTTGTGTACGTTGTTTTTATGAAAATATTTTGAATTTTTAGTCACATTGAGTGCAATATATATACCTGTATATGCTAAAGACGAAACTGTCTGATCCGAAAGAAATCCGATACCTGATTATTAAATAAATATTCAAATAGAAAGAAGTAGGTTAATATTTTTATTTGTTACCAGCAGTCACTACAAGTCACTTCAAATCATGTTTTTGATAAAAAAAACATTGTTTATTTATTTATTTTGTTACTTTGTTTATTGTTAATTTTTTTAATTAATTAAACAATAAACAATTAACACGCTTATTTTATAATAGAAAGTTACCAAAACATTCGCAACCGTCTGATCGTTTTAAATTTTTTTTAAAAAATTCCACCAAGTGCGTATTGGGCACGCATTAAATCAGGGTTCTTCATTAACTCGAGTTTTTTTACAGTTTACACATTACTACAAGATTCAGTTACGTATCTCTTTTATCGGACAATATTTGTTCAGTTGTCTTATCAAATATTTAGTAAAACTGTATGGCTTCCAAATTTTTTTGGACGTAGGTACAGTTAAAAAATTACAAAGGCAACGGGGACAACGGAAATATCATCTTCAAGCCAAAAATTTCGCAAACATTTCGTTCCTAGAAGCATTTAAAAATTCTTAAAAATTTTTTTTTTTCAAAAATTGATTAGTTTCTGTGAAGGTCAGTTTTATTACAGTCTGTTATTCTGGATCCATTTTTTGCACAGTAGTAAATCGAAATGGGGCCCCCTTTTGGTGGGGATCGGTCCTGCAAACAATGGGTTACCTACGTAAAAAAGAATTTTGTAATTCGGATTTTCTACCATTTTGGAAAAGTATCTCCAGAAAACAAAACATGATAAAATTGGAAGGGTTCCCAAGATTGGGAGATCATAGATACACAAGATACCAATTTCCTATTTCGTAACTATCGTGCCCACTGTCGCCAGCAAATGACGTGAACCCTGCGACCCCTACCAAACGATTATGATACATACAACAAAACACATCATTTGTATCTACACAAACATACGAATGTGTTAGTGCAAATAATGTATCGTATATACTGTCATGGTCGACCTTATGTGACGCACAACCAACAATTAAAAATAAATTTATTTATTTTAGGAAAGATTTATTTTGAGAATTTTTTGTTCAATAGAATTTTTACACTTAAATACGACACACTTCATATTTTTTTTTGTATTTAAATTTCACGAGTTGAAAACAACGACACTAAGAACGATGTGACCCTTATGACGAACAGTAACAGACTAAATCAGAAGCGGTGTAAATTGCAGCTGATTGCAACTTACGAACAACAGATTTTTATATATACCTACAGTGAATCTATAATAGGGATCTATGTTAGAGACTTACAAAGATCAAATCAGTATTTTTGAAAATTTAGCGGATACAATCATAAACAATAAATTATGAGAAAACCAAAATGGAAATGTGTTTAAAGGTGAATCATTATTACCTTGTTCTAAAAGGAGAAATCAATGTATTAGCAAAGTAATTATTATAAATAAATCACTAATTTTTTTTTATTATTTAATTTTTTCTTTATTCTGACTTAACTCGTTTGAAATGAGAAAGTTACATAAATGGCATTTGGATTTAACCGCAACAAATTATTGTTAGGTATTTTTAGGGTTCCATACCCAGCAAGTAACAAAGGAAACCCTATGGTCACATAGAATTCAAAATTAATTTTAAGTTGAGCCCCGAAAAAGGTGGAAAAGAAATACTATTGTCACCCGAACTTATCTTCGAAGTTTATTCGCCGAAAAATTTACTGAAATACTCCAAACAAACAGAAGGTGCCTTTGTCTGTCTATTCGTCTCAAAAGTTAGGTGACGTAGAAATTTGAAATTTGGCATAATGCTAGGTTTTGATGACGCACCATCAATATTACCAGTGAATGATTTAAAAAAAAAAATATTTTGGATTAAAATCGGGTCGGGCAAATTTGGTCCAAGGAAAAGGTAAAAGTGAGGGATCATTTAAAAGAGTCACCTACCTCTAAGGATTCTAAAAACACTTTTTGATAATTTTCAATTCAGTATTTTTGCTAGAAATCACCGGTTCCCTCCTGCGGTATCTCAGATTTCTAAAGCTAAAATATTGAATTTTATAGAGTTTAAGACATATTGAGTTATGGATTACCGAAAATAGTCTAAAAAATTTTTAAAATAACAAGAGCAAACACAGTAACAGACACCTCTTGCATTTTTAGCGAATTTTCGAATCGAAAATTTATAGCTATTCTAGCCACGGTCATGACGCGATTTGAGCCCGGGACTCAAAAAATAGAAATTGATTCTGAGGTGCCTAGAAATCAGCACGACAACTTTCGAGCGAAACATCCTACATATTTCCAACAACGAAATTTGATGACAACGTTGAAAGTCGAAAAATCTTGAATGGGTTCTGCAGTCAGACACGTCCGATGCCCGGAACATGGTTTTGTTGCCCCAAGTTGAAAAGTTTTTGCGACATTTTTTTTTAAACCATTAGAAAAATCACATAAAACTGTTATTCTGGGTTAACTAGTTTCCGAGAAAAATTAAGGTTTCAAAACAAAAATTCGCTATGTTATGCAGGATGCTATGGCAGGGGTATATTTTAGTTATCGAAATCAAAAATGGATACGATTCAAACATACATTAATAAAAAAAAAGTTTAATCTGATGCGCTCTTGGTCGAAAATTCCCGCGTGATGGATTACGGCGGAAGCAACTGTTTTACTGAAACTAATTTTAGGCCACACTCCTCCGTCCCCACGTAGCGGTGACCTACCTATTTCGAAAACGATATACGCTATTAATAAATACCTAAGTATATCAAAAATAATCAATACTCTATATTAACTTGGAACCCGTGAATAAACCATACCTGGAGGCTTCACTTCCAATTCACATAGCAACAAAGTTATTAATAATTAATACATCGTACATATTATAACCCCCGCCACCCCTCCCTCGGAATGGGGCCCCTCATATAGCCGCGCCACTGTGCATAATCATTACAATCGTTGCTAATCAATCAACATAGACTATAAAATAAAACATAACATTTCAACGGGCAGATTGTATCGGACGTGATCGGAACAAAATGTACAAAAATTTATTGTAGTGAGTTTTTAAAACAGACAGACAGACAGACAGACACACAGACCAGACGGACTGTTTGTTAATTTTTTTTTGTTACTATTGTAATATGAAACAATAAACACTGATTAATGTAACAATTGTTGTATATTTGGACAACGGGTTATAAAAATAATACAAAAACGGATTAACCGGTTTTTCAAAAAAAAAAAATAAATAAATTATAGTTGGTTCAAAACAGATGTATAAAAAAAATATCCCTGTCGCGGCATCCTGCATAACATAGCAAATTTCCATTTACAAAAATTAGTTTTTCTCGGAAGCTAGTTGACATAGAAAAATAGTTTAAAAACCTTTTTGATTTGATAGTTTAAAAACCATCCAAGGGTTTGGGACTTCCAATGTTTTCACCAAATTTCGTAAAAATTGGATACTTCGTTCGGGAGTTATCACGCGGACACACACACACACACACACATATATATATATATATATATATATATATATATATATATATATATATATATATATATATATATATATATATATATATATATATATATATATATATATATAAATTTTAGTGAATATTATTTTCAAAACAACTCACCTCAAAATAACCTCAAAACAAATTTCTGCGTCATGACAGTGGCTGTAATAGCTGAATTCCATTCTGGAAATTCGCTAATAAACCAATTACAATTGTCGAAGTAGGCCCGAAAAGAAATCACGATAGCCACAACTAAAATTTGGGGCTCTATCTATACTAACCACAAAAATTGTTTTGTGTCTAATACGCTTTTAACTGTGCCATGACGTTTTTGGAGAAGGCTGTGTCTAAGCCGGGAATTCCAAAAGTACGTCCGACGACGCCAAATCAACTGCAAATCGAAAATTCGAAAAGATTATTCACCTATAATATATTTTTTGCTCTTTAAAAAACCTACAAATTGAATTATATTATCAGCTGGATCGGATTTACCTCTGAGAGGCCCCTGGACACTTTTCACGTGGAGGCCCCCGGTAATGGTTTCGATTTTCTCCGGAAAATAGAAACAGTCGACAAGCAAAAAAACCAAATTTTGATTATTCTACTCCTACTTTGGAAGTTTGGAGGGATTCATTATTAATTTTGTGGAGGTCCCAACTGTGGAGGCCCTGAGTGCACATTCGCGGCTCTGCATATTATAGCAAAGTCCCATTTCGTTAGAAAATGTCAATTTTTATATGGAATCTTTTAGCGAATTTCCAGAAATTCAGCTATTCCAGTAGGTCTCATGACACGACTTGAGTCCTGGAATATGGCAGAAATTTGTTTTGAGGTCCCTAGAAACCAAAAATAATATTCACTAAAATTTATATATATATATATATATATATATATATATATATATATATATATGTGTATGTATTTATGTATCAGCACGATAACTCTCGAACGAAATGTCCTAGGTTTACCAAATTAGGTGAGAACGTTGGAAATCCAAAAATCTTGGATGAGTTCTTCAGCCAGACACGTCGGATGCCAGGAACATGGTGTTTGTTCTTGCAAAAAATTAGTTTTTTGCCAAAATTTGCTATAATTTAAAAGTTTTTGCCACATTTTTATACACCATTGCAAAGACGGAAAAAAATCACATAAAAAAGGTTTTTGAACCATTATTCTAGGTTAGCTAGTTTTTGAGAAAATAAGAAAATAAAAAAATCCTCTACCGGGGCGGTTCTAGAAACCTCCGGCGGTGGGTGGAGTAATGTGAACGAAAATTTTTTCTAATCTAACTGAACTAACGGAACTTGATGTAACCTAACCGAACCTAAGAAAATTTGGTCTCAAACCTAAGCGAACCTAAGGAAATTTTTTGTAACGTAACCGAATCCAACAAAATTTTTTCTAACCTAACTGAACCTTATTGTTCTATAATTTATATAAACTGAATTTGTTATTAGCGAATTTCCAGAATGAAATTCAGTTATTACAGGCACTGTCATGACGCGACTTTAGTCCGGGACTATGGCAGAAATATGTTTTGAGGTCCCTAGAAACCGAAAATAATATTCACTAATATATATATATATATATATATATATATATATATATATATATATATATATATATATATATATATATGTGTCCGCACGATAACTCTCGAACGAAATGTCCTAGTTTTACGAAATTTAGTGAAAATATTGGAAGTCCCAAACCGTTGGACAAGTTCGTTAGCTAGAACATGTCCGATGCCAGGAACATGGTTAAAAAATTGTTTTTTTGCCAAAATTTCCACTTATTCAAGAATTTTTGTGAAATTTTTTTACACTATTTAAAAGAGGAGAAAAGATTACATAAATACCCCTGTCGCAGCATCCTGCATAACGTAGCGAATTTACATTTACAAAAGTACGTTTTTCTCGGAAACTAGTTGATATAGAGTAATTGTAAATAAAACGTACTTTTCTAAATGGAAATTCGCTATGTTATGCAGGATGCTGCGACAGGGGTATTTTTAAATATACGAGTTACTTCTATCGAAGGTCAAAATAACCAAATTTGTTCAAGAAAATGATATCAAAAATGAAGAAAACCGTATCGAAAACACCTATATAGGTATGAGTAGCTTCAAATTTTCATATTTCTAGGGCTTTCTAACATTAAAATTACGGTTTTTGAAGCTTTTAAAAATTTCGGTATACATCATCAAGTTTAATTTTTTCTTTTTTGAATGATTAACTTGAATGAAATTTGGATAACCTAAGTCCGAAATTTTCATTTCTCCGGTAAAAATGGCCAAGTTCATTCCTGCTAGCCCTATGCATCCTTATTTTAAATTTGTAAATTAGAATATCGGAGACGGACTCCTCAAGCGTAAAAAATAAAAAAAAACGCATTTTTTCTGTATTTTAAAATTTTTTCTTGGCCCGGTAAATTTACAATTTGGCCCGCCAACAAAAAATTTTGAGGGCCCTCAGCTTTCTACGACGCTAACACTAATGTCTTTTTATAATACCGAAATCCAGTCGACTCTCGTTAATTCGAAACACGAGGGAATCTTAAAATATTACGAATTATAGAGAGGTTCGAATTATCGCAGGTAACAATTTTAATTTTTTAAGCATTTGCGATGAATGAACTTTTGAACTTGTCTCAAAATGTACTTACAATCTTTCTATCTCTTTCTCTCTACAACTTTGAATCATTGTCGAGTGTTTGACGCCGATGAGTTCGAATTAACGCGTCGTTTTGTTACGTAGCAATGATTTCTTCGTTCGAATTACCAAGTGTATAAAAATCTATTGTTTTAGTTCAAAATATAAAGAGATTTTGACGGGAACTCGTGAAAGAGTTTCGAATTAGCGAAGGTTTGAACATATAACAGAAATCTTAACATGTATCTGTGATGACGTCATCACGAGTATTTAATCCCGGTAGACTCACGCCAGAATAAATTCCAAGCTACGCCGTCCATGGATTCAACAATTTCAGTGAGTGGTTTGACTCATATCGTACAAACTGAATATTTTTTAATTTTTTATAATAATAATTATCGGCTGGAATTTTTTTTTTCTTTTAAAATAATTCTTAGAAGCACTTAACGAGAAAAAAAAATAAGGTCACGTATCTTATATTACATATCTGACCTACATAGCATGTAATGCACTCTCTCGTGAGTACGCCCCAACCCCTTCAAACCCCTTACCATGAAAAAAAATTGTCTCTTATTTGGTCAACATCAAAGCCGATTAAAGTTAATTAAATATAATTTTTAGTAAAGTACACCCCGTCCAAAAATGATAGCACACATTAATTTTTTTAATTTTCTTTTAATTCATTATTCATAAAAGTGATTTGATATATGCATATTTACACACTTAATACAACATAATTTACTAATAAGTAACTTTTTAATTTAAACTAATTTTAATACTTATTTTTAAAAAATACATCAAAACCACTGTTCAAAAATGATAGCACACTTTAAAGTTTCTAACTGTTAAATCAAAAACGGGCAAATTTAAATGTGTGTGTAATTTCCATTTCTTTTCATGGTTTCAAAAATTCGATCTTTCATGGATAAAATTAATTTTTGAAATACAGACACATTTATTTTAGCCACTCTTCTTCGATTTTCTTTCGCAGTTCTTTAACGCTGTTAAATTGTCTTCCATTTTCGTAAACTGATTTCGATAATATACGCCGCACATTTTCTATGTGATTTAAATCTAGACTACGTGCTGGCCATTCCATAACTCTAAGATTATGTTCCCGAAACCATGATTTTATTTCCCTCGAACAGTGAATGGATGCATTATCCTATTGGAAAATCCATTCTGGCCCACCAAGCAGTAACGCAACCGGCAGCAAATGCGTTTCTAAAATTTCTTTATACCGCAGTGACTTTATTTTTATTGTTTTACAAGCAATATCTGCTTGGCCATTAAAAGAAATTCCACCCCATATGATAATGCCACCACCACCGACCTGCCGCTCAAAAAATATTTTTTTCTTCCTTTCGAAGATCGTGCCAGTAATAGGCAGGACCGTCGAGGCAAAAGCGTTTTTCATCGGAAAAAGTAACTGTAAGCCACTTATCGCCGAAATCCATATATTTTTTTGCAAAATTTAAACGACTCTCTTTATGTTTCTGTGTAAGTTGAGGTTTACACATTTTTTATTTTTATAAACTATAAATTTTTTTCGCCCTATTGTGTTTGAAATTGTAGTTTTTGAGACGTTTAAATTCATTGCCAATTTAATTTTGATAGCGACATGTTTTCAGTCGTTGCTAACCGACAAATACTGCGTTCTTGACGTTTTGAAAGTTTTCGTTTGCGTCCAGTTGAATGGAGTGTCCCATATTTTGGTCTCGTTTTTTTAATAAAATTACATATTACTTTTCTAGATCGCCCGATTTTTTTCACTATTTCGCTAATAGATTTATTTTCCTCTAATAATGCCGTGATTCTACCTTTTTCAAATTCGTTTACATATTTCCTACTGCCCATTTTAATTTTAAATTATTTTAATTGTTGAAGAACTACTAAACGTGACAAAGTTCTGTACCAAGAATAATTTACATATGATTTTTTAAAATTTAAATGGGTCTGCGACACAAATATAAGGAAATATTTATTTAATTATTACTAAAAATAATAAACACTTAAGTGTGTGCTATCATTTCTGAACGACATTTTTTTAATGTTTACTTTACATGAGAGTTGATATTGCTAATATTTAAAATATAACTAGCCTACGTATTATGATGTGTTACGCTAATACAAATGCATGTCTTAAAACTCTTTGATCAGCTTTCGATAAAGTATACAATTAAAAAATTGATGTGTGCTATCATTTCTGGACGGGGTGTATGATAAAAATTGCATGTTGTTGAATTGTCAAAATGTGTGACGCGCGTCACGGTGACGTAAAATGTCACAGTAAACGTGACAAACGTTTAAAATGGACTTCATTTAAAAATTTTATATAAAAATTAAAAATCTTTTAAACAACAAAAAAATTATATTATCTAATTTTTTATTTTTCCACTCGTTAATCAGTGAATGAATGAATTAACTAATTTAAAAAAGTAAAAATTATTGTTGTGTTAATTTAATTTAAAAAAAAATTCGTCAAGTGCGTGTTTTTGACACGCACTAAATAATGTCATCTCAGTGAAAGTGTTAATTTATGATTTTTTGGCTCTTTTTGTAAGTACAGTGAGAATACAGCCCTCTTGCGTTTATTCAATATATGCATGTAGAACTCTATAATAATGTTTCCCCCACTATGATCACACAACAAAATTAATATGTCATCCTTCGGTGACATAAAAATTATATATTATTAGAATTAAAAATTAGATTATTTATTTAATTTTTCTGTAATTTTTTTGTAAACTCAACGAGCAAATTGCAATAAACCATAAAAAATTAATTCTGTGATATTAAATTTAAAAAAAAAAAAAAATTGTGTAAAATGCAAATTGTACCTACTTGCACAAATAGTGTTCCGTACTATTATGGATTATGTAAACAACAATTCTCGATTTCAAGGCCTATTGACGCTTACCAGAACGAAACAGAAATATTTACTTTTTCTTTCAATAAAAAAAATTAATAGCGACTAACAGGACTTTGCGAAATATCTATACAGCTAAACCTATTTTTGTGCGGTGGATAGGGACCGCATAAAAAAAAATATATTCAAAATGCCATAAAAAGCTTAGTTCGATCTAGATTAAAAAAAAAATTTTTTTGTGCGGTAGATCGGGACCGCATAAAAAAAATTTCATCGAAAATACATAACTCAAAACGATCAAAACCTCACGATTTCCTTAGAAGTTGCTATTCCAAACAAGATAGAGAAATAATTTACACGTGGGAACATTTTATTTCATTTTTCTAGTATTATGAAAATTGTAAAAAATACATCTATGAAAAAAACTAAATGATGCAATAACTTATATATATTCTTATGCTCTGTATACTGATTAAATGCTTAAAAACCATTAAAAAGTATTTTTATCAAAGAAAGTTATTACAGTTAATGTTTAAGTTTCTTACTTTCTCTTGATTTTGATTCACATTATACATTTTAATGACGATTTTTTTTTTTAAATCGTACAAAAAAAGGTTCAACTGTATACAATTTGTTTTTAGGGTGCACTATCGAGAAAAAGGCACCATTCTAAAAAAAAAAATCACCCTAATTTTCACTATAAATTTTGCAAAGAAATAGCTGAAAAGACGTGGAAGGGTATAGGCTACCTTTTACTCTTGATTGTCACGCGAGTAAACCAAGCGTGTAAAATTACATAAACAGATCAAGCTGCTTTTTCGGATTCTATAGTGAAAAAAGAAAAATTGGACCTTACAAAATTAGCAAGCCACCGTTTAAGGTCGAAACTATGTATTTAAGGAAATCCTCGGGAACCAACAAAATTTATTACAGTAGGCCCTTGCATGTTGCCACACCGATTTGTATAATCCTTACTAATATTATAAATGCGAAAGTGAGTTTGTTTGTTTGTTTGTTTGTTTGTTTGCTTGACTGGCTTTCACGCCTCAATAGCTTAACCAATCAACTTGAAACTTTGCACAGACGTAGCTTGCGAGCCAGAGACGGTTATAGGCTACTTTTTATTTCGGGAAGATATTTCATTCCCGAGGGAAAATGCATTAAATTACAACAGCTGACTATTAAAGAACGGATAAATTATTTCAAACTTTGTATATTGCTAGCAGAAGAGATGAGAAAGGACACAAACTACTTTATACCTCGGGAAATTTCCCGTGGGAAATTTCATTCCTGTGGAAAAATATATTTTAAATGAAACAAAAAATGATGATAGACAAATATGACGATATACAGCGATAAACATAGATTATTTTTTATCCCGATAAAATATCTCATTCCCGAGGGAAAATGTATTTAAAACTAAACAATGAAATACATAACAACGGACTATTTAAAAAAAAGCATGATTGATTTCAAACTCTGCATATTGTTTACAGAGACGATGAGAAAGGACACAAACTACTTTCTATCCCGGGAAAATATCTAACTTCCTGGAAAGTCTTATTCCCGTGGGAAAATATATATTTAAAACAGTATAAAAAAGAATCATTGATTTCATTTGAATTTGGCATGTTGTTAAAGGAATGTTATAGTCTATTTCTTGCCCGGGGAAAATATTGTATTTCTGTGGGAAAATTCCAAAGAAAAAAGTAACAATACCTACTCGACGCGTAATAACGACGTGATGAAAGTACACTTTATATGTTTTAACTAGATGCCATAATTTCAAATTCCACGCGGGCGAAGCCGCGGGTAACAGCTAGTTAGTAGATATAATTAAACAAAATATAGAAAGTTATAATAAGTTATAAAAATTCAAATTTGATAAGATTTTTTTTTTTTGATGATCTATAAATTTTAATTATGCTTTTATGTACAAATATACTTGATTTGGTTCATTTAGATGGCGTTACAAAAATTTCCTGTTTGAAAAAAAGCAACTTTAATTAGATCATTCGTATAGTATAATCGTACAATCATCATTTTAGTTCATTACGAAATAAGTAACAAAAAAAAAAAAAACAAATGTTCAACCGATTGGCCAAGTACATAAAAAAAAATCATTCACCAAGCGCGTGTTGGACACGCATCAATTTAGGGTTGCGAAATCAACAAATAGTACACTCAAGAGTTAAATACATTTATACTTCTCGTAAATGAGGATCATTTACCAGATAATTTGGCTTTTGTCCGCAAGTTACGAGGAGGGGTGACGGGGAATTGCATCATTACGGGAGAAGGAACCCCAACCCCAACCCCAACAATACTCTACGCATCGATTTCCTCCAAGCAAAATTCCCACTAAAAATTTTTTTTTACTCAATTAAAATTTTTACCTAGAGAATGTATAATTGATTTCATAAAGATCTGGGACAAGTCTTGTAGTCTCAACAAATTAAACTATATAGTAACAAGTTTTAGTGAAAAATATTTACTGTTAAAACTCAATTATTTTTGGCAATTCTAAGATAATAGGATACAAACTGTCACTTTTAGTCCCAAGTTCAGGATAATAGGGAATAAACTGTCACTTTTAATCTCAAGGGACTAAAAGAACTTTTGCAATCGCTTTTCAACCAATCAAGAAAATAAATTCAAGCTTGTTGATAACGACAAATAGTTATATTGTAATGTTCAATTTGATTGATTTGTTCAAAGTATATTTGATATCATATTATTTCACACAATTTCATTAATTTTCAAAATAATTTTTTTATTAATTTTTTAAATATATATGCCACGGGACTAAAATGTGACTTTAACCCTTTTGATCCCTTGGGAGCCGGATTTATATAAGGGTACTTCAGGAACACACCCTCTGGAGCCCCACATTACACAGGAGTCGCCAAAGAATCTCTCAGAATGGAATAAAATTTGAAATAGAGACTATTTTGCGTCCACAAAAGTACTCTAGCGTCCCCTACATGAACGGCTCAAAAAAAAGTGTAACAGAATATGGACGAATCTGGTGATTCTAACTATGGAACTCTACAAAATAGATAATAATAATTAATAATTAATAAATAATATAACATAGGGTAAAAGCCCCCTTTGTGGAACGGTATCTAATTATGAACATTTACATATTAATGAAGTTATTTCTGAAAGAAACGTCTGATAACAAAAATTATTATTAATAGAATGATTGTTTTTCAATTTAAATTCACTTCGTATTTAAAGTTTCCTTACTTAATTAAAGAAATAAATACGTAAACGTCAAAACTGTTCCAGTATTAGATACCGTTCCACAAAGGGGGCTTTTACCCTATGTATTTAGAAAAAAATAAATATATGTATACATATGTAATTTAAAAAACAACCAATTAAGTAAGTTGTATTAATGAAGACTTGAATTGAAGATTGAACGAACATTCATTCTCATTATCATTAAGTTATTTTTATTTATTTATAATAAATAAATTAATATCAATAAAAAAATAATAATTTCATGTTTTAATTTATTAGTTTTATGATTAATATATGTATATTAATAAAATAATATATATATATATATATATATATATATATATATATATATATATATATATGTAATATATATGTATATATATATATATATATATATATATATATATATATATATATATATATATATATATATATATATATATATATATATATAAGTATATAACATTAACATATGTATTTGTATTAAGCATATATTTTCTTATATGAATATGATTTTACAAGTTTATGAATGAACAGAATTTCATTTGATAAGACTTTGGATTTGATTAAAAAAAGAAAAGTAAGTAAATATAACGGATGTCCTTTTAAATATCAAGAATGTTTTGTGACAAAAATTCTTGGCACAGTTGGGCGGGGTAAAAAAAAAGACAAAATCAAATCTTTTCATTTTTCATGTAGAAAATATTTGAATTTTTAGACAAAAAAATACTGTACGATGTTAAATTGTTTGTATTTTAAGATTTTGCCTGTTTTTTCACTCAAGCTAATGGCATAAATCTATAAAAAAATAAAACCTTGTCTTTTTTTTACCCGCCAAATGGGATAAAAAAAAAAAGTGGAGGGTAAATAAAAGACAGACCTCTATCTAATAGGATACTGCAAGTACATGATTGGAAGGGTGAAAAATAGACAGCTTGGGTAGTTAGCAGTACAACACTTTTTATTTCACAACTCTATCTCTGCTACAAAATTTTTTTATAGATATATTCAAATTTTACGTATTTTACCAAAAACTTTAGCTAAGATTAAGCAGTAAGAAAAGTCAGAAAAAGTTAACTGATGCAAAAGCTTGACTCACCGGAAATTTCTTTGGACTTTAAATATTAAAATAATTTTTATTTCACAAACGTACAACTAACAAAAAATTTATTGTAGCTCATTAAAAAACCAAATATGTTAATTTGAGGCGTCTTTTTTTTAACACCACTTTACATAAAGTAAAAAAATAAATCAAAATAATCTATATGAATGAGTTAAAAATACTAAATGTGTGCAGTAAAGCATAGTTATACATTATAAAAACATAAATAAATTTTCATGGGTCAAAAATACAAATTTTCGAATGAACTGAAATTGATATCTATGAAAACCGTCTGCTCACTAACAAAAAAATTGTTTTATTAAAGAATCAATATTTTTTTAATCCATAAAATGTACATAAACATGCCATTATATAGTTTTAAAATGAAAATCCTTGTCAATAATTTTTAATTTTTCTACATGTTTTGTCTTTTTTTTACCCAACTTTTTTCTTTTTTTAACATATAAAAAAAATTACAATAAAACCATTTAAATAAAACTTTGTACTTTACATTACTAAAGCATGTAGAATAACAAGAAAAAAATACAGCACTCTATCTTATCAGATTTTTTACTTACTGAAAAAATTTATCGTCGCGGAATGAAAGTTTTTCTCTCATGAATAACAGAGGTTTGGGAGAAAATTTTTATGTTATAAAGCCTTTCCAAAAAATAATTTTTTGGCCCAGACAGCTTAAAATACTAATGTATTTTATTGTAATATTTTTTATTTTTTTAATTTAGCACTGTTGAGTTTAATATAAGTATGGGCAATTCCATGGAAAAGGCTCGATAATTGAAAAAAATAAATAATTGTTATTGGTAGTAAAAATACGTTAATATGATGGCAACACTATAGTACTTTAAGTTCCCAAAATTTCAATAAAAGTTTGTTTTTAGTTTTTTAGAAATAGTGTAATTTTCAATGTTTTGTCGTAAGTATAAGCTAATTATTTTATAGTGGTGTTTTAATTAAATTTTCACGGCAAGTATTTAGAATTATTGTAATCCTAATTGAATCCTTAACGGGAATAGAATTTATTATAAATTTACACATTTTGAAAAATCTTAAGAAATTTTGTATTTTAGGTAATAAATAATAAAAATAAGTACATTTTTGTACCTTTAAAATTATTTTAAAGTTCCTATTTTATGTCCTATAGTGTCAGTTTCTAGGATTTCATTTAAAAATACTACTTTTTTGCAATTCAAAGTGATGGTAGTGTCAGTCACGAATTATTTTTCGAATAACTACTTTTCTAAAAAAGTAGTCTTTCATTTTATCATTTTCCAATAATTTATTTCATATACTTCGGTTAAATAAACAATTTAAAATTATAACGTCTGTACAGAGGAAGATTTTCGGAGTTTAAGAACACTCTCGAAAGCGACTTCCTTTTGCATGTATTGTCAGTCACATTTACATTTTATTAAATAAATCATATTTCACAACTTTGTTTGTGCACACTTTTTATTACAGAGGGATAATTGGGATATCAACTATAAAACCATGCTAAAATCGAAACTGTAAACATAGTGATATTCGTAATATAAGGCAAAATAAAACGTAAATTGTGTCAAATGTAGAGTCAGTCACATATGGAATTGCCCGTATGTCTTTTTTTTTTACCCCGCCCAACCCTAAATATCCAATTTATCGAAAATCATTCATCAATTTGATCGTTTTGATGAGACAAATTGAAAACAGACACCCAAAATAAACCCTAGCCGCTTGAAAAAATTGTTTCAACATAGCCTTTAAGGTAGGTAAGTAATTGGTCGATAAAACGATTTTTTCAAAGGATTTTAAGGTATAACTTCTCTGATAGATATTTATTTAATTCAATACCAATAATACGAGCCCTTACCGAAAAAAAAAAAAACTGACTACCCCAATTTTGAGAAAGACGATTTCAAAGTTTTGTAATTTTAACACGGGCTCTTATGGGAAAACTCTATTTTTTTTTTTAATAAAATGAAAACGTGTCAAAGGAATTTAATAAAAATTTAATATGTTATAAAATACAAAGTTACAAACCATATTTAATAACAATTAAAAATTATTCACCACGCCATTTTTTAAATATAATTTATAAACATCATTTTCAACAATGTTTTTATACTGCTACAACATAAGCGCGCGGAAATTAAAAAAAAAAAAAGTGATATACAAATATAACTGAAGAATATTATTAACAAACACATTATTTAATTTTTGATAAAAGAAAATTTTTTCGCTGAGATATACTTTTGTACCTGACTATCTCGAAGCAGCTACGTTAAGAAGTAGCAGCACTTTAAATTCGAACGGCTCTTGATGAGTCCAGTGACGCTTAGTGTCGCATTTTCAATTTTTTTTCTAAAAAATTTTTCCATTTTGAAGCGAAAATTTAAAACCAACTACAAGTGCATAATGAGAAAGAAATGTAAGAAAAACTACGAAAATTGAACATTAATTTGCGATAAAGTTACTTATTGACTGCTTTTGCCAAAATTAGGCCAATTAGGATAGGACAACTAGAAAAAATAATAATTATTGTGTTAGATTAGTCATATCCATAAAACGAAGTGGAAATTTTTTAAATTCATGACGTCATAAGGTTTATTAAAATTTTTCAGTGCCTTGAGAACCAGTATGATGAAATTTGAAGAGAATTATTAATTTGCAAAGTCATTTTCTTTTAAAAAAAAAAACCAGCGACAAACATTGTGAAAACATTAGTATTCCAAAGAAGTACTGCTGCTTCGGAACCCTAAAAAAAATCCGATTCCCTCCTAATTTAAAGACTGGATCCACCACTCCTGATGCAAGTCGTACATTTGTGACAATTAAAAATGATATTATAACGAAAAACCTCAACTGTTTCCGTTTACCCGAAAAAAATTACACTTTCCACTAGGGGCGCAACAACCGGTGAGATCTAAGGCGTCCGAATCCCTCCTAAAATTACGTGGACCCCTTGTACGATAAAATTACGTAAATTTTTGTTCAATTTACTTTAAAGTAAAATTGTTAGTAGTCTACCGATATATTTTTTAGTTGCGCCCCTGGTTTCCACGATAGGAAAAATTTGTTTTAAAATTAAAATCGGCCTTATTACGTCGTTTCTATTTAAAGAAATAATCGTTTGCCAAACATCACCATATTTAAACGAACAAATTAAAATTTAAACAACGGAACGGCCAACCCAAATGTTTAAACAATAATTTCTTGCACAGAAAATATGTGCAAATGTATGTCATTTAAGTACATTTTTGGCAAAATATTTTGAAAATAACAAACATGAAGAAAACACGAAACAATTAAATGTAAAATATAGTATAATAAAAACTAGGTCAATCCGTTCATGCCATGTAGCAACAAAGACGGTACATAAAACGTAAACTTCCACTGTACAAATGTAATATTCCGTTTTTATAAAAGCAAAATTTTATTGGCGTAATATTATTACATATATGCAGAATGTATTTTGAACAATATTGGAAAATTTCCCGTAGATACTACAACTGGAATAATTTTCAAGTGCTTTGAAATCATTCCAGCAGGAATGAAC
The DNA here is from genome assembly GCA_035578155.1 of Brachynemurus nebulosus. Lineage (NCBI taxonomy): Eukaryota > Metazoa > Arthropoda > Insecta > Neuroptera > Myrmeleontidae > Brachynemurus > Brachynemurus nebulosus. The sequence continues at coordinate 562,215 of JAPWDM010000008.1, read as the reverse complement.
AACAGAAATACCTCTACGTGGTGGAATTAGGTTAAGATAAAATGTATGTAAAATGCCACCAACAGTAATGCCAATTAGTGATGTCGAATAATTAATCGATTAGTCGGTTTAGTCGACTAATTTTGTTTACATTTAGTCATATTTTAGTCGACTATTTTACCTTCGATTAAATGATTAAAATGACTAAAAAACGACTAATTTAACAATTTTTCTTATTATTCAAAAAATGGAAACTAAAAAATTATCTATCTGTATGATTTTTTACTTTTATGTGATTAATATATTGTGATATTTCATATCTAGTGATGAGCAAATGCAAGACCAAGACCAAGACTTGGCAGTCTTGGTCTTGTTCTTGCATTAAGAGCCTTGGTATTGGTCTTGCAAAATGCAGTCTTGGTCTTGGTCTTGTTATTGCTAAAAAATTTGCATTTTTTTATTAGCGAATTTTTTTTTTCTAAAATCAGAATTTTTACTATCTTTACGTATTAATTATACTTTCAAACTATTTAAATAGTTTAGCAAGAGTCTTGCTTTTTTCTTGCTTTTGTCTTGGTCTTGCTCACTTGAGTCTTGGTATTGGTCTTGCAGCCATACTTATAGTCTTGGTCTTGGTCTTGCTCTTGGTATACATAGTCTTTGTCTTGGTTGTGGGCTTGCAAAAAATGCAAGACCAAGACAAGACTGCAAAACCAAGACTAATTTTGCCCATCACTGTTCATATCTTTCTTTTTCTTAAAAGAAAAATATTAAAAGTCCATAATTAAATTCAAAAGAAAACCTCGTTTTTGAAAGAGTTACATAGGTTACCTTACCATGAATTCGACTAAAAAATTGAGTCGATTAATTGACTACTCTATGCTCGATATTTTTGACTAATGACTAATTTTATCTGAAAAACAATTTTAGTCGATTAATCGATTAACTGCTTCGCGGTCCGACATCATTATTGCCAATATGATAGTTCAGATAAAAATTAAATTTTGTATCTTCTGCACTGCAATAAAAAGAAATCGTTGGTAATATCAAAAGTGTATTAAGAGGAGATTCGCTTAAAATTTTTTTTCTTCATAATTATGTTCGTTAAGATGTTAGAAATATTCTCCTAAAATTATATTTTAAAAAAATCAAAAATCAAAAAGTTACAGCCATTTTAGTGCACGCACTTTACAACAATTCAATTCAATTAAAAAAAAAAAAAAAAAGAAAAAAACCTCAAATGCTATTTTCTCGAAAGTACACTTTTTAACATGGTTCCTCCATGGACATAAATCAAAGTGTTATCAGAGTTATTCCTCGATACCGTAATTTTGGCAGAAACTACAATCTTTTGGTTCCGTAATATATTTTAAAAATGGCGGCTGTTTATTATAGCCGAGAAAAAGCGGTGATTTTTGAAAATTTATTTTCAAAATGCTATTTCTCGCTGGTTTTTTATTTTTTTTTTCTTAGATGCTAGTTAGTGCCATAACTAAAAATCTCGCAGAGTCGATTTGAAACCCATTTATACCCAGCTCACTTTTAAATTTTTTTTGTAATGTCAAGACATGTAGAAGCAATGTTTTATATTTAATCTTTTTAATAAAATATTTATTTGTATATAAAAAAAGAAAAAATAATAAAAATTGTCGATTTTTTATGTTTTTTGGCGCATCTCCGCTTAAATTCTGACCTGTAGTATGGAACGAATCAACACGGGAACGAAGACGCGAGTTGGATTCGCACAAGCAGAATACCGTAGAAGAAATTTGTCAGTACTAGGTCGATCAGTGGAATTTGAATATATGAAAATCTAAATATTAGGATGATTTACTAAGTATCTTGTTTTTATAAAGTATGACAAAAGTATGGTCTTAAGATTTACGGAAAACAAATTTTTCCTCAAATACTGACAGATTTTTCTCTAATAATAATGTGAAATTTTTAATTTTATAAACACAGCCGAGAAGATTAGTGGGGAGAACGGTATTTTGTCGCAACAGAATTTACATAAGGGAATTTCGGACACATATCTCAGAGCCTCCATAAAATTAATAAATAATTAATTCCTCGAAAATAAAGAGTCCCAACAACATGAACCTTTTATTTTTTTGCTGGTCAAGCACATTTCTAGGGAAAAATAAGGAAATTTGATCACTTGAGTCGACGAGTTTCAAAACCATCTAATTACACAACTAAAAATGTTCAGGAAACACAAAAAACTGTTTTCTCACTTATAATAATGATTTTGATATAGTTTTACCATTAAATTTTTAGGAAAAATCATAGAGTTCTTATAAAGAAATAACACCAACGATACCACTCTTCAATAATTAGTAAATAACGATTAAAAATTATAATTAATTACTTTTGCAGCAGTTTGCTTTTATTAGATAGTTTTGAAACGGTTGATTTTGTAATTAGCTACTTTTACAGCGGTAACACTAACAATTAGATATTTTTGCATCAGTAACATTAACAATTAGACACTTTTGTAACAGTTTATTATTCTTTGAATACGCTTTAAATCAGGGGTGGCCAACCCGCGGGCCGCATGTGGCCCGCCTTGAACTTTTTTTGGCCCGCGAGATTCATCACCCTTATACAAAATATATTCATTTTATAATGACTAGGGTAGTGAAAATCAATGTATTAAAAAAATACATAATATATGGGAACACGTAATTTGATATGCGGCCCGCGAAGTTATGATGCGCTTCCAAAGTGGCCCGGAAGATGATTTGGGTTGGCCACCCCTGCTTTAAATAAAACAACATTCGCAGAAATCTATCTATTTACATCGTACAACGTCGTTTTTATTATAACTTATGAAAACTAAGATATTTTCTCTTATAAAACAAGTCTCTTTACTGTAATTTAACAGTAAAACTTAAATCAGAACCACGATGTTTCACACAATTTTATTCTGCACACATTCGCAGCCTGTTATATTTGGCAATTCCACAAGTTTCCTTGTATTTTTTTCTAGTTATTTCAATCGTAAATATTTTCTTAGAGAGAGTAATAAGATTAGCACATACAATTATTTGATCCTCTGCAGGTTCTGCAGCGCCACATATTGACCACCTAACTAGCTACTTTTGTTCCCGGTTTTTCTAATGACGCCATTTTTGTATAAGTAATTAGATAGTTTTGCAACTGGTTTGTGTTGCTTGCAACTCCATGTTTTTTCAATTGGAAAATATTGCAATTAGTTACTTTTGAAACAGTTTCGTATTTTTGTCGTTAAAATTAAAGGGGAAAATGCTGACGTTGCATCATCTAGTTGGTATTTTTTGGTGCAGTTTATCCTCTTGAATAATAAACCGTATCTAAGTCAATTTTGAAAAAATCGTCAATTAGATGGTTTTGAAACTCAGCGACTCACTTTATCGGCTTACAGGAAGCCACAACATGAAAAATTCCCAGGTGCCTCTCAAAGGTAAATTGGGGCCTCTCAAAGGTAAATTAGGCCCCTTCTAAACAAGTGCGCTCTCGTAAGTTTTAGAATAGTGTATTCCATAAGTTGCGCAGAATCAAGCAAGGGGTCGTGTTTTATAGCGTAATATTTTGCTAGACTACAAAAAAAATATTTCAAGTAATTTTGATAATTTATAATAAAAAAAAAATATCTTCAACCAAAAATTTACCTAAACTGAATTCAGAAATTTAAAGAAAAACTATAAACCTGATGGCGAAAAGTGTATATCGTGCGTTGGCTGTCTTCACCTCGTATATCAAAAGCTACATGTTTTAGGACACACAAAAAACATATTAAATACTGTATTTACATATATACTTATAACTAGTTGCAGAGTTTTTGAGGTATCAAAGTCCAACAAAAAGGAAAGATGTATTTTTAGTAAGAGATATACATATTTTATTATATTAAAAAGATAAAATACTTTTGCAATAAAGATGGATATAGAGTAATTATGTCTAAACTCCCCCTATTAGTTGTTATATCTCTCACTCAGGTAATATTGAACGATATATACAATGTACAAAAATACACTACGTTGTAAAAAAAAGTAATCGATTTTGAAATAGTTGGCTTATTTATATAGTAATGCAATGATGTACCTACTTAAATAAGTAATTTTAAATTAAATAAATAATATTAAGAAATTACCTTTACTAACTCTGAATACTTCGAAGTAAAAAAATTAAGTAGTTGTTATTGTTATCTTATTGTTAGTCACTATCACTTGAACTTTCCTCACACACCTATTACTAAACTTGAGTTAATGGGATTTTCACACCATCACTTTCACTTTTCATAAACACTAACACATTTAAAATGATAAGTTTTGCTTGTGGACTTAACATTTTATTTTTAATACTCATATTCATTTCCATATTTAAATTAATTAAATATCAATAGATAAAAACCCGATTAAAAAAGTATAATAATAATCAAGAATACGATAAGTTAAAAAAAATTGTTAAAATATCGAAAATTGTATCTCGCAGGTAAAGCACTTGACTAGCCAAACCTAAGTAAAAGTACTGATTCTAAAAATTACAAATTTATTTGTAAACATACAAATTTTGTAAAACTAATAAACAAATTTTATTGAAAAATTCATAATAATAGCAATATTTACAAAGGTAGGTTTTATGCAGGTTTTATGACTGTATCAGGTAGTTCAATAAAATTGAATACATTTCAATTAATTAACCACTGAAAAGTACAGACTTTAAAAGAGAAAATTGTAGACCGTTTTATTACTTACAATATTTAGTAAATTGTTCAGAAAGTATAAAACATTAAAAATTAAACGTTTCTAAACTACAAGAAATATGTAATATAATTAAAACTAGAAATACCTATGGTAAGAAATTTAATGTTTCAAAACGACTTAACGCTACCAATTTTAAAATATTAATTACTAACAGGAAAATTTTTTATGAAAAATACCCTTACATAGTAATAATAACATATTTTGGTATTTATAAATACGATTTTTTTAATGGTGTAGACCCTTACTTTCATTTATTTAACGCGGTACTGTAGTAAAACTGGAAGTGGACTTTAGTCGCTCAGAAACTTTGCAACTACCTATATCTATATATATTTATACAGTGTAAACTCTATATAACGAACTTCTATTTAACGAAAAACTCCTTAAAACGTAGAAATTACAAAGGTTTGTTTGGTTTACATTATCATTCGTATATTGAAACACTCTTTATAACGTAATAGCCATTCTCAATGACGAAAAATACGTCATTTTTTAAGCCAAAAATAATTTTATTTCACGTGACTTTCAAACAAAATAGTAATACAGAGTCGTAAATATTTCGTACGCACAAAGGGATTCTTAGAAATCCGTTTATTTGTTTGTTGTAATTGCCTAGCACATATTTTTGCCTACTGTACTTCCGTACTACTGTCTTATTGCTGTCTTTACATTATCATATTCTTAGTTGCTTTCAAACTTTTTAACTGTAAACATGGCGAGTAAAAGAAAGAGTTTATGTATTGACACGAAAAAAGTGTCATTTAATTCAGTCAAAATTAAAACCACTTACTAAATTCGTAAGTTGTATTCGTAAAATTATATTGTTTTCTTTTACTCTCCATATAACGAAAACTCTTTATAACGTAATAAAATACCCGGTCCCTTCAATTTCGTTATATGGAGTTTACACTATATATATATATATATATATATATATATATATATATATATATATATATATATATATATATATATATATATATATATATATATGGGTAGCCAACATCAAAGGGTGCAATTAGCCTGTATGAAGTTAGCCACCCATTTTTCGAATTTCAACATTTTCAAAGTTGTTCTAGATTGTTCTATGTTTGTTCTACATTGTTCCAGAATAGCAAATCCAAAAACCAAAAAATATGGCCAAAAATCGAAAAAAACCCTTTTTTGGACTGGCCCCCCATTTTTCGAAAAAGTAACTTTTCATTGTTGTTCCAGGTTGTTCTAATTGTTCTGAACATTGTTCCAAAATATTACTCTCTCAAAATAAAAATTTAAAAAGATATAGCAAAAAATAGTACAAGACTTACCCCCAAGAGTAAAGTACCCTTTGTATGATTGTTCTCGCGCTGAAAATTTTGTTCTGAGTTGTTCTAGGCCTCTTCGTCATTGTTCTGTAGTTTCGAGCCGATCGGCCAACTTATTCGATCAAAAAATCCGAAAAACAAAAAAAAATTTTCCATTCCCAAGAGTAAAGTACCCTTTGTATGATTGTTCTCGCGCTGAAAATTTTGTTCTGAGTTGTTCTAGGCCTCTTCGTCATTGTTCTGTAGTTTTGAGCCGTTCGGCCAACTTTTTCGAGCAAAAAATCGGAAAAATAAAAAAAATTTTTCCACTCCCAAGAGTAAAGCACCCTTTGTATGATTGTTCTCGCGCTGAAAATTTTGTTCTGAGTTGTTCTAGGCCTCTTCGTCATTGTTCTGTAGTTTTGAGCCGATCGGCCAACTTATTCGATCAAAAAATCCGAAAAAACAAAAAAAAATTTTCCATTCCCAAGAGTAAAGTACCCTTTGTATGATTGTTCTCGCGCTGAAAATTTTGTTCTGAGTTGTTCTAGGCCTCTTCGTCATTGTTCTGTAGTTTCGAGCCGATCGGCCAACTTTTTCGAGCAAAACATCGGAAAAATAAAAATAAATTTTTCCACCCCCAAGAGTAAAGTACCCTTTGTATGATTGTTCTCAAGCTGAAAATTTTGTTCTGAGTGGTTCTATGCCTCTTCGTCACCTTACCGGTTAAAGGATAAATTTAAATCTATAATCGGTACTAGGATTATTAAATTTTAAGCATCAGACACATCAAATACATATAATCAAATTCAATGCATCAAATCAAATTTATTAGGTATTAATTAAAATGTGTATCGTGTGTAAAATTAACAAGTGTACCATGTACAAAACAATAAAATTTAAAAATTACCGCCATTTTTGCAATTGCAAATTTGAATAGATTTCTTGGAATCGATTCTGAATACAATCGATATTTTAAGGATCGATTCTTCCGTTGACAATTACGAATCGATTCAAAAATCGTATTTAAACAATGATGAACATAGAACAATGACGAAGAGGCCTAGAACAACTCAGAACAAAATTTCTAGCTTGAGAACAATCATACAAAACTACTTTACTCTTGCAGGTAGAAAAAAATTTTTTTTCGGATATTTTGATCGAAAAAATTAGCCCATCGACTTGAAACTATAGAACAATGACCTAGATGCCTAGAACAACTCAGAACAAAATTTCTAGCTTGAGAACAATCATACAAAGGGTATTTTACTCTTGGGGGTAGATAAATATTTTTTTATTTTTCGAATTTTTTGATCGAAAAATTTTTCCGATCGGATCGAAACTATAGAACAATGACGATGATGCCTAGGACAACTCAGAACAAAATTTCCAGCGCGAGAACAATCATACAAAGGGTACTTTACTCTTGACGGTGGAAATTTTTTTTTTATTTTTCAGGTTTTTTGATCGAAAAAGTTGGCTGATCGTCTTGAAACTATAGAACAATGACGAAGAGGCCTAGAACAACTCAGAACAAAATTTTCAGCGCGAGAACAATTATACAAAGGGTACTTTACTCTTGGGAGTGGAAAATTTTTTTTTATTTTTCGGTGTTTTTGATCGAAAAAGTTGGCCGTACGGCTCGAAACTATAGAACCATGACGAAGAGGCTTGGAACAACTCAGAACAAAATTTTTAGCGCGAGAACAATCATACAAAGGGTACTTTACTCTTGGGGGTGGAAATTTTTTTTTTATTTTTCGGTGTTTTTGATCGAAAAAGTTGGCCGATCGGCTCGAAACGATAAAACAATTACAAAGAGGCCTAGAACAACTCAGAACAAAATTTTCAGCGCTAAAACAATAATTTAAAGAGTACTTCACTCTTGGTGGTAGAAAAATTTTTTTTTGTTTTCCGATTTTTTGATCGAGAAAATTGGCCGATTGGCTCGAAACGATAGAATAATGACGAAGAGTCCTAGAACAACTCAGAACAAAATTTTCAGCGCGAGAACAATCATGGAAAGGGTACTTTACTCTTGGGGGTGGAAAATTTTTTTTTTATTTTTTGGATTTTTTGATCGAAAAAGTTGGCCGATTGGCTCGAAACTATAGAACTATGACGAAAAGGCCTAGAACAACTCAGAACAAAATTTTCAGCGCGAGAACAATCATACAAAGGGTACTTTACTCTTGGGGGTAAGTCCTGGACTATTTTTGGCTATATCTTTTTAAATTTTTAATTTGTAAAAGTAATATTTTGGAACAATGTTCAGAACAGTTAGAACAACCTGTAGCAACAATAAAAAGTTACTTTTTCGAAAAATGGGGGGCCAGTCCAAAAAAGGGTTTTTTTCGATTTTTTGCCATATTTTTTGGTTTTTGGATTTGCTTTTCTGGAACAATGTAGAACAAACATAGAACAACCTGGAACAACTTTGAAAATGTTGAAATTCAAAAAATGGGTGGCTAACTTCATACAGGCGTGCAATTAGCATAAATCTTAAGCTCATAGTGATGAAAACACGGATTTAAAATATGTTTTCAGATACGAGGTTGAGACAGAGTACGTGCGATATGCATTACCCCTGCAAAGACCAAAACGGTTATAAGCCCAAAAAACTGTAAAGAAATCGATTTCAAAACAATTTAAAGCCAGTGTAACCATATGGTTACAAAAATGTTAAAGAATTAAGTACATAATATATTCTTTCTAAAAATAATTCTTTTATAAGTTGATAAGTTGATAAATTTCTATGCAAGTTTTGTTTTTAGCGAATTTCCAGAATGGAATTCAGCTATTACAGCCACTGTCCAAACGCGACCTGAGCCCGAGACCATGGCAGAAATTTGTTTTGAGGTCCCTAGAAACCGAAAATAATATTCGCTAAAATTTATATATATATATATATATATATATATATATATATATATATATATATATATATATATATGTGTGTGTGTCCGCACGATAACTCTCGAACGAAATGTCCTAGGTTTACGAAATTTGGTGAAAATATTGGAAGTCCCAAACCGTTGGACGAGTTCGTTAACCAGACATGTCGGATGCCAGGAACATGGTTTTTGTTCTTGCAAAAAATTAGTTTTTTGCCAAAATTTCCACTTAATCAACAATTTTTGCGAAATTTTTTTACACCATTTAAAAGAGGAGAAAAAATTACATAAAAAAAAGTCTTTAAACTATTAGAATTGAGTAGAATTTACTAAACGCGTTTAGTAAATTCTACTCAATTCTAGTGAAATTGACAAAGTAATTGAAACTTTAAATATTTTTAATATTTAAAATAAAATTTCACAAAGTAAACCTCTCAACAGTAAATTCTTTAAACTATTGTTCTATGTCAACAAGTTTCCGAGAAAAACTAACTTTTATAAACGGAAATTCGCTATGTTATGCAGGATGCTGCGACAGGGGTATTTGTTTTTTTGGAAGGACTTTCAAAAGTGATCCAATGTTCTAAAAAAATTGCTAATCCCTTATCTGAACCAAAAAACCGTACCAAAATATGTTTAAAATCCACAAAAATGACTCTTTCTAATAATATTCCAGATAATACTTTTAGGGGGCCAAACTTATCACCAGTAAAATATTTGCAAAAAAAAAGACATTCCAACACTGTTGAATATCGAATTTTGTGTCGGTTACAAAGAGCTAGAGCCAGAGCCACAATGTCAAATTTCAAATTCCTACGTTATCATAGTTTTCTTATTCAAAAAGGTGAAAAATCCTATTTGTGGATTCCTAAAAATTATGCCCACCAGGCGCAATGTGCAACAAAACTTTCTTGGAAATATCCAACAATTATTATTATTACCAAACAGTTTTAATTTAAAATTTTTTAACTAACCGTTGTTGATGTTTAAATTTTCGCAATAATTGGTAACAAAAATTTAAAAACATTAGCAGTGCAGATCACATTAATTTGAAACGAGGTATGCACAATAAAAATGTTTTTTTTTTTTTTTTTTTTTTACAATTCGTCGTGGATTCGTGATTAAAATTTCAATTCTTTTTCGATTACAACATTCTGGTTCTGTTGTAATTCAAACCGTTGTTGTTAGCAGACGTGAATACGAATTTATTAAATCAAAACAATTAAAATAGAAATTTTTGAAAACAGATGCAACGGAACCAACAAAAAATCCAAAAAAAAAAAAAAAAACCATTAAAAAAAATATTCAAGAAAAAAGTATACAAATTTAATAAAAACAGCTTTCAATACAATTCAATGTACCTATAGAAATAGTTAAAAGGCACCCTACTGCATTCAATTATTTTTTCTTGTGAAAGGTACAAAAAGGATCTGTTTGTAGTGAGTGACAATGGGACCCTTCCTTCATGAACTTTGTTTGATTCGTTTATGACCTCGCAAACATTCCATGAAACAGAATTCCCATAACAATTTCACCAGAGATTAACCAAAACCAAATTGGGGAAGCCAATAGGGCTTGGAATACCGGTGGTGTCTTTTTATAATACCGGTATTTATTCGGTATTAAAATTTAAAATACCGGAATTCCGGTATTTCGATATTTTTTCGGTATTGAATGAAAATGGTATAGAAAAAAGGAAAATATTAAAATACACTCTTAATGAAAATCGTTTTTGTATAAGTAGGTAATATGTTTTACTGAAAATAATTGATAACAGTAACAATAACAAGCTCCATCATTTTAAGATTTTAAAAATCTAACTAAAACTAAATACAAAATATAAAATAGTAAAACAAAGTAAACGGAATAACAACACAAAATAATAAAATATAAATTTTCTTTGATTCCACTGCATATTTAATTTAAAGAGATATACACACGAACTGCAAGGGCGAAAAATCACAGCTTAAATAGTCCAAAGACGTGCAATTCTAAAATAATTTAAAAAAAATATATGAACATCAATTTTTAAATTTCACCCTTTTATTTACACAGAGTACGGAATTTTTTAAATAACATTAGAATTAACAATAGTATTCAACAATAGTAAAATATTTTACCCAAACATAGGTAATTTTAGCGAATTTCCAGAAAGAATTCTGGAAATTCAGCTATTACAGTAGGTGTCATGACGCGACTTGAGTTCGGGACTATGGCAGAAATTTGTTTTGAGGTCCCTAGAAACCGAAAATAATATTCACTAAAATTTATATATATATATATATATATATATATATATATATATATATATATATATATATATATATATATATATATATATAAATATGTATGTATGTATGTATGTATACATATATGTATCAGCACGATAACTCTTCAGGAAAAACTGCTAGCTTTACGAAATTTGGTGACAACGTTGGAAATCCAAAAATCTTGGACGAGTTCTTCAGCCAAACACGTCGGATGCCAGGAACATGGTTTTTGTTCTTGCAAAAAATTAGTTTTTTGCCAAAATTTCCACTTATTCAAAAACTTTTGCGAAATTTTTTTACACCATTTAAAAGAGGAGAAAAAATTACATAAAAAGGTCTTTAAACTTTTTTTCTATGTCAACTAGTTTCCGAGAAAAACGAATTTTTATAAACGGAAATTCGCTATGTTATGCAGGATGCTGCGACAGGGGTATTGTATTTTTTTCCACAGAAAAATACTTAAAAATATGTATTCCAGAATTGTAAAAACTATGTATAAAAACATATGAATGAATATAAGGTATTTGGTCATCTGGACATCTGGAACACATTAAACAAAATTGAAGATATTGTAATAATTTATGATCGATCAATGCTTATACTGCTATATAAAAAATACTCTATAATATCCATTTAATACCAATAGTAAATCTAACGTAAAAATATTTAAAATATCTACTAATTATATAAAGTATCTGATTTTACTAATACCGAAACCGAAATACCGGTATTTGAAATTTTGATACCGGTTTTATAAAGTGTATAAAAATGTCCGGTATTCCGGTTTTTCGGTAGTACCGAAATACCGGTATCCATGCTCTAGAAGCCAACTATAAAGATTGTGATAAAATAATTTTTTTTTTTTTCGAAAAACTGTTTTTAAAAAGAGTTGAGAACAAAATTTTTCCTCTTATCGTTTAAAACGTGAGTTTTTTTGTTTCTTTCCTTAGGTAAACACAAATTAAATGTTCAACATACTATTTTCCGACGGAAATCAGTCATTTTCTCGAAGTAAAAAGTAGCCTAGTTTGGTTTTTTTTTAATTATCAGCTGATTTATTATGGTATATTCGTATATTATACACCAAAGAACTGCAGTATACCTTTTGATCCCTTTTGAGAGTGAAGTTTGTTGCCTTAGGGCCTGTAAAGGTTCTCTATCGAAAGAAACTTCTTAGTCCCGTGGTGTATATATTATTTTTTGAAATTCCAGATAATCTAAATTTATAAAAATTAACAAAAAATGTCATTTAAATGTCATTTGAGTTGTGTGAAATAATATTACAGCAAGTATACTGTGGATAAATCAATCAAATTGAACAATGCAATATTACTGTTTGTCTGTTTACAAGTTTGAACAAATTATCATTTTAAAAAAGTTATTCATTACCTAGCAACGCTATTTAAGTCAAATTTCACTTACAAATTGGCTTAAAAACGGGAATAAAAGTATTTTTGGTCCGTTGGGATTAAAAGTAACACTTTACTCCCAATTCTGAGGGACTGAGGGTATGTATTTTAGTCACGGAATTGCAAAAAATATTTTTTCCTTCGTGAATGAGATGTTTTCTCGAAATAAAAAATAAAAAATAGCCTACGTCCTTTATCGTCCGTACTGTTAATATCACGTAATTTTTAGTATTCCGTACCAAAATTGTCAAAACGGAACACGTCTTATGCAGTCACTTCGGTGACTGTGCGAGTGTCACAGGCAATTTCGTCTGACGCCACTCGACCCGAAAATTGAAACTTAGCACGGTGCGGTGTAATAGCTTAATTCCAGATGTAAAGTTGAATTTCGATTTTGGGGATAAATTTTAGAGGATAAACTGGAAAGTGAAAACGAAATTTTTTGCCAAGAGCATCGAGTGGGGTATCAAACGAAAGCCTATTAAAGCCCGAATCTAGTATAACTACATACTTTTGCCCACTTTTTTTTTTTGGAAAAACATTGTAAAAATTGCTGTCTCCGGTCGTTATTACTAAAAGCATTGTTCAGAAGAATCTGAAAAAATTCACGAACATTAGGAATGCGAATTAATTAAGCGAAAATTATCAAACCTGAATCTTCTTGCACAACTTCGTTGGTATGTAAAAAGAAAAGTTGACATATTTTGCTTTGATCAAGATGTTGTTAATCAATAATTATATTACAATTATTATAAACGGATATTTTTTGGCAATTTTTGTTTGGAAAGTGAGTTTTAGAAATTAAAGAAGAGGTAAGGAATAGCTGATAAATCTAGACACGAAAAATATATATATTACAATTTGCACCTGAATGGTATCTAATAATATCTGTAAATTTTTGTTAGGTATCCATAGAAATAATAAAATTTATGCTATTCAAAAAATTGACAATATTTAAATAATATTCTGACATTAATATTATCTAATACATTTTTTATAATAAATAATATTGCTAATAATGGGGTATTTGAAAAATTTTTAAAAACCATCTTAGTGTGTTTATTACTTCTTACTAAACTCGTAATACACATTTTTAAATTATTTTGTACTATATTTTTAATAAAAATCACCGATAAAATTTTAGTTTTTAAAAAGATCGCCAAAACGATGCTTTCTGTGACGTCAAATTGTATGACGTCATTGGCTCTAAAACATTGAGTAGTAGTAGTAGGTCTAGTAATGAAAATTAATAATGAAAAATTTCTTTCATAGTTACCAAAAAAGTAAACAGTTTTTTTCCTAATAGTCCAAGAGCTCACTGCAAGATCTTGCCCCCATCGAGTTACCAAGTAAAATATTTTTTTTTAGATACTAGTGACTATAATCGATAAAAAAATTCGCACCTGCCAGTATAAAAGTTGGCCATAAAATTTGTATGATTTTTTGAAAATAATTTTTGTAGTACTGTGGCGGTACCGTTCGTGTTACCACTTGAAATTAGTCTTATAATTTTTGTTTTTACGTGTAAAAATGAAATATCTTGGTCTGCCTCATTAAAAACGGGTCACTGTGAGGCAGCGAATTTTTTAATTAATTTTTTATTAAAAAAATTAATAAAAAAAAATTAATTAAAAAATTCGCTGCCTCACAGTGACCCGTTTTTAATGAGGCAGACCAAGATATTTCATTTTTACACGTAAAAACAAAAATTATAAGACTAATTTCAATTTCAACTTTTATACTGGCAGGTGCGAATTTTTTTATCGATTATAGTCACTAGTATCTAAAAAAAAAATATTTTACTTGGTAACTCGATGGAGGCAAGATCCTGCAGTGAGCTCTTGCTCTATAACTACAATATAATACCTACATTTTCGAACGAGCTTGTGACGTAAGCTGCATTTGCTTGATGTTTTAATTACGTCATTTTTAAAGTAAATTTTGTAATTTTATTTAATTAAAATTTTTATATTTTTGAATGAAATAACTTGTAAAAAAGCAATATTCAGTATCATTATGACTCGAGCAATTATTTAAATATCAAAATAGATATTTTTTCAGCTACTGTCAAATACCCCATTATTATTATTGAAAAAAAAATAACCCCGTAGTACATTTACTTCATTCAGTAAATATTATCACTGTTCATTTCTGATAAACGTAAAGAGCCCAAGATAACAAATATACGATTTTTTAAAATCGAATCAAGTTGCTTTACAAATAAACAAATTTATAAAATCAACTGATTGTACGGAACACTTTTAGCGCAAGTACAACTTGTACTTGACGACTTATTTTTTTTTTAATCATCAACTGACCAAATACATTTTGTTCCACAAATCAGATGTTCTTTTGAACATATATCCTTCTACCTCTTCCTGACTATCATCGTGCAAAAATGGTTAAATGGTTAAAGCCTGAAGACAATACAAACAATGTTTTAAGTATGTTTTCCCACGGGAATTAGATTCTTCCCAACAAAATCAAAAAAACCTATGATCTTTTCCATCTCCCCACCCCATTGTCAGTATACAAAGTTAGCCAAAAATGAGACGTAAGAAGCGGAAAAACAAATACATTTTTCCGAGAAAGAAGCCTTGGCTACCAAAAATGGTTTCTTAAATAAAAGTCATGCAAAAATTAACATCTACCTAAAACCAAATTTAATCGTTAGTCACATTCGAAAAATTTACAGCTGATGTGTAGAAAAATTCGAATACATTTTGCCAATCATAGACAATCTTCAAAATCAATAATCAACTTTTAAAAATACAGGAAAAAAGAAAAATCTCATTTCACGATTAAATACTCCACCGGAACCAGATATACATATGGTAGTACGTTTTCTCACGGGATTCAGATCTTTCCCAACGAAACCAAAAACCTATGACCTTTTCCATACCTCCCCCCCCCATTGTTAGTATACAAAGTTAGCCAAAAATGAGACGTAAGAAGCGGAAAAACAAATACATTTTTCCGAGAAAGAAGCCTTGGCTACCAAAAATGGTTTCCTAAATAAAAGTCATGGAAAAATTAACATCTACCTAAAACCAAATTCAATCGTTAGTCACATTCGGAAAATTTACAGCTGATGTGTAGAAAAATTCGAATACATTTTGCCAATCATAGACAATCTTCAAAATCAATAATCAACTTTTAAAAATACAGAAAAAAAATCTCATTTTACGATTAAATACATCAAATTCACATTTTGGGGCTCCACCAGAGCCAGATATACATATGGTAGTACGTTTTCTCACGGGAATCGGATCTTTCCCAACGAAACCAAAAAAAAACCTATAACCTTTCAAAATAACAAAGTTTCAAAATAATTGGCCAAACAACTGAGAGGTGAGGAGCGGACAAACAAACACATTCCAAGAAAGAAGTCTAAGTAAAAAGATGGTTTCCTAAATAAAATTCACGGAAAAAAAGATCCAACAACAAACATCACCTAAAACCAAATGTCACCGTTAATCACATTCGAAAAATTTACAGCTGATGTGCCAAAAATTCGACTATATATTGTCAAAAATCAATAACCAATACAGAATAAAAATATCGAAAAATTTCAGTTTACGATTAAATACATTAAATTCACATTTTGGGGCTCCACCAGAACCAGATATACATATGGTATCCGGGGCGCAACGGGGAGGATACAATATATAGCTAAAGTATTCTACAACGAATAATGGTTCAATAAATATTTTAAAGATTTATTGAAATGTACTAATTTGAACCGTAGCGAACAAACGGCCATCATAGCTCGCCAACGAGCGAGATGCAATATTGTGTATTTAGTTTTGGACCACACCTAAACGAGAGAGACGCAACATCAAAAAGTACGCCGGCGCAACAGACAACAACACACATCATCTGTAATACATATTTTGTGTATGTGTATCAGCAGTGTGTATGTATGATGTCTAGTTCATAGCCACCAGCTGAGTTGGAGACGCCTGACGTCCCTCACTGACGTCGTGCCAGTCTGTCCGTCTGTCCTAGTTTCTCTCTCTCTAAAAAGTAGTACATACATATATTGTCCAAACAGGCAGGGGAAGCTACAACAGTAGTGGGTTGGCCACCCTAAACTTTCTGCTTTTCCTTATTACATACTTCAATTGAAATCAAAAAAAAAAAAAAATTTAATTGAAAATCAAGTTTTAAAAGGCATTTCAATGAGAAATTAATATAGAGTGGGCTATGCACTAAGGCAGCCGTCACTAATCACAGAGTTTACATAGAAAATTCTGAAAGAAAAGAGCGTTTTAAGAATATGTGTTAAGAAAGTCCCTTATCAATAATCTGAGTTATTTAGGTATATATTTTAAAAATTGTCAAAAAAAAAACAGGTTCTTTTTTTTTTTTTTGGTAAATATCTAAAAAAACATTGATTTTTCAGTATAAAGTGTCATTATAAAAAATATTGCTTGAAAATTTTCCTATCGAAAAGGTCTAATTACGTTTTCGCGTACAACGAACCGTTTCTGAGATATTCGAGCTTTTATTCACACATTTTCATCTTTTTGGTTCAATTCGTTGTATTTATCCTGACAATGGCAATAATTTTTACGGTGACAATTAAAAACTATTATATTATAGTAATAAATTAACATTTATTGTGTAAATTTTTTTTTTTTTTTTTGATAATTTTCGTGAAAAAATAAAAATATTTACAAGCAATAAATATTGTTTTGCAGCTATTAAAAAATTTTTTTGACAATTTTTTAAGAAATCTTGTTTTACTACGGTCGCTTACAATTTTTTCCTTTTTTCAAGGTTATGTACACATGACAAACACATATAACAACATTGTTGGACAAAAACACAATGTGAGAAGGTTTTACGGAATAAAAAACGACTTGCACGTAATTAGTTGATAGTAATAATTTATTTTCTTTTGCATGAAATAAATATTTTTTTAATTATTAAATATGTTATTTTGCTACAACAAAAATCTAAATCTTTATAAACAACATTCAACAATACTTTTTTTCAATATTATTTTTTTCACATAGCTATTTTAATGTAATTTTTATTTTTTTAATTTTTTTTTTTATCATTTCATTTAATTCTTTCACTTTTCTAGTAATAATATTCGGCCTACAAAAGAATATTTACAAAACGTTCATCAAAATAAAATTGGAATTCTTTTTGTCACAGAAAAGAAAAAATAAAAAATTCAAAAAACGCTCTAAACACGCGTGTACGTCACATTTTGGCATTCGAAGAAAAATATCAATATGTTTTTTTTTTTTGTTTTTTTAGTTGATAATATTTCAATAATATAATGTGTGGTATATTATTTGGAACGTATGTTTTTTGACCCACTCTATATATTATATATGCTTATTTTTTGTTACGAAAGATTTATTTATACTTATACATATACTACTATCACAAAAAAAGTTTCGGGTACTAGGTCAAGTTTTTTTTTCGCCCGGATATCAATTAATTTAAGACACAATAATATCATTTTAACTTTTTTTTGGTTTTTTTTGAAAATTTTTTTGATTTTTTCATAATCAGCTTGGATTAATATAATAATTATCGATATTTAAATATATCATGGCGATTATATGTGAGAAGATTGGGGTGTTAATTTTATTCTTATTTTGTTGACAGTCTAATAATTTTTTTTTTTTTTGATAAATATTAATAAAATTTTAAGTCGTTTACAGTAATAATATACTAAATGTTGGAGTGGCCAGGAATTGAACCTGGACACTTTATCACACAAGCACGCACGCATCAGGCACGGTGAGTAGCGTACTCGTCTTAGTCTTAAAAAGTACCCGGGTTCGATTCCGGGTCATTCCATTCAATTATTTATATACTAAATATTATTTAATACAGTCTATCATTATAATTATATTCTAACTATAGTTTTTTTTTTTAAAGCTTTCAAATATTTATTTTTTTTTTTAATAAAAAAAAAACATAACGGAATTACTCAAAATTTTATTAATAAATTTTAAACAATTTTTAAAATATAAATGCTTTTTGGTGTGGGGGGAATTTCCAAAAATTAAAAAGATAAAAATAAAAAAATATTGGCACCATTAAAAAAATTGTTTACAAATCCTTTTTTTGCATGTGTGTGTGGGTTTACACTTGGTGGTGAAACTGCTGGATGGAGTTGCACACAATACACCCCGCGCTCAAGTACGACCACCGCGCTCCTGGCGTTTGGATGCAGCAATTTAAACACTATGAAGGCTTGTTGATACATGTTTTATAATTATGTTGATTATACAATTAATTTTTTTTTATATACTTCTATTTTTAATTATTTAAATAATTATTATTTTTTTAGATACTTTTTTTTTATATTTTTTCAATACATTTAGGTATTTTAATTAGTTTTGGAGAAATGTGGATGAATTTGATAAACATGTTTTCACCAATCACAAGCTGTTTAAAAACTTTTTCACAAACAAAAACTCACTTTGGCCATTTTTTCCAAGCACTTTGCAGATACATCACTTGCATAAAATATTTCCGTGGTTGCACACACCGGACCGAACACTAATTGAAAATAACACTTTATATATCACTTATTTTTTTCCCCGAAAAATAATAACAGAAAAAAAGGAATTATCATTCAATAACACATATTTTATAAAATTTGTTTAGGTCCATCACACATTATAACAGGAGATTTGCTGCATCTGGGCAAGCTGGGGGAATGCGGTTGCGGCCATACTCATGTACGGGTGTAGCCGATGAGTCCGTAGATATTGTCGATATTTACCCGTTATAATATTATTATTATTATTATTGTGATTACTAGATTTCGAACAGTCCAAATTAATTTGTTGATTTGTTGACGACGTCGCGCCCGTATGTTGCGTTGTCGTGAAATTTGTTATTAAATTACTGGAGTTTGTATTTGTATTTGTTGTATGTGGCGGCTCAACTGGGAACCGTTCCGCCGCCAACGGGCTATGATGGTTTGCTGTTGCGGCGTTTGCCCAACATAGACCCAAATCGGCGGTGCTGGTACTATTATACACATTATTACAATTGGTTGAGAGTCCTAAATTATTATTATTATTATTGTTATTATGTTTATTACTAATTTGCTGATGCTGCGACTGATGCGATTGTTGTTGCTGATGCTGATGCTGATGATGATGATGCTGATGGTGATGATGATGCTGATGACTTAATTGTTGATCGGTGGTCCACTGATGGGGCGTTTGCTGATGCAACTGTTGCCGGTTGTTGCCGGCGGCAGCGGCGTTGTTTGACGTCGTCGCCATTTGCTGAGGTTGATACTGACTTTGGTTGCAGCAGGACTGGGTTACCGCAGCAGCAGCAGCAGCAGCAGTAACGTATTGCTGTTGCAGGCTGGTTCCGGTTCCGGAAATGACGTTTGTGGAATTATTTGGTTGCTGCTGTTGTTGTTGTTGTTGCTGCTGCTGACAACGGACCAGAGATTGTTGTTGTTGCTGTTGATTTACCACTAGGTTTCTGTGTTGCTGATGCATATTTGAAAGACTATTTGACTGGATTTGTTGCGTTGACTGATGCTGATGTCGAATGGTCGACGTTGCTGACAGCTGCTGCTGTTGTTGCTGATGTTGTTGCGCAACATTTCTGTGTTGTTGCTGCAACAAAATGTTCTGTTGCTGATGTCGGGCGACAACCGTCGCCTGCTGTTGCTGTTGCAGATTTCTTTGTATATTGTTATGTGAAAGACAATTTTGAACAACGGAATTTGTGGTCGCCGATCTGGTACTTGACGAGGTGGCTGCCTTTCGCAGCGATGACGAACTCGCCGTGGTTGCAGCGGCGGCAGCAGTGGTTCTTCCGGGAAGATTATTTATAAACGGACTACGACGTTGCGATTCCATTTTACGAAAGTAACACGGATGTATCATTAACAGGGGCTCGTTTCGGGAACCCGGCGGGGGTTTGGCTTGACTAGGGAGTTCGTATTCAACACTACAGTCTACATGCAACGGTCGCGAATAGTCCTTATGTTGCGCGATCCGGGACGAGAGTGTTGTGGCGGATGCTGTTGATGTCGTCGGCTGCTGCGGTTGTTGAGTTTGGGCTTGCACTTGAACTTGATGGGCTTGGTTCGATTGTAGGGCTAAATCGTAACTTGTGTAGCATGTTGCAATCGACATTTTCACTCCACGCCCGACTGAGACGAGGTCAAATTGTTCAATTATTTTTTTTTTTTAAAATAGGTTCAGTCTTATCAATTACAACGGTACCGTCCACATTTGATATATTTTAAGTCTTGTTTCTCGCGTAAACAGAACACTTGCGTTGCGTCAAACACGAATTCACTTAACGTATCACTTCTTAAATGCACATATGTTGTTAAATTTCTTCAAAAATTAGCTAAATTATTGTTTTTTTCCAAGTATTATTGTTTGATTTTCATTGATTTTTATATATTATTATATATGGAGAATTGCCACCATGGGCGGTTCTGCCACGACTAAAAGACAGAGACAGTCCGCAGTTTGCTGAATGTCTGCTTGTGTGCCAGTTGTACGTTCCGCGCCGTTCCCCACTTCTGTGCGGCAATAGTCGATAGTTTGTATGGGTGTTGTAGACGGTGTTGTGAGAATTGTTGGACGGCCATAGACATACAGAAGTACAGTGAACGATGTGCTGCTAACAAACGGTTGTGGTATTATTTCAAAAATAATATTTTAATGTGTGTTATTTTTTTCGTACAGAAAAGGGAAGTATGTTCATAGTTTTGTTGGACAAAAACGGAAGTTACTACTTACCATAACAATATTTTTTTTTCTTTGTAAAAAGTAGAACCAAAATATCAAAAACTATTGTAGACAATTAGTAAATACAACATTTCCAAGAAGTTAACAATTACGTAATAATATCCACTTTTGAAAATAATTTTTGTACATTCAGCTAAAAAGTGTTTCACAATCCAATTTTTTTTTTCGACGTATTGATAGTTTATTTTATTCAGTAAAAAAAAAAAGCTGACTTTCCATTTCCACGCAACCTTATTAACGAGTGTTCTCCCACTTTTCCGGTCATTCACACACTTTACTATGACATCATTTCGAAAAAAAATTTGTTCTCCTTAGAATAATAGGAATCCATCGAAGCTTTGTCGACTTTCATTTCCAAACGAAAATTTCCCCAAATGGCTACTGGGCAGACACTTCAGAACCACTGGACAAAATGTAATCAAATTTTGCTTCTTTTAATATCTCATGTGCCTGGCTCAAGCTTCTGAGCCTGGTTTCATTGGAAAATTGCCATTACGTTGGATTCCATAGTCTCTAAAACATCAAGATTCGATGATGAAAATTCAGTAAATTCGGTTTGCATTCTTGTAATCTGATTGGACGAAAAAGTTTTAAAGAAAATATATTTTGATGTTAAACACCTAACTTGAATCGTTGAATCAAGTTTCTTCCAAAAGGGACGCTGGATTTAACATTGTTTCATTGACCTAGAGTTCTAGACAATTCCTCCACGAATCCCTCCGTGGAATCCCATTAAATGTCGATATTTTGCTTACTAATTGTCCCATTTCGCTCAAATTTTAAAATTATTTGGGGATTAGCATATACATGGCCCCCTAGCATTACAATTAAAATAATGGTAGTTATAATTACCGTACATGCGTAAACGTAAAATATGTTAAACATAGACCCATAATTCCATAATTACCATAGACCCTCTGCTTGGCTTAATGTTAAGATGCAGCTTACTCACTTTAAAAGTGGGATAAAAGTCTGTTACGACTACAAGAAAGCTAAGTGTCACGCTCCTGTCTGCGAAAGGTCTTTCAAGCGAGCACCCAGTGCCGGAAACTTAAATTATGTTTGAAAAATACAATTTTCCAACGAAAAACAAATCCTTTAGAGTTCTCCTATGCGTTAGTGGGTGAACACTTGCAACAACAAGGAACACCATTTTCCAGTGTAGGATTCCCTAGTACCATCTCTGTTGCACTTCCTGTGTTAAATGAATCGCGTGTTGTCTCACTCCACCACAACTCCAACGTTCAAGCGTGCGAGCGAGCAACAACGATAATTGAGTTAAAGTGAGATAAATGTATTAGTGTAGTTGTAGAGTGGAACAGGGATGAATGGAAATGACTCGACAGTAGTAAATACATATACAGTAGTTATTGTCCAAATTGTCGAAGGAACGCCCGCCCGGAAATCGATTGAGAGCCGCTGAATTGTTATTATTTGAGTGAGACAGACGGACGGACGGACGGACACGGCAAGCGGTACGTACTATAGCTTTGAGCTGGTTTTGAGCGGAGCGTTGTACAACGAACGCCATTCAACGGATTAGTTTGACATTTTGAAAAAAGCGGATAACACTGACGAACGGACGGACGGACAGACTGACGGACCGAGTGTATATGAATGATGATATAACGTTCACGTTATAAATAACGGTGGCAGTTATAAATATCGTATGTTTTGGTCGGTGAAAAACCGATCATAGATTTTTGTTAATTTGCCGAAAAACAAAAATTTTTACATAATTACATATTCATTGGGGGTTTCTGTAGAAATTCATGTAAGTAACGCGGTTTTGGGAGGATTCGGTGAAAGAAAAAATATTGTTATTTAAATTTATTTTTGTGGTTGTATTATTTTTTTTTTGTCATGTCATGAGGACATGAGACATGGCTGACCATGCTATATACATACATACGTCAAATGCAAATTGGAAATTTTGAATTTCAATCGCGTATTTTGGTTTTTAAATTCCAAATTTTGTTGTTATATAAGCTGCTCGTTTTAAATAATTTATTAATTATTCATAAAGCTACCGTAACGTCAGCCAACTTTGCCATTTTATATTCTGTTTAAGAAAAAATAAATTAAAATTCAGAATGTCTATAATTTTTTTTTTTTTTAGTGTCCGGGATACTTTTCTGGCACTAACAAGGAGAGGGTCAGGTATAGTCGTCACCGATTTCAATCCAATTTCGTCTGCTAGTAGAGCATAATATCAATATTAAATATTTACAATATTAAGGTCCACGTCCCAAAAACACAGGAAATATTTTTATTTAAAATTTGGACAAAAATATAGGTAAGATATAATCAAGTTATTTAGAACGTTTCATCAAAATGACCATAGCTCAGCGGTAGAGCGACAGAGTGTGGATAGTGGCAGGGTACCAGGATCGAATCCCGGTACAAGTGATTGATTATTAAATTTTTCTTTTTTTTTTTAATAATAATTAATTTATTAATCACGCTAACAAAATTAAGAACTTTTAAAATATGAACTTTTTACATTTTGAAAAATGTAAAATTATGTTACCCACATGTTTTTGCAAAATGTGAAATGTTTATATTTTAAAAATGTAAAAATTCGTTTCGCCTCTATTTTATTCAAATTTAAATCGAACATTTAGGCAATGTTAACCGATTTTACGGTACACTTATTTGAATGGTGACTGGAAATTTGTAGTCGAATAAAAATTTTTCCAGGTATTTTTCCATTTTTGGCAACGTGAAAACTTAAAATATAGGTTTAACTAAATGCGAAAGTTCCATACAACATTGAAAAAGAACACAGTTCTAATGAAAAATTCGCTTATTAGTTCGTCAAGGTACTTTAGGAAAAATTACCAATTCTGGTCGATATAAAACCTAAAAAAATTCAATAAATTCAGTCTAGCCGCCTTTTTTCTTGGATTAGTTGAACGTTTTTCGTTTGGATCTGAAGATTTATATAGGGTTATTATTTCAATTTACTCGAACATATCTCCAAAACCTTATGTTGTGGACTCAAGACGATGTCCCAAAATCATATTAAACGTTCGTTACACTTAGACCGGATCCCAATCGGGACCGAACTGAATTCTTTCGAACGATAACCATCTGATATTATATGATTGATATACAAAAGTAGTAAATCCATTTAAGGCCAAACGATTTATTAGTAAATTAATATCATTTAAATTAAAAATATTAATTAATTAAAAAACAATTTTAATTGGAGCCGATTAAATAAGTCGCTAACTGGTTGCTCTACGGCGGCCGGTTATCCGAAACCAAAAATTAATTAACTGCTTGATTTTTAAAATGTCATTAAAAATTAAAAATTATATAAATTTTCAAAGTATGGTAATTAAAATAATTAAATATATGTATAATAAAAACTAAAATCAACTAATTAACTGATTAACTATAGGATATGATTTAGATTAAACCGATTACATACATAGATCAACTTTAGCAGGTAGACATAACTTTCTCTATAAATACAGTCCGGACATTATCAGAAACAGGACCGAATTTATACTTCCTGCCCTCGCATAGATCTAAAAAAATTTTAGCCCAAATCTTTGAAATTTTTAAGGTAGGACCTAAGTGGGACTAAAATTTGTCTTCTTACTAAACGATTTTAGCCCTCAAGATTTATTTGTGAAGGGAAAGGGGGTCGTAAGCGTGTCAGGTTCCCGGAAATACATGAGGAAACATGAAGTTTTGGGCGTAAAAATTTTGACCATCCAAAAATACACCCCGCATGATTATTACTTTTTTGGGGGATGGAGTTCTGTACGTGTGTCAGATCCTTCGAAAGAAATGAAAACTAAACTTTTTCCTCTCTGTGGCTCTTCTAAAGTGCCCCAGGAAACTGAATTTTGAATATGCTCAGGGCCGAATTTATACTTCCTGTACTCGCATAGATCTAAAAAAATTTTACCCCACTGGAATTTTTCCCACATCTTCGAAATTTTTAAGGTAGGACCTAAGTGAGACTGAAATTTGTCTTCTTACTAAACGACTTTAATCCACAAGGTTTATTTGTGGAAGGAGAAGGGGGCTGTAGGCATGTCAGATCCCTTGAAAAACATGAGAAAATTTGAAATTTTGGGCGTAAAAATCTGGAAATTCCAAAAAGGACACCTCGGATGCTACTTTTTTGGAGATGGAAGCCTGTAGGTGTGTCAGATCCTTCGAAAAAAATGAAAATCAAACTTTTTCGTCTCTCTGCCTCTTCTAAAGTGCCCGGGGAAACTGAATTTTGGATATGCTCTAGACAATTGACCTAGACATTATATCCAATTGGTTTGGAAAATTTTCATCGTTTTATCCCGCCTCGCCAACCCTCTGAAAATTACAAGACAACCTCACTTACCGAATTTCAACTCGGTCTGTCCATGGGAGGTCGCTAGACCTATCGAAATGTCCAAGGAAACAATATATGTATACATTTCTGAAACCCCTAAAATTATGTTTTGAATGTAGTGAAACCGATTCTAAATCCTCCCCCACTCCGGTCCGCTGACTTTCGGGGAAAATTCAACAAAAAATATTAGGGTAAATCTGAATTTTGTTAGTTTTTTATGGCCTAAAGTAATATCTATTTGGATTCATGGCCTAACAGGATTCTTTTCGATTTTTATTTGAGACTTGAAGCTTCCTCAGAATGTTCTATACCAAAATCTGCTAGTCGGAAATCAAAAATATTTGCAAACAGATATATTGTGTCACTTTGTCTGTGCCTAAATTCGGACCTGCTCAAAAAATTGACGGAATGACTTCTTTGTACAGATTAAAATACGTATTTTTTTTTTTTTTTTTAATTAAATTAATAAACAAATTACAAAAAGAAATATCACAAAGCCTGATACTTTAACAGAATAAAATTTTAATAATAATAGCTCTGCCAAACATTGTGCTGTTAAATTTGGCTATTATTCATGGATTTAGCATAACAATTACGATCACACCACCATATAGCATCTATCACAGGGTATAGCACACTGCGAGCGACGCGGCTCTGAATTGAATTAACTGCCACGGGCATTGTTCAGCACAAATGAGATGCATTGCAAAAATAATACAATATAGCGAAAATTTATTGTGTTTGCTATTATTGTGGAATAAAAAAAAAATGTTTTGTGACGTCATTATCGATTTGTGTAGCAAAGAGTATACAAAAAGAATCCTTATGGTGGCAGTGCGCCATACTATTTTTCTTGATAACCGCTACTGATATGGAATCGAAATTTGGTACATTTATAAAAGTCGTTTGCCCACATTCCCGGTGAAATGATTCGAAAGGTGGTACGAAATTGGCTTGAATACAAATTTCGAAAATTATTATATTCTTTTAATTTTTCAGTCGTTTTGAGCCCCGCCATTTTCACTTTATTTGCAAAGTTTACAAGCCGAATAAAAAGGAACAATAAAACAAACTTCCAGACATTTATAATTTTCGGAAAAAATTAAAACGTTTACACCAGAAGCTCCGCCCGTAATTCTTAAGCTGTCAGATATGCCTAATCTAAAAACCTCACAAGGGGAGTATTAAACATGGGAATCACGGATTTGAGAGAAATTAATATACGTTGTAGAATATATTTCTCTGAGTATTGTAGTAATAGTAATTTAGGCCAATGCGCCTTTGTTTGGAAGTTAAACGCACGAAAATTTTCCAATAACATATTTTGTGTTTGATATGTATCAGTTAGTTGGTACTGCCTGCAACAGTGGCCGCTGTGGTGGTGTGGTTAGAGTCTGCTCTCATGTATGTAACTTTTTTTAATATAGAGACGGAAAGGTCCTATGTTCGAATCTATGCTTTTCCAACAAAATTCTTCTTCGCTTATCAATTTTTTTTTTAACTTTTTCAATATTGTACAATGCTCAATTACACTGACGATGCTATAATTACTTGTTAAACGAAGATATGGTATTCTTTTTTATGTCATTATTATAAAACAATTCACAATTGTCATACTTTAAATAAGGATAAAATGAAGAATGTCTAAAAATAGTATAATTAATTTATAATAAACATCGCTTTAATTTTATGTAAAAATGTATGTAAACATTTATTTTATGTAAATATAATGTACAACATGTACAAAAAATATTATATCTTCTTTTTTAGAAAATAATAAATTATAGTACCGTACAATATTGCAAAAGTTTAAAAAAAAATTCAAAGCGAATTATGTTGGAAA
Organism: Brachynemurus nebulosus; assembly: GCA_035578155.1. NCBI lineage: Eukaryota > Metazoa > Arthropoda > Insecta > Neuroptera > Myrmeleontidae > Brachynemurus > Brachynemurus nebulosus. The sequence continues at coordinate 534,676 of JAPWDM010000008.1, read as the reverse complement.
GGTATAGATTCGAACATAGAACCTTTCCGTCTGTATATTAAAAAAAGTTACATCCATGAGAGCATACTCTAACCACACCACCAAGAGCCGCTGTTGCAGAGAGTACCAACTAACTGATACATATCAAACACGATATGTTATTGGAAATTTTTCGTGCGTTTAATTTCCAAACAAAGGCGCATTGGTCTAAATTATTACTACTACAATACTCAAAGAAATATATTCTACAACGTATATTAATTTCTTCCCAAACCGTGATTCCCATGTTTGATACTCCCCTTGTCAGTTAAAATTGTTTCGGCTACTCCCGAAAATTCACCCCCAAAATCGCAATTCAACTTGGCATCTACAATTGGACCACCACATTTTAGGTATGTCTGCCCTAAATTTCAGCAAAAAATGAATTATTTTAATGGCGAAAACTCGCTGTGAGCGAAACAACCGCGGCTGTAGCCTATAGACCCCGGCAAGTCTTTTTTTTGGTTTGTCCATTGTATTTTTTGATTTTTGGTGAAAAATTTATTTTATCGCCGGGATCCCTTAAGGTTAGTTTCACCTACATAGTTACAATTAATTATAAATAATTGTTTTTTAAAAGAAATTTTCCCTAAAGACCTTAAAAAAGCGATAGTTGTACCGGTTTTCAAGAAAGGTGACGAAAAGGATATGAATAATTATCGTCCTGTGTCATTATTATCAAATTTTGCCAAAATATTTGAAATGATATTAAATAAGAGATTGATTGAATTTATGGCTAAAAATAATATTACTGATGAAGCCCAACATGGTTTTACTAAGGGCAAATCAATTAACCTATCTGTCTTTAAATTAGTTGATACAATTTTAAAAAACTGGGAAAAAAAATCAAAACAAGTCTAATAATGTTAGATTTGACCAAGGCTTTTGATTGTGTAGATAAGGATTTGCTACTGGCAAAGCTCGAATACTATGGATTTAGAGGCAATATACTGAAAATATTAGATTCCTACATGACAGACAGAGTACAGTGTACTAAAATTAACTGTGCAGAAAGAAATAGTTACTCCAAGTGGGCACCTCAAAAAAGAGGTGTACCACAAGGAAGTATTTTGGGTCCCACACTGTTTCTGATTTTTATCAATGATTTGCCAATTAATGTACCAGAAAAGACTTTATTATATGCTGATGACACAGCTATTATTTGTAGTGCTGATAATCAAATAGCTCTAAAGCTAAAAATAGATACAACACTAAAAATTACTAGTGAATGGTTCAAAAAAAAAAAAAACGGTCTAAAAATAAATCTTAATAAAACAGAATTTGTGAATTTTGATAGGAAGCAGGATCAGTGTGTTGACGACGGTATCAAACACGAAGCCAGATTTATTGTAATATTTCTAGATAGCAGATTGAATTGGAACCCACATGTGGAATCTATGTTACCGAAATTAAATAAATGCCTCTATATTTTAAGAACACTAAAACCGCATTTAAATGAACAAATATTACTTCATGTCTATTATGCATATTTTCAATCAATAATAGGCTTTGATATTATTTTCTGGGGAAATTCAGCTCATGCTTAGACAGTTTTGAAACTTCAAAAAAGATGTTTACGTATCATTGCGGGGGTCTCTTATCGGGAACACTGCCAGGAATTATTTAAGAAGTTTAAGGTGTTCACGGTTTTTAATTTATATATAATCGAATGTGCAAGTTTTGTACATTGCTACAAAGATCTTTTTCATGAAAATACAAAAAAAACATATTTACGATACCAGAGCAGTCAGATTATAATTTAATTTGTACCCGACTGACTGCAGTTAGAGAGGGTCCCAGAGATGATATGTTAAGAATTTACAACAAAATTCCTGAAAATATTAAAATGATTAAAAATTTAAAAAAATTTAAATTAGAATTAAAAAAGCTGCTGTTACAGTTAAATTTATATAAGTTAGAAGATTTTTAACAATTCTTTTATATTGACGCATTGTACACCTCCATTGGTAAAACACAATAAAGAAATATTATTATTATTATTATTATTATTATTATTATTATTATTATTATTATTATTATTATTATTAATTATGGTCGTTGAAGAAACCCACAAGAACCTTCTATATCGTATATACAAAACCAAGCAGATGTAGTGAGATTTAGAGGTATTGTAAATTGATATTGAACCAGTGATTTGAATTACTTACATCAAAGGAAACCAGAACGGACTATCCGTGCATAAATGACATCACGATATGTGTGTCGCCGAGTATCAAAATCTACTAAATGCACTTTTCGAATTTTTTGATTTTTTAGGGCGATTAATTTATAATGCAACAAGGCATATGCTCCTTAACATTTTTTGTTGTAATTTTAACTGCTTACTAAAGAAATCTACAAAACGAAATTAACCTAATTTTCAAATCCTGCTAAAATTACATTTCAAAACTTTACAAATCCTGCTAAATACCCATACATAACCTATATTTTAGATTTTAACCGTTCAAATTTTAATTTTTTCACTGACATGCGGGACGTACGAAGTATAAAATTATGTTTTCACGTAAAATTTGTATTTTAGTATATTTATCTAAAATTTTAAATAATGAAATCGTAGATGTAAATGAATTACTAAGTAAGCACTTTGGTTTTAAGTGACAAAATGAAAATAGTTTACAATATTACAAAACAAATTGTATCGTCTAACCCTGATACTTCCAATGTTGTTGAATCAAGTTTTTTTTTTTAATAAATTTCCCCTATAATTTCTGTTTTAAAACGCACTTTATATAAATGTTACTATCAAAACCTAATAAATTCAAATAATTTTGATTAAAAAAGGGGTAAAACGATAATTTTGTTTTTTGATAATAGTACTAATCATGTTTTTTACCTTGTTAGTTAATATAATTATGACTTTCTAATCGAAAAATTAATTTTGAACTGAGTTATGGTTTTTGCGATTTCCCACGATCTTTATAAAGTGGAATTAGTCGATTTTGATACTAGGCAACTCATGTATTTCCTAGATGTATGTATATTGTGGTTTCGACTCGTCAATCTCCTTTTCTCTCTCTCTCTGGTTTACACAGTATTACGGTAAGAAAATACTTTGTATAAAATTACATTACTTTATATGTATTAAGTATTACTTGAGAAGCGCAGAACCAGCGCCCGTCACAGGTTGAAACTAAATATTATATCATTCGAAATGCAAGCTTAAGTTACCTGGAGACGTGACCGCTCATGACTTATACGTAGGTAACGTAGAAAAAGTAAAAACACACAGCTTCCTTGTACTCACGTAACAAACGACTGTTTTTAGTCGAAATTTTCACCGAAAGTTACACTATTCCAGCCTATCTAGCAACAATATACTGAGGTAAGAGTAAGGGCAGGCCAAAGTCATGATCTGTAGGTAAATTGCGATGACAAAATTAAAACACAATTTCCTTGCACTCACGTAACAAACGACTGTTTTAACAAACGAATTTTTCACCGAAAAGTTAGACTATTACAGCCTCTCTGGCAACAATAGACTGCAAGGTAAGAGTAGGGGCAGGCGAAAGTCATGATTTATAGGTGGATAGCGATAAAAATGTAAAAATACACAACTTCCTCATACAAACGACTGTTTTTAGTCGATTTTTCATCGAAAAATTAGACTATTACAGTCTATCTGGCAATACAGACGGACAGAGGAGGCGAGAGTAGGGGCGAAGAGGAAATATTTTTGGTTGCAGATAGCAAAATTTTATGTTTATGGGTTCAATTCTCAAAATACTGCAGAGAGCAGAAATGGAGACAGTGTATCGATAAGGGTTCCGTGATTTTCTTACTTTGGAACCCTAAAAATTTACAAGATACGTCCTGCGTAGGTAGTCAACGCTCATGGCCTATAGACAGATAACGATCACAAAGTAAAAACACACAGCTTCCTTGTACTCACGTAACAAACGACTGTTTTTAGTAGCATTTTCACCGAAAAGTTAGACTATTACAGTGTATCTGGCAACAACAACGGACGGAGCAGGCGAGAATAGGGGCGAACGGAAAATATTTTTGGTTGCGGATAGCAAAATTTCATATTCGTGGGTTCAATTCTCAAAATATGGCAGAGAGCAGAGACGGAGAAAGACTATCGGTTAGAGTTCCGTAATTTTTTTTTACTTTGGAACCCTAAAAATTTACAAGATACGTCCTGCGTAGGCAGTCAACGCTCATGACGTATAGGTAGATACTCGATGAAAAAGTAAAAACACAGCTTCCTCGTACTCACATAACAAACGACTATTTTTAGTCGAATTTTCAACGAAAAATTAAACTATATTACAGTCTATCTGGCAACAATAACCGACGGAGGAGGCGAGAGTAGGGGCGAACGGGAAATATTTTTGGTTGCAAATAGCAAAATTTCATGTTCATGGATTAAATTCTCAAAATATGTCAAAGAGTAGAGATGGGGAAAGTCTATCGGTAACGGTTCCATGATTTTTTTTTACTTTGGGACCCTAAAAATTTACAAAATTACTAAAGATACGTCCTACGTAGGAAGTCAAAATTAATTAAATATGTATGTATATTGGGTAAGTATTTTATATAGCAACATATTATATGTACTAACATGCGTATTTAACATGTGATTCATAAAATTTGCTTTCTTTTAAACAGAATAATATGCGACTTGAATAGGTTTTAATTAATGTTGTTTTTTTTTTATTTATAATTTTTTTTACATAAAAAGGAAATTGTATAAATTAATTACATCAATAATAAACGGGTAACTACGTCACCGACAACTTCCTTTTTGTATAAATAAATTGTATCTCGCAGTTGTCGCCAGTATTTCAATAAATTGTAAATTATTTATTTAAATTTATTAAAACGTATGCCATTCTTTCTGAAAAACGTCAGTTTGAATTTGTAATATTACCAGGTATCGGATTTCTTTCGGATCAGACAGTTTCGTCTTTAGCATATGCAGGTATACATATTGCACTCAATGTGACTAAAAGTTCAAAATATTTTCATAAAAACAACGTACACAAGTTACATACACACACATACATATGTGTATCAAAATATTTTTTATACGTATTTTATGTAAACATCCTTTTTTTTCTTTTATTTATTACCTGCACAATTGAAAAGTGCCACTGTAATTTTAATTGACTATCAAAAGTATTTTTGTTTATATTATGTATGTGATTTATGTGACATGTCATTTAAATTAAATAAATTCATCTTTTTTTATTGTTTTCAATTTTGCGAGATAGAAGTATAGTTGCTTGTTAAAAATTTATCTTTCAATAATAAAAAATCTTAGTAAATACGTACGTCTTAGCTATTATAGTGGACCGTCTAAATATTCAACAACTTTTCAATATAGGGTAAAAGACCCCATTGTCGATCGGGGTTATAAGTCCGATCAGTTTTGACATTTATATTTTAATGAAGTTATTTCTGAAAGAAACCTTTGAAAAAAAAAATTATTGTTAATACAATGATTATTTTTCAATTTAAATTCACATCACATTTAATGTCTCCTCACTTAATTTAAGAAATACATATATATATATAACAATTTTTGTTGAATTCATGAATTTTTAATATGGTGGATGATCATTTTTCAAAACACATGGGTTATAAATTGTAACATTTTTCACCGAATTTTTAAAGTTATTAGCATAATAAAAGTATACAAATAATTGTTATTAGTCCACTTAAGAGATTAGGATAGCTGAATTAAATTTTATATGTGTTAAATATTATTTGTATGACTGATTCTTGTTGGGATCCAAGTTTTCGAGTTGGGTATTTTGAGAATCACACAGATATTCCATATCTATTTTATAAACATTTTTGACGTCATCTATCGTCAATTTAACTGTTTAAAAATTCACAATGGCGTATAGATAAGTTAGGATCATGTCACAATGTACACAATGTTTTTTAAAGCAAAATTATAGATGGCGAAAGAAAATACAGTATTTTAGTGGTTTATTTTATCGAATATTTAAACCCTTCTGTCATTGCTGCTATGTTTCACAAGGTGTCATTCTGTGATACTCTATGACACAGACTGACCTCTTGTAGTGGATAGAGTGTCAGAGTGACTGAAAGAGAATGGTTCAAATATTCGATAGTATAAGATTTACTACTGTACTGATGTACATTAGTAATCGGACTAACCGGTGATTTTTGATAGGGGTAAGTGTATTGATCTTTCAATGGAGGTTAATATTTTCTGTATGCTTTTTAATAGACGTCAACAAATTATAAAACAAAATCATTAATAAATCAAAATTTTTGGGTTATATTTTCTTAAAAACATATCTATTGGATTAAAAAAACTTGGTTTCATACTTATTAAGAAAAAAAAAATGGGTGTTTTGTTTATTTTTTAATTTTTTTAAGCTAATTTAATGATACAGCTAAAAATAGTGATCGGTCATCGGGTCTCTTACCCTATTTTATAAAAAAATTTTCCGATTTTTTGAATTTTCTTACTTTCGTCAAATTAATAAAAAATGCTGTTAGTATTCTAAATGGTGAAAAATGTAATTTTTGACCAATTATATTCATTCAAATGTGCATAATTTAATGTAATTTAGTTGCAAAATTTTACTGAAATAAGTACGGTCCTGACCTGTCCGAAGAAACCCGGTACCTAGTAATATGAAATGTCGTTTTCCGTACACTTGGTTTGTAGTGTAATTCAGATTAATATCGACCCTTTTTTAAGCATTAGAGAAATGTTTAAAAGCAATTCTTCCACACGGACTGGTGAAATACTTTCGCCGGCCAGCGGTTGAGAACCACTGATCTAAATCTAAAACTATACCAATCAATAATAAATTGCTAGGCATTACCAACGAATGCTAGCATGACAGGCCTCGCCAATTTTTTATTTTTATGAAATTCAATTAAAATTTAAATATTTTACCTAATTAAACGAAATTAAGCTTTTATCTAAACAAAGCAATTAGTCATCCATCAATTAAATTATCCGAATAAACAATTATTGCATAACCTTTCGATTGATATACATACATATATTCAAAATGGCGGAAGTAATTATTCAAAAAAAAATATAAATTACTTATGACAACTAATCACTCATTCGAAATTTCAGATAATAATTATATGGCCCCATACTTGTTAGTCGCCAACTATAAACTCATTAAAATTTGAAAAAAAAAATCCAGTTACAGCAAACACTTGGTCGAAATTATAATTAACGTTGATTTTACTTTATTTAAAACGCGGCGTTTCAAATTTCTTTTTCATTAATTAAGTATAAACGTAAAAAAAAAATTATAATATGTACACAAGAAAATATCAAATAACATTAATTGGCCCGTAGGCCCTCATAGTAACGCTGTCTAGTATATTATATTTCATGTTGATATCAAAAAAAAAATTATCTTACTTTCAAACGTATATTAATTTTACGTCCGTTACGCCACCAACATCATTATTTTTTTCGACTAGTAAGCGTAGCCAACTATGGGATTCGAACTCTCGATCTACACCATCAGTCCATAAAATGTCAGTGCCTTTAAACAACACGCTTAGCCACTGCGCTGGTTTACGAGTGTTTTGGAAGCTGAAATGCTCGAGTATAGTTTGGAAGCTGTTAGGAAAAACCTGTCTGTAAGAGAGGCCTTAAAGGTTTGTTGCAGTGGAATCAGGCGCGGATTTAGATTTCAAATAAGGAGGGCGGTTGTATCACTTTAGAATGAGTTTTGGACCCTTAGAATTTCTCATGTGACAGTTTCCGACCCTGACAGTGGCCTAGTTTCTTTGACCCTTAAATACAATTATGATTAGCTTATGGAGTACTTACTAAGCTTAAATCAAATCAAATCATTACTTAGATTAATAAATTAAATACTTATTTATTATAAAAAATACAGTTTTTTAAAATTTAATTTACAAATAATTTAAATCATGCTACAAAACACTACGAAAAATAAAAACATTAATGATTCCGACGACGAAAAGCGTCATACCAATGTCGGCATGTCCGCTGTCGCGTTTTTGTTAGTTGACAATTCTTCTCGTTAAATTGCTAGGCAACAAATTTTCGTTAGACAAACCCAAATTTATTCGGAAAAATACAAACTTCTCGTGTAATAATAAGTGATAAAAATGAATGTTTAATGTTAACTTATCACTACGTTATGAAAAATAATAAAAACTAATCGAAGATAACTATAAATAACAAAATAACTAACAAAAACTAATTTAAAATAACTATTTTTACATATTATGTACATGTCACTAAACAGACAACCCCGCCTGTTTCAGGTTAGAATTTTAGGATGAAAAAGTGGGTCATACCCTTAGAATTGGGCCTAGTAATATTGACCCTCATATTTTAATAATAAAAATCATTCTAAGGTATTTTATAAGTATTTAAAAATAAAATTTAAACAAAATATTAACCTGTTCATATATTTTTAATTAAATTTTCATACTTACATGGTGAATATTGCACAGATCAAAACGACCTAGTTTCTATCGTAAAAAGTTTAGACAATAACTAAAAAATAGATTGCACACTCAATTTAAACTTAAAATTTTTTTTATTTAGTTAATATATTCTAAACTTTTTAAATTGCTATTCATTAGACACAGAATATATTACTTTAAATGAAGAATTTATTTTTTTTTTCTTATTTAAAATATAGTTTTTTTATTAATTTATAAAAGTTGAAAAGGTCAAAAATTGGGCCAGGGTCAGTTACCGGGTCTTTTACCTTATACGTAAAATAGCATTAAAAAAATTATGATTTTTCTTTTTTGGGTTGAAGAATAATTTTCTTTTTCGTTTTGACCGCTACCCAAAGTGATGAAAATTACAGGATTTGAGTAAAATTAAAATTTTCCAACAAATTTCATAAAAAAATTTATTTAGTTCGTTCAATATATTTCGGCACAGTTGGCGCCATTTTCAAGAACTACATCTACAATATAAAAACAACAACATCTTAACAATTTTAAAAGTAAGAAAAAATTTTAAAAAATTGTATTTTTTTTTTTTTTTTTGGTAGAAAGACTCTAAAAACCGCTAAATAAAACCAAAATATAATAACTGAAAATCCACTAAATTTTTTTGAGGGATAGAAAAATATTAATAATGTTATTAAATGAGGTCATTTTTAACTCTATGTTTGATTGAATTTTGGGTAATTTGAGTGTAAGCTTCCCATGGATGGATTATTGGAGTTATCGGAAAATATTAATTAATCGGGGGTCCAGAAATCAGAACCATACAACGAAATAACGGGCCCAGCGAACAAATGCAATTTTAAAAAAAAATTTTGTCCAAAGATACCGGTGACGAGTAAAGCTCTCTTTCTGTTGACTGAGTCCTTTTCAAATCCCGACCTCAGGTCTAGAGCACCGGTTGCTTCCCTCCCACTCAATGGGACTACCGAAAACAGTATTTTCATTAAAGTTTTTTTGAAATTTAATTTTAAATCTGTCTCGAATACATTTAGAAAAAAAATACAAATTTTCCGTCTCATACAACGTAGTACATAGTCCAAACGTCAAAAATAAAATTTATTTTTCACGTAATTACATTTGGGAAGCCAAATTGTTTTGTACTTAATCCTAAATATATCAAAATGTCATTCATAAACCTATGCTATACTAGTAGACATACGATATAATAACATACATTTTTTTTTTTTTTTTTTGGACAGAGTAGGCTATGGTATGGAATTGTTCCAAGGCTAACAACGGCTGTTAGTGTATTCATCATCAGTGTCAATGCCGCATCTATATGTGTCCGTCCGTCCGTATATCTACCGGTTTGTCTGTCTGTCTGTCTGTGTTTTTAATTTTTTTTTCCCATATATTTAAGCATTTTTTATAATTTGAAGTTTTTTTTTGGTGTTTTCAACATTTCAATGTGTATTAATTATTTTAAATTAGATTTAGAAAAACTTGTTAGGGGAACATTGGATATTTCGGAAATTATTTTCGGATGAATGATTATCGGAGGCTCCAATTTTGATTTCATTCGATTCGTAATTACATAATGAACACCTGATTCGATTTTCACGGAATTCGGACGATTCGATGACAACAAAATAACGAATTGATATATGAGCATTTAAGCGTTTATGGAAAAGACAATTTATTTTGCGATATTAGGGGGTTCGATTAGCGAAAGTTGTCGGAAAAAAAGTTATTGCAAATTGACATTTCTACAAATTATATTTTATAAAATTTTTCGAAATTTTTACCGCGGTCTCCGTCAGGGAGAAAAGTTTATATTTCTAGTCACCCCTACCAACTGTGGCGTCATTTTGAGCGGAATCAATTTCCAAAAATTCTCAGTTCTGATAAGTCACGTAACTTATGAAAAAAAATGTTATAAATAATAAACAGTTACTTTACTTTGCAAAATACCACTTTTATTTTTGAAACTGTGACAAATATCATTAAAGGTGGCAAAAATACAGAAAATTAAATTATAAGCTACAATTTATATGACCCCTTAAATCAATAGCTAAAATATTCTAGCAACGACCTCTGTAATTAACTTATGTAAAATAGCGTGGGGGGTGCAAATATATCAACTATTATTCGTTATTTCTATAAATTGACTGCTTTTTAAACGATATCATTGTATATAAAGTAGAGATTTGCGGGATCGTTATTTAAGTTATAAAAAAAAATTGAAATCGGTCATAATGGACGATGTTTCCCATGGTATGTTTTTTTTTTTTTTTATGTATTTTATTTGTTAAAATCAGTTCTCGTATTGATACTATCAAGCTTTAATGAAACATGGTTGAATTATCTAGAAAAATTCTGTAAATATTAATTTCTCAAAGAATTTTAGTTACGTATCCAAGCGAATCCAACGGATATATTTATGGCATTTGATAGAGCAATTAGTCTATTTTGGTACAGTGGCCATCCAATGGTACGTACTCCGATTTTACGTAGTGACGTCAGCGATTTAGTGGGGTTCTCCTCTCACAGATATGTTGTTGTTTGTCTGTGTTGGTGAAAATTTATGTACCAAGCCCGAGTCAGGGTCGTAGGTAATATTGTCTGAGGGTCTCGTAGCCTTTAAAAATTTTAAAATTTCACTGAAGATATATATGCACATATTCTGTATACGTAATATGCAAAATGCAAATGCAAAATAAGTAACGTAAAATTCTAGAATATTCTAATCATCAACTAGCAGAGATATCAAAAAACAAACTTCACCGTTGAATTGGTTATTAAAAATGAGATTAAACAGTGTAGTTTGACAAAAATTCTAGAATGTTCTATTTGTCAACTAGCAAAGATATTGAAAAATCAATTGTATCATTTAATTGTCCATTGAAAAAGATATCAAATTACACATTTTGACAAATGTTCTGGAATATTCTATTCGTGAACTAGTAAAGATATTCAAAAACAGATGTCGCCATTGAATTGGCTACCAAAAAAGAGACCAAATAACACATTTTGAGAAATGTTCTAGAATATTCTATTTGTCAGCTAACAAAGATATTGGAAAATCTACTGCACCACTTAATTGTCTAACCGAAATTAAACTAATGTAAACCAAATGTCCGATTTTGACAAAGAATTTTTGCTATCTGACGAATAGAATATTCTAGAACATTTATGAAAATGTGCTATTCCGTCTTTTATTCGATGACCAATTAAATGGTACAATCGATTTTTCGATATCTTTGTTAGTTGACGAATAGAAATTTCTAGAATTTTTGTCAAAATGCGCTGCTTAATCTAATTTTTAGTGCGCAATTCAATAGTGAAGTTTGTTTTTTGGTATCTTTGCCAGTTCACGAGTAGAATATTCTAGAATTTTTGTCAGCTTCCGCTATTTAGCGTCTTTTACGCTGATGAATGCGATAGTGAAGTTGATTTTTGGACAGTTTTCTAAAAGTTGTCACTCATATTCATTAGTATAACATTCGATTTCCTTTGTCTACACAACCGAATTTTAAGTGTAAATTGTCTCTTAAGATAATATTGTTTTAAATAAATTCAGATAAATAATATTTACCAACCCCCAAAACAAAAGTTTACTGACGCCCCTGATCTTCCGATTTTACGTACTTCCCCTTAAATTTGCACCGACCACTACGTAAAATCGGATTTGTGGTGTATTATGATTGCAGAGTTTGCACCAAATTGCACCTTTTTCAAAATCATCAATAAGAAGCTTAGAAAGTTCATGTAAGCTCTCAGTGGTGCATAAAAATATCAAACAATTAAACAAAACACTCAAATTTATTAGATTTATGTACGTATCGAATATTCCAGTTAAGTTAAAGCTAAAATTAAGCGTATCATCGAAATTCGTTGTCAAAAATTTCATATTCCATTCCAAAATTTATAAGTTGATACCACGTGGCTAGAAACCAGTAACCGGAAATGAAATCGAGTTGTATGAAAAAAGTCTCAACCTAGGATCAAACAAGATCTACAAATTTCAAATTCATCCGACGAATGGTTTTTGATATATCATTTGACTAACCGGTATGATATTAATAAATATCAAGTAAAAGTAAAAAATATTGTTATATAACTATTCTGTAGCACAATGTAGTCAATAAAAGGACTAACTAATTTTTGCCATCTTTTACCTACTTTGGCCCCACTGTGCGTTAATTCATTTTCAAACAGAATCTGTTTGATAATGTACTAACGGTTCACAGTTTCAAAAATAAAAGTAGTATTTTGCAAAGTAAAGTATTTGTTTATTATCTACAAATATGGAATACCATAAAGTAACGCTCAAATCTATTAATATTAAAATAATGTTGCCCATAAAATAACTGGGAATCATTTATTATACCTTTCGACTAAATTGCATTCGTCAACGTCCGTTGAAAACCGTACACTATTGTGCTCAAATTCGTCTGATTTTGATCCTACTTTCATTCCACTGGGAAGTTGATAGTGTGGGCCCCTCATGTACACCAATTATTTCGTTTGTGTTAAAGTGTACCTACATAAAAAAACGTAACTCGCTCCCTGTCTAGACACAATAGGTATCGACCGCAGCCAGTGGCGTCGTGGGAGAACATAATATCCATAATACAATATATCTATTAGTTAATATTAGTAGTATGTATCACAATGTACTGTAGCAAGACGTCGCGTCGTTGTGTTGTATCATGTTTTCCTAATATAATAATTTTCTCATAAATGAAGAAGGCTGAGAAACGGAGCGAAGTGGAATCAAAAACGTGTTCACTATCATCGATATAGGGTCTGATATCGCTCCGATAAAATATTATCTCAGTGGTATTGGTACTGGAGCGGTATTGAAGCGAGAGCGAACCATGACTGATATCGGACCGATATCAGAACGATGATGTGAATGATCGAACCGGGAGCGGAGTGATATCGTACTGAGATCGGAGCGTTAATGTAAATCGGGCCTTAGGTCCCCTAGCGTGTTGTAAATAATAAAATACGTACCTATTGTTTATGGCGCCGCTGCGGCGCCTAACGAGTGGAATTAATATTTATTGTGTCGCCGTGGCGGCGCCCATCGAGTGCAAAGGGTTAAAATATAATCCCAAGCTTCCCCTAAGTAAGATATCAAAAAAAAAAATTTTAATTGAATTCTGTTTGGTTTTTTTTGTTACTTAACAAAAAATATTGTAGGTCAATGATATTAAAGTTACTTATTTGCATACCTATATCATACTTATGTCTCTACTTCTTAAAATCTTAAGTCATGTATGCGTGCGCAAAAATAAACTATATTCAACACTTAAAAGTATTATAACTTTTGAGTTAATTTTGAGGTTATATCCTACCAAACTCAATTAAACATCTCATGCATTAAATAAAAGCGAATTTCCGAAATATATACCTACATATATATATATATATATATATATATATATATATATATATATATATATATATATATATATATATATATATATAATATATATATTATATATATATATATATATTATATATATATAATATATATATATATATATATATATATATATATATATATATATATATATATATATATATATATGTGTTTGCGCGATAACTCTCGAACGAAGCATCCAATTTTTACGAAATTTGGTGAGAAGATCAAAAATTCCAAACTCTTGGTTGTGTTCGTTAGCCAGATATAACTAGAAACCAAAATTTTGGTCATTTGTCGACATTTTTGATGGTTCCCCGCAAAAATTGGCCAGAATTCAATAATTTTTTTGACACTATTGAACATTTTCGAAATTTTTTCATTCAAACCATTGCTGTAAAATTTATTAATTTGTAAATAATAAATTAAACATACTTTCAAAAGGTAAGTCAAGTCTTCGTGAAGACAGACTGACTGACAGACGTATTTTTTATAAATAATATAAAATCTTTGTAAATATAATAATAAAGAGTTATATTGTGCAAATTATTCTTCAAACACAAAACTTTATTCATTCTCTGTCATACTTTGAATATATTAATACCCCTGTCACAGCATCCTACATAACATAGCGAATTTTCGATTGAAAAAATTACTCTTTCTCGAAAACCCGCTTACATAATAGGATAATGGTTCAGAAATGTATCTTATGTGAATTTTCCACCACTCTTTATCATAATCAGGGCCGTATTTACCTCCGTGGAGGCCCCGGGGCACTTCTAATAACGTTGTGGTCCCTGAACACTTCCCATGTGGACGCGTCTGAGTACATTTGTGGAGGCCCCTGATTTTCCCGAAAAATAGAGTTGGTGAGCAAAAAAAAAAAAAAATTTTTATTCGATTCTGTGGAGGCCTCGGGACACGACGTACCCCAAATCCCCTCATGTAAATCCGGCCCTGGTCATGATGTTAAAAAAATTCGGAAAAACTTTTGAATTTTTAACTCATTTTTCTGAGATTCCGACATGTACCAGCCGTGTCTGGCCAACAAACACATCCAACGGCTTGAGATTTCTCCGAACGGTTTCACGACAGCACACGCTGTAATAGCGAAATTTTCCATTCGGCCGAATTCGCTGAAAACATGGTCGTGGTGCTTTACACATAATTATTTGCACAGAGAAAACATCTTTAATTACAACATTTGCAAACTTTTCGCATACATATGCGCGTATCTACCTACGAAACTCAAGGTAATACAAATAGCCATCTTCATTAATTATATAAACTGCTGCTCTAATGTAATGGCTGGCATTGCTGGTATATTCTATGCCGGTTTTTTTTATTTTTTTATTTTTTTTACTTTATTTTTCACGTCATTAATCATCTGTTGTCTACGTTTTTAAGTTTGTATGTACGAGCGACCAGCGAGGCTCGCAAGTACCGCCCCTCAGCAGAAGTGAAACTTGATATATACCTACATATATATATATATATATATATATATATATATATATATATATATATATATATATATATATATATATATATAATATATATACATATATATATATATAATATATATATACATATATATATATATATATATATATATATATATATATATATATATATATATATATATATATATATATATATATATATAGGCTACGGCTCTATTTTTCTTAATTAAACCCCCCAAGGATGATAAAGTGTGTTAGTAGAAATTAGATTCCACCATCCAACCGGCACATAAGGTACGTTTATACAATTAAAAAATATCCCTGTTGCAGCCGCCTGTATAACTTAGCGAATTTGAGGTAGCAAAAATTAGCGTTTCTTGGAAACCAAATTATATAAAATGATTTTTTCCCTCTTTCCGATAATCTAAAAATAATCTAGACCAGGGGTCGGCAACCTGCAAGCTTTCATGCGGCCCGCCAAGCAATATAACTTTTCGAACAATTTGCTCTGCCTATGCAGAGTTGAGCATAATTTATTCTTTTTTTGTTCTCCGATGTTTTATAACATGTAAATAAAACTGTTACTATACCTCATTTCAAATACAATTGATCATGAGTTTTCGTTAAAAAATTAAATAATTCTTATATTCGAAACAAATCAATCTTCTATTCTTTTCTAAAAACAAACTGCAAATTTAAAATTTACATAAATGCAATAATGAAAGAGATAAAGCCAAGAAAACGGAAATTATTTAAATCCAAAGTGACGAAGCATGGTTAAATTTAAGTGAAATGAACCATACAAGTTTTTCCTCATATTGGTTTATATTATATTAATTTATGTTAAAAAAAAGAAAATGTCCCTGTCGCAGTATCCTACATAATATAGCGAATTTCCATTTACAAAAATTAGTTTTTCTTGGAAACTATACTTGACATAGAATTATTTTTCAAAAATCCTTTTTATGTGATTATTTTCTCCTCTTTGCAACGGTATAAGAAAATATGGCAAAAAACTCACTTTTTTCACAAAAACTTTTTAGGCAAAAATCCATTCCGGGCATCGGACGTGTCTGACATTTTGGATTTCAAATATTTTTACCAAAATCCTAAAAACAGGATTTTTCGTTCGAGAGTTATATAAATTTTACTGAATGTCATTTTTGGCTTCTAGAGACTTCTAGATCATAGTTCCGGGTCCGGGCTCAAGTAGCAACAAGACAGTGACTCTAATAGCTGAATTTTTGATTCGAAAATTCGTTTAAAAAAACTTATATAAGCGACATACTACATTGAAAAATATTTGACTGTACGGCCGGCTAAAAATTATTTTTTTTTTTAAAATGGCTCGCCATCCAAAAAAGGTTGCCGACCCCTGATCTAGACTAAAATTTCTTAATTGTAACAAATTTTCGCGAATATTCATTCTGTTTTTGAGGTTGAATTTATCCAAAATTTTTTGACTTTTCTGGACGCAGGGATGATTAAACGTTTATGAATGATAGTCAAAATTGTGCGATTTGGCTCCTTACTAGATTTGCACCTGACGAATATCATCACAATCGAAGTAATGAGAGCCACAACGCTGCCTTGAAATCCCATTAAATGTAAATTAATAATTTACCCATACGTGTAAATTAATACTTTATCTTGTTTAGAAAAGCAACTTCTAAACAAATCGTGAGCTTTTGAACGTTCTAAGTTATGTACTTTTGATGAAACTTTTTTTATGCGGTCCCTACCCACCGCATAAAAAGAGTTTTTTTTTGCAATCTGGACCGAACTAAAATTTTTATAGCTATTTATAATATACTTGAATATATTTTTTTTTGCGGTTTTTTGTATACGATCCCTATTCACCCCACAAAAAAAGGTTTACCTGTAATGTTAATTACTGTGCATGCGCAAATGTAAAATATTTTTTCAACTTCTTGAAATAAATTGGCGTTTACATGTCAGGAAAAGAAAAAAGATTATCCCAAGAATTTATTTATTATTGCACATTACGGTCTTGTTACAAATAAAAATTTGGAATTATGGTAACGATTAACCCTTTGAAACAAACCATATTATGGAAAAAATTTTTTGCCTCAAAATGCCGGACTTTTTACTGCCAATGATAAGTACAATAGATAAGGTTACAAAATAGGAAAAAGAAAACAAATCAAAGTTCCTAGCATCAAAAAAAAAAGTGAACCCTAGTGAATTTACAAAATATAAATTATACTAAACTAAATTGATAAAATTGAACATTATTTAGAATTCTACTGTATTTCGGAAAATCTGTCACAGATGGCGGCACCTGTACCAGTGAATATATGCACATCACAACATTCTGAGCCGCCATATTGCAGGACGAGTTAACTCGTCTTAATCATTTAAAGGTTTAAAAAGCTCTGGTGGCTTCGTTGTTGGATATTTCCGAAATGGTAAAAATTTCCACAGGGCCAGAGTGAAAGAGTAATTTTTCAAAATGTTGATGTGTATTGGTACCACAGAACGGTATATTCCCAGTAACGTAAAATGTAAAACGTAAAAATACTTGAGCATACTTTCCGATTTGGGCATTTTTTGTTTTATTAATAAAAATTAATGCAGAAAAAAATCACTAAAATTTATCAAATAAACATAAACAAACAATTCTTCAAAATTTCAACAAATAAACAATTCAACAAAAAAGTTCTAACAAAAACCGCGACAAAACATTTCTTTCCAAAAATATCTAGTTGGTGAAAAAAAAAAATAACTACAAAAAATAGCCCATTGGCGGTAAATAGCCAACTCTGGGGCAACACTGAGCAACACTTACCTGCTCTGTACCGGATCACGTATAGAGGGTTGGGGTTATTTAAGGCGATGATGAAATACCCTAGGTCCAGGTGATGTAATCGACGTGTAGTTTACTTCGTACGACGAAAATCACCAGAGGATGCGGAGTCACCCAGTTGTTCTTGGCCACCTCTGATGATGTTGGTGGTTTGTGCCACGTGATTTTTTAAATCGAAACAACTCACGTTAAATATAATAAACATTGATCACTTTAAATTACACATTTCCACGATCATGTTGATATTTTTTGAGTTTCCACAATCCGGTTATAAAAAATACATTTCATACTTAAAGTACTTAAACGCACTTAAACACTACATTTATTGTCACTCAAGGTTATGAATGAACGATATATTGTATTTGAATTAATGTTCACATTTTTCAGTAAATTATTTTCATATTTTAAAAAAATAAATTCATTTACAAAAATTAAAATAGTGCATGACGTGCCTCACAACACCGGAAAAGTTTCACTGAGGCCGATCTGAAGGCGTGCTTGCGCCAAGCCCAAGTGACGCTATGATATTCAAATACTGAAAATTTGATTGTTAAACCGTTAAAATCAACAATTAGATTAACCATTTCAAAATTCAAAGTATCCAATCAAATTTAAGTTTTTTAGTAAATAAAATGTATTTAGAATTTCTTGAAATATAATATGATGCTTTGAAACAATGAAAATAACAATTAAAATCCTCACAAGATGATCAATTTTAACAAAAGTATTGTGCTTAAAATTTATAAAAAAAAATTCGATTATATTATTAAATGATAACATGTGATTTCAATTAAATTTAACAAAATTTATGCCGAATTGTATAATTAAATTTGTAATAATATGTATATTTCTGTTAATTAGTGTTAATTATATACTATATTTAATGAGTAGATATTACATTGCCTAGGAATTGCCATTTTTAACCGACTTCAAAAACGAGGAGGTTCTCAATTCACCCCTATGTTTTTTTTTATGTATGTCACCGATTTCTCCCACATTTCTGGGCCAATTTACACCATTCTTTTTTTGATTAGTAGATAAAGCTCTCCAGGTGGTCCCATAAAAATTTTATTAACATTGGTTGAGTAATTTTTTAACCATTTTCAATAATATAAATAATTATGGCAATTTTAAAATTTTTATGTATGAGGGGCTCAGTGGAAAACTGGTACAAGTGTATATTGCTGATACTGAGTTATTGAATTTAGCATATTATGGAATGATAACTATCATTCCATAATATGTCAAATTCAATAACTCAGTATCAGCAATATACACTTGTACCACCATTTTTCCACTGAACCCCTCCTATGTAAAATTATTTACTTTATTTACTTTAAAAACAATAGTAACATATTATTTTTTTATTAATTTATGTTGATCCAATTATCCTAAAATTAATTTTCTGTCAGTAACTACCTAGTTTAAAAAAATTCTTTGATGACCTGAAAAATTGGTTGATTTTCATCGATTTTTGATTTTCCTAGTAATTGACTACTTTAAACACTAGGTATGTTCCAAATTTTCTAAGCAAAGTCAGTGCGTGGCCAAAATTATAATTTTTGCACACTGGTATTTTGGAAGCTATTTTACCTAAACGTATGAAATTTGTAATTTAAGAAAAAAAATTTAAAAACCAAATAAAATACAGTCGACTCTCGTTAATTCGAAACTCGAGGGACTCTTAAAATATTACGAATTATAGAGAGGTTCGAATTACCTCACAGGTAACAATTTTAATTTCTTAAGCATTTGCAATGAATGGACTTGAACTTGTCTCAAAATGTACTTACAATCTTTCTGTCTCTTTCTCTATGCAACTTTGAATTGTCGAGTGTTTGACGCCGATGAGTTCGAATTAACGTGTCGTTTTGTTACGTAGCTATGATTTTTTCGTTCGAATTACCAAGTGTATAAAAATGTATTGTTTTAGTTCGAAATATAAAGAGATTTTGTAGGGAACTCGTGATACCTTTGAATTACAGAGAGTTTCGAATTATCGCAGGTTTGAATTAACGAGAGTCTACTGTATTGCAATAGGGTGGGTTGGTAAGCATTGTCACTAAAAGTTATGAAATAAAACTTTTTTTTAAAAAACCGACTTCAAAAAGTAATAAATAATTAATAGCACGTATTTTGAAGTCAGGCGTAAAAGCGTAGTATAAAGATGTAGATCCACTAGAATTCATTAATTTTGCAAGCACATCCGATCGCATCTTTTTATAGCATAGGTCGGTTTTATATTGATCGATTTTAAACATAAGTCGGTTTTATATTGATTTCATTTCTATTAAAACTGCATTTTTCCATCATTTTTTTTTTTTTTTTAAATTCATTCATCATTTTTTCGACTGGAGAAATAATTTACTCATATGAGCGGCGTTTGAGCAGCTCAAAAATAGCCAAATTATTATGTAATAGCCCAAAAATAGCACAAAATTTAATTACTATTGGACATTACATTCTTGTTACAAATAAAAATTTGGAATTATGGCAGCGTTTAAATTTCCCTGGTGAGCTATTTCATTGTTTCATAAAAGTTTTGTGACAATTTCGTTGTTGGATATTTCCGAAAGAGTAAAAATTACCACAAGGCCAGAATGAAACAGTAATTGTTCAGAATATTACTTTCCCATTTGGGCATCTGTTTCATTAAAAAAAAAAAAAATTATTGCAGCAAAATCACTAATTTATGGAATAAACATAAGCAAACAATTCTTCAAAATTTCAACAAATAAACAATTCAACAAAAAAGTTCTAACAAAAACCGCGAAAAAAAATTCTTTCCAAAAATACAGTTGGTGAAAAAATACTATGTACATTGGATAATAGCCCAAACGGCTATTACCCGCCAACGATTTAAAAAGGCCGCCAATCAGAAACTACAAAAAATAGACCATTCTGGCAACACTGAGCAACACTTACCTGCTGTACCGGATCATGTAGAGGGTTGGGGTTATTTAAAGCGATGATGAAATACCCCAGGTCCAGGCGATGTAATCGACGTGCAGTTTATTGCGTGCGACGAAAATCACCAAAGGATGCGGAGTCACCCAGTTGTTCTTGGTCACCTCTGATGATGTTGGTGGTTTGTGCCACGTGGTTTTTTAGATCGAAACGACTCACGTTAAATATAATAAACATTGATCACTTTAAATTACACATTTCCACGATCATGTTGATATTTTTTGAGTTTCCACAATCCGGTTATAAAAAATACATTTCATACTTAAAGTACTTAAACGCACTTAAACACTACATTTATTGTCACTCAAGGTTATGAAGTAAGGATATATTGTATTTGAATTAATGTTCACATTTTTCAGTAAATTATTTTCATATTTTAAGAAAATAAATTCATTTACAAAAATTAAAATAGTACAGTTTACATTTAACTCGGCACCGCTTTCGGTTTTTCGATTAACATAAATATTGGCATGATGTGCCTCACAACACCGGAAAAGTTTAACTGAGGCCGATCTGAACGCGTTCTTGCGCCAAGCCCAAGTGACGCTATGATATTCAAATACTGACAATTTGATTGTTAAAACCGTTAAAATCAACAATTAAATTTCTGATTTCAAAATTAAAGTATCCAATCAAATTAAACGTTTTTAGTAAATAGAATGTATTTAGAATTTCTTGAAATATAATATGATGCTTTGAAACAATGAAAAATAACAATTAAAATCGTCACAAGATGATCAATTTTAACAAAAGTATTGTGCTTAAAATTTATAAAAAAAATTCGATTACATTATTATTAAATGATAACATGTGATTTCAATTAAATTTAACAAAATTTATACTGAATTGTATAATTAAATTTGTAATAATATGTATATTTCTGTTAATTAGTGTTAATTATATGCTGTTTTTAATTAGTAAATGTTACACTGCCTAGGAACATAAGTAATTTATGTATTTACCTTCCTAGGAACATAATTAACCGCTTTTACCGTCAATAATAAACAGATTTTTCTATAAAACCGTTTTTTTAGACGCTTACTATTCATTTTATTGCTTTGATTTTTATTAAAATTGCAATTTTCCAGGAATTTTATTATTTTTTGGTCAATTCATTCATTACTTTTATACAAATATCACTTACTTGCCAAGTAATATACTATTAACGCTGGGTAAATGGAATGGACTCCTTGTCTTTTTTTTCATATTAATATGAAAACTAATAGCTAGAAACGTTAAATAATGTCTAGATTGGTTCTCACAATTTTTCCAACGGATTGATTTTCCATTAAGAAAGAGCTATCCAGTCAGTCTTCCGACCGATTAGGAAAATTTAAAAAGCAGTAAACCCTATCGTTGTCTTATTTCTTGTTTCAAATATGATAAGACACGAAATTTAAGATAAGTTGCAGTTTAAGCACAAAATCAGTTTAAAGACTGGATAAAAATCTCTTTCGGATACGAGGAAGATATGTACCAACCCGTACATACTTCTTTTTTAAGGTCGATAAAGCGATTTTTTCAAAGGATATTAACGAAACTTCTCTAGATTTTTATTTAATTCAATACCAATAATACGAGCCCTTACCGAAAAAAAAAAAATTGACCACCCCAATTTTGAGAAAAACGATTCCAAAATTTTGTAATTTTAACACGGGCTTTTATGGAAAAATTCTGTTTTTCTTTTTTTTTTTTAATAAAATGAAAATGTGTCAAAGAAATTTGATAAAAATTTAATAATATTATAAAAATACGCTGCCAATAGGGTGAGCACACAGCTTCCTCGTAGTCGTAAAAGGCTTTAAAATAGTATTCTACCAAATATACATATTATATACCGTGAAATTATATTTACGCCTTGAAGTTTATAAAAAACTGTTGTAACTCAAAAGACTTAAAGGCTAAATTATAAAATAATAGCAAAAATATTTTAGAAACTAACCCCCAATATACCCTAAAAATTTGAGCGAGATAGGACTAGCAGTAAATAAGATATTGACATTTAATGGGATTTCATGATAGCGGCGTAGCTACCGTTACTCCGATTTCGATTAAATTCATAGGGGACCATATAGGAACCAAACTACATAATTTCTGAAAATTTCATAAAAAAGAACTGAGTAGTTCAGAAGTTATGCCACTTGGTGCAATTTTGGAATGACATGGTAGCGGCGTTGCTACCGTTACTCCGATTTTGATTAAATTCATAGGGAACCATCGCGGAGCCAAACTGCATAATTTCTGAAAATTTCATTAAAAACAATCGAATAGTTCGGAAGTTATGCCACTTGGTGCAAAATTGGAGACACACAGACGGACGGCCCAAACCAAAATTGTTCAGGAAGCTCTAAAACGTAAAATGTACGTAAAAAATTTGATTTTGGAGAGAAAAAATTTTTTATTTTTCAAAAGCGATCACAATGCTTTCGCTACTTTAGTAGTCTCGGAAGCAATATAAAGTTACAAACCATATTTAACCCTAGAATCATACGTTGGTCTACGAGTCAAGTTAATCATACATCGGCGTCGTTTCGACGAATGGACTTTTTACGGAGAGTTTTAGAGTTTATTTGCAAAAAACATTTTTTTTACATAACAATACTACAAAAGCGAACAAAATATTTAAAAAAATTGGATTTGGAAAAATTTCTTAATATAAATATTTATTAATTTTTTTAATCTTTTTATCAAAGCATATTTTCACTATAAAAATTAAAAAATAGGTAAATACATCAATTGTATCATAAAACGTGTCTTTCAAATAATTAATTTATGAACTATTATGAGTCAGTGAATATGTGTGACTTTACAGAATGTAAAATTTCTCAGTCATAAATATTCCTATAGATATGTAGTTGTTTCCACATTAGGCACATTTGTAAATTTTCTAAAATTTGTTAGTAATTTTTAGAATAAGATCTCAAAAAATAATAAAAATTAAAATATTTTCTACAAAATAAATTGTTAATCTTTTATTAAGTCACTTGAAACGCATTCTTTAGTTTTCGATTCAATATATTAAAACTTCAGTATTATGTCTTCTCTATAAGTCAAACAGCTGTAATCATCTTTCACATTATCATAATCATTAAATAAATTAATTATAACATCCATATCTTTAATAAATTTTAGAAACATTAGGAAAACTTTTATATGTGGAGTACAAAATCTTTAAAAAAAAAATATAGGTTAATCATACATCGTCGTCCTTTTGACGCACACTATTTCAGTATAAAAAAACGACAATAGCTATAACCAAAATTGATACGTCTTATGTGTTATAATAACAAATAAATTAGATAACAGAAGTTTCACAGCAAGCAGACACCGACCAGTTGTAGTATTGGAGCAGGTAGAGAAGTTCGTTCGTGGTTTTGACGAGTACGTATGATTCTAGGGTTAATAAGAAGTAAAAATTATTCACTACGCCGTTTTTGAAATATAATTTATAAACATCATTTTACAACGTTTTTACAACGTTTTTTCAACAATGCTTTTATATTGCTACAATATAAGCGCGCGGAAATTTAAAAACACAAGTGGTATATGTACAACAAATAGAATAACTGAACAATATTAATACATTATTTAATTTTTGATAAAAGAAAATTTTTTTGCTGAGATGTATTTTCGTACCTGACTATCTCGGAGCAACTACGTTAAATGTTTTTTGTTAGTATTAGGTGTGAACTGGCCTTTTACACCGATATACACCTACAATAAATTTACTAAAGCAGGTGGTATTTTAATTCTGTATAGTAATGAAGTTTTTGTTGAAAAAAATTAAAAAAAAAAACTTTGCAGCGAACTATGGTTTGGTTTCTCCTTGGATCTACGTTTTTCCTTAACCTTTAAACCTTGCACACTCACGCACATGCGTATAGACGCATTTATACTTTTAGTTTATTATCCTAGAGTGTTCCTTATTATCCTGGTGTTCCTTTAAACTTCTTCATTGTACATTAGAGTTGATAAGATATTTGATACGTGTCACTAGGAAAAGTTAAAAAAATATCCCTGTTGCAGCATCCTGCATAACATAACGAATTTCCAAGGACTAGACACTGGTGGATCTCATATAACAACCTAAATCTAAAATAGTTTAGTTTTCTAACAGAGAACAAATTTTCAAAAAATCGAATTAATTCACTTGAAACTCGGAAATTCTGGCTAATTTTTGCAAGACACCAGCAAAAATGGCGAAATGTGACCAAAATTTTAGTTTTTAAAAGTCGGACGTATCTGGCTGACGCACTCTCATCCAACAGTTTAGGGATTTTGACCTTGTCACCAAATTTTGTAAAAATAGGGTGTGTCGTTCGAGAGTTATCACGCAAATACATAAGTACCTACATATAAACATATAATTATACACATTTTAGTGAGGGTCACTTTGCCTCAAGGGTAGAAGCCTCAAAACAAATTTCTGTCATAGTTCCTCTATAGAGTTGTTGCCTCAATTTTTCCTAATCGGCTACCAAACTATGAAAATTATAAAGAACTCATCCAAGGGTTTACACATCCAATGTTTTCATTAAATTTCGAGAAAATCGGGGCGGGAAGCGACTTATTTTTTGACTGTCCGAAGATAATTGACCAAAAAGTTACCTTACCAACAAAAGTATGCAAAAATAGGGCATCTCCTCTCATTTTTGAGAAAATTATATTACTTCCTGTATCTTTGACTGAATTTATATAAGAAAATTGCAGTAAACATCCTTAGATCTTTTAAACTTTTCGAAATTTGTTGTTTTCTATAAAAATTTAATATTCAGTTTTATATCCGGGTCCGACCAGCGGGGTGGGGAGCCGAGGTTATAGCCCCGGAGCCCGAGCTTAAAGAGAAGGTCCAGAACTGTCGGTAAAAGGCCCATGAAAAAGACGCAGCTGTTATTGAAAAATTTTAAAAAATATGTTTCCATCCCATCTTTGTTCTCCCAAACCCTATTTACCCTTGCGCCATTAATTTTTGTAAAAATCAAAAAATCATTTTCAAGGCACATACGGCACTCACAATCAGACAACAGAACAGACTGAAATAATAAATTCTTTCTACGAATACACGGAACAATATTGTAGATAAAACTATAAAAATAAAAGATAATGTGGACAGTACTACGCGCCCGGAATCAAAGGATATACGACAATGTGCCGCTCCTCCTCCCTCCGCTATACAAAAGAGGATAGAAATGTCGGATATGACGTATGTATGTATTCCTATTGTACAAAACTTCAATCAATAATGGATATATTATATTTACGTGTACGTGACTTACATTTTTCTCTTTTTTCTCTCTGTGTGTGTGTGTATGCCGCAAACGCCCTCTGCTGTGCTATCAGATGTCCGATCATTGCCATGAAAGGTACATAATAAAAATAATAATAATACTGGACCCATAATATGTACTCTTCTGCAGTCAGAGTTTAAGGGGAGATTCACTAGAAAGAAAGATAGAAATCGTTTTTTTTTCCTCATAATTATGCTACTGAAGGTGCTAGAAATATTCTCCTAAAATTTTATTTAAAAAAAATGAAAAATCAAAAAGTTATGACCATTTTAGTCCACACACTTTACTTATAATTCAATTTAAATAAAAAAAAACTTTTTCGACATGGCTCTTCATGTATCTCAAAATGTATTTGAGATATCGACATAAATCAAAATGCATATTATTCCTCGATACCGTCATTTTGGCAGGAACTCGAGGATCTTTTGTTTCCGTAATATATTTTCAAAATGGTGGTTGTTTTTAGTCGTGCAAAATAGTGGTGATTTTTGAAAATTTATTTTTAAAATGCTATTTCTCACTGGTTTTAGCGAATTTCCAGAAAGAATTCTGGAAATTCAGCTATTACAGTAGGTGTCATGACGCGACTTGAGCCCGGGACTATGGCAGAAATTTGTTTTGAGGTCCCTAGAAACCGAAAATAATATTCACTAAAATTTATATATATATATATATATATATATATATATATATATATATATATATATATATATATATGTATGTATGTATATATATGTATGTATGTATATATATATATATATATATATATATATATATATATATATATATATATATATATATATATATATATATATATATATATATATATATATATATATATGCATCAGCACGATAACTCTCGAACGAAATGTCCTAGGTTTACGAAATTTGGTGACAACGTTGGAAGTCCAAAAATCTTGGATGATTTCTTCAGCCAGACACGTCGGATGCCAGGAACATGGTTTTTGTTCTTGCAAAAAATTAGTTTTTTGCCAAAATTTCCACTTATTCAAAAATTTTTGCCAAATTTTTTTACATCATTTAAAAGAGGAGAAAATTTTCCTAAAAAACGGTCTTTAAACTATTATTCTATGTCAACTAGTTTCCGAGAAAAACTAATTTTTATAAACGGAAATTCGCTATGTTATGCAGGATGGTGCGACAGGGGTATTTTTTTTTTAGATCCTAGTTAGTGCCATAACTGTATATGTATATTTTCCGAAAATTCTTAATTTTTATGTCATCGAAGATAACATATTAATATGGTTGTGCGACTGAATAATTATTGAGTTGTACATCCATATTGAATAAACGGAAGAGGGCTGTAGAGTTAACAACTACAGAGTTCACAAAAAACCATAAATTACCACTTTCACTGAGATGACATTACTTAGTGCGTGTCAAAAACACGCATTTGACGAATTTTTTTTATTTTGGTTCACTGGGGATTTCAGAACGCGCGGAACCATCGAGGTGAAAAAATCTTGCCGTGTTCGACTTCAAAGCCACTTATACAAGAAAATAATTTTTTTTTAATCTCAAGACATGTAAAAACAATGTTATTTATTTAGTGTTTTAACCTTAGAATCATACGTTGGTCTACGAGAAACGTTAATCATACATCGACGTCGTTTTGACGGATGGACTTTTTACGGAGAGTTTTAGAGTTTATTTGCAAAAAACATCTTTTTCACAAAACAATACTACAAAAGCGAACAAAATATTTTAAAAAAATTGCTTTTGGAAATATTTCTTAATGTAAATATTTATTAATTTTTTTAATCTTTTTATCAAAGCATATTTTCATTATAAAAATTAAAAAATAGACAAATACATCAATTGTATCATAAAACATGTCTTTCAAATAATTAATTTATGAACTATTTTGAGTCAGTGGACATGTGTGACTTTACAGAATGTGAAATTTCTCAGTCATAAATATTCCTATAGATATGTAGTTATTTCCCCATTAGGCACATTTGTAAATTTTCTAAAATTTGTTAGTAATTTTTCGAATAAGATCTCAAAAAATAATAAAAATTAAAATATTTTCCACAAAATAAATTGTTAATCTTTTATTAAGTCACTTGAAACGTATTCTTTAGTTTTCGATTCAATATATTAAAACTTCAGTATTAGGTCGTCTCTATAAATCAAACAGCTGTAATCATCTTTCACATTATCATAATCATTGAATAAATTAATTATAACATCCATATCTTTAATAAATTTTGAAAAAAATTAGGAAAACTTTTATATGTAGTGTACAAAATCTTCAAAAAAACATACGTTAATCATACATCGACGTTATTTTGACGGACACTATTTCAATACAAACAAAACAACAATGACTATAAACAAAATAAATATATGTGGTGTGTTATAATAACAAATAAATTAGATAACAGAAATCTCACAGCAAACAAGTAACAAGTCGTAGTGTTGGAACAGGTAGAGAAGTTCGTACGTCGTTTTGACGTGTACGTATGATTCTAGGGTTAATAAGATATTTATTTGTATAAAAAAAATCGATTTTTGATGTTTTCTTAGCGAATCTCCCCTTAATGTTTATATGTATATGAACATATTTCTATATTATTGCGCAAATCAAGTCTGTCAGAAATGTTATAAAATATCTTTAAGCTAGAATTATCTTTTCTTTTTTGTAATTTAAACTTTGAAGATAAAAAACACCATTAATTATTATTATAAAAAAAAAAAAATTTGAAAGAAATATTTTTTACCCATAATGCAACAACACGAATGACGTTTTTCAATTTTACACGTCCGTTCGTCTGTCTGACACATTTTAATTATTTTTATTAGTGGTTAGAAAGTTTCAAGTTGTCCCTTTTACTACTTCGTTTGTAAAATATTGAGGTTCTAAACTTTGAAAAAATTTTTGGATAAATTTAGGTAATTAAAACAATCAAACTGCCCCCCTTCTAATTTGAAAACTGGAACCGCTCCTGTGTAAAACAACCGGGAAAAATGTCATATTTCTAAAAGTAATTTTAACATTTTGATAGAAAGAATGAAAAATTCACATTCAAATTACTCTAAATCAACCGATCGTCCGAATTCAAAGCACTTTTATAAAGCCTGATTTGAAAATAAAGTTGATTAGAATTCTTAAGTACTCCAGAAAACCATAGAAAAATAATAGAATCATCAAATTCAAAACAAATTTTAAGTTTTTGAAATTATTCTTTAGGGTCAGTAGGAAACAAACTTTCGCCAAATCAAACATATTTTTAAAAGAAGTTTCGGCATTTTGCTAACAAAAATGGTAGTTGCTCAACCCAAATTACTCAACCAATCAATCATCTTAGTTTTAAATCATCTATATAGATGAATTTTTTAATTTGATAAGAATTTCATTTTGAAGTTTGAAGTCAATAGCCCCAAATTATCTGATCATGAAAAGATTCGATGTCGAAATTTTAGCCAAAGTGGCCGTTTTGAAATCCACTGAATCCAAATCAGTCATTTACAAAAAGTAAATCTGTCTGTCGGTCTGTTAGCAGAGCTATTTTTTGATCTCAAACTATGAAACCGCACTTATTTTGATTTAATTTGGTATGGGATCAAGTTCATCAAGGTACACAGCCTGGTTGTAGGCAGGGTCTAGCCGCTCTTGAATTTTGAAAATGCCTCGAAAATAATCGACTCCAACGATTTTGATTAATTTTTAACCACATTAAATGTGAATATATTTGTGAAAGCTGAGATATAGGGCGTCGAAACAGGGACTGACGAACAAGAAGTTTGTTTTAAATAAACTGAAAACAAAATTATTGGTTTCTCAAGTTGTGTTTTTTTTCTTTCTACATTGAAATTGATTATTGTTAACATCCATTTAATATTGATTCTATTGGAGAGATATATAAATACAACTAATTATGAACTTTCACAATTAAACAAGCGAGAAAATTCATCTTTCTGTTGTTGACAGATTTTCCTTAGAATTAATTTATTTTCCTCATTTACGTCTGTTCTGCTAACATATCTTTTTAATATTTATATTAATAGATCGAATCCGTATTAACTTCTTCTATTACATAAATTTAAAAATACCTTCTAATTCAAATAAACTATTACTGCGTCCCCTTGTATAAGATTTACGTAATATTCCACCATGATGACGTAAATATTATTTATCATTCGCACTATTGTAATTTGTCAAAAACATATTTTCAAAAAACGATTGCTATACCTATATACAAAAACAAATTTCTAGATTATTAGAAAAAATAAAAATAGAAAAAAATATTTCTTTTATGCAAATTTAATAAAATGGTTTTTTTTTTACATCATATCAGTTCAATACCTTAATTTTTATAGCATATCAAATAAGACATTTTCAAGAAGTAAAATAAAATATAAAAAAAATCGCCAAGTGCGTGTTTGGGTACGCATAAAGCTTGAGTCCCGCAGTAGCTAGCAGTTTTTTGCAGGACAACCCATAAAGTGGGGGATATTTTCTCATATCGAAACATATTCGATACAAAATTTCATTTACTGCAGACTTTAAATTACTTTTGGCGAGTTTCCAGAGGAGAAATTTAGCTATTACTGCCGCTGTTATGGTGGTAAGTCCAGAATTGTGACAGAATTTTTTTTTTGAGGTTACATATTTATGTGACAGCTCGAAACATTCTATTTTGATAAAATTTGAAAAAAGTTTTGTATTTTGATAAAAGTTTCAGTTAGACACGTTCGATGTCCAGAATATACTTTTTTTGGGTATTCCTTTACCAAAAAACTTCTCTAATTTTTTTACACCGTCGGAAAGAGCCGAAAAAAGGGTAGATTTTGAGCCATTACTCTAAGTAAACTAATTTTCGAGAAAAATTTTCAAATGAAAATTTTAAAAGACAGTAGTTTTTTAAAGAACGGAAAAAATCACATGAGATAGGTTTTCAAATCATTATTCTTTGTAAACTAGTTTGGGGGAAAAATTAAAAAACAAAATAAAATTGATTTAAGTTTGATTACATTAATTTTATCTAATACAAGTTTATACAGGGTGTAAAAAAAATAAGTCTTGAAATCTAGAGGACAAACAAACCTCATTGTACTAACTAATTAATAAGTTTTGCAAATAAATATTCATAAAATTTGACTTCAAAAATGTTTGACTGTCAAAAAGGGAAAATTCATTATGTTACGCAGGACGCTGCGACAGGGGTATTTTAATTTTCAAAAATTTAATTATTAGTTCCTCCAAAAGTTATCGTCACAACTTAATTGAAATTCTTAGCAAGTTCTAACTCTATTCGTATTTTCCGTAAGAACTCCAATTTCATTTTTCGAGCCCTTTCTAACGATATCTTACTTACACGATGTGATACGTGGGAAAAGAATATTCACCCAAAAAAATTGAGAACAATTGAGACTTACGTCTGTAGCATATACACACAAAATTTCCTGTTTAAAATCCAAAACATGTAGAAATTACGGGGGTATATTCGAATTTCATATTTTTTCGGAACCCCAAAAAATAATATCGAATAGAAAGAACGTAATATACGAACTCATTTATTCGAAATCTTTTATGGTAGTTTGTGAAAGAAAGTTTAAATACACTTGAAAGTTGGCATTCGATGATGAGCTTATTCATAGAGAAATATCCATTTTCAATATCTATTTATATGTATAGGGGCGAAATCATTTATATTTAAAGTGAACCATAAACGTACCCGGGATATATTTCGACGATTTACTTGTGCAATTAAAACTGACGAGCGTATTCATACAGAAATATCCATTTTCAATACCTCCTATAAATAGCGGATAAATTATTTATAATTAAAGCGGGCCATAAACGTACTCGAAATAGATTTCAACGATTTAACATCAATTTAATTTTAAGGAAATAAAATGCACACAAAACGATTTCTAAAACATTTTATAGTTCAAGAGTCCAACGTGCGTCGCGTCGTAAGCACTGCGCTCTTGAACTTATTAGTGTTCATTACAACCCGTTCCACCGTACTACAATAAGTTTGAGGTAGCAAGGATGTGGGTGGCTACTCACGATAGTGGTAGTGGAACAATCGTACATTATATTTCGAACATTATAGAGAACGTACTAGAGACACATACATAATATACATATATAGACATAAGAAGAGTTATTGATTTTATATTATAGATACGACTGACTATAATATTATATCGCATCTTTAAGTTCGACATCCATATTTTCTTTTTATTGGAATATCGCAATTCACAAGTTTGCATCACACTCCAACAACTTACCCCTACGGCATCCCTCCCCTTCCATCCACAATACGTATATACATAATGTTATATACTATTCATCATCATAGGCGTAACCGAATTATTTTAGATAAATCATTTAGGTATTATTTTGTATATTGTTATTTGTGTAAGTTAATGTTTCGAAGAAAAATAAAAATTATGGAAAAGACATATTGAACGTGGGGTACCAAAAACCTTTACAAGGAACAATAACAGAATTCGAATAATTTCTAAGAATTTTTTTTAAAATGTTTGTATATACCAGCTTTTTTAAGGGATTAAGGGGTGATTCGCCAAAAAACAAAAAAATTGACCTTATTTTATTAAAAAACTAAATATACAACATTGTTTCTACAAGTCTTGAGACAACAAAAAAATTAAAAAAAAAAAATTAAAAAATTAGCTGAGTATTAATGGCTTTGAAATCGACACTGCGAGATTTTTCCACCTTGATGGTTCCTTGCGTTTTGAAATTCCCAGTGAACCAAAATCAAAAAAATCAAGAATTTTTTTAAAAATATACAGTTATGGCACTAACTAGGATCTAAGAAAAAAAAAACCAGCGATAAGATCGCATTTTGAAAATAATAATTTAAAAATCACCACCTTTTGTCGACTATAAACAGCCGCCATTTTGAAAATATATGTTACGGAACCAAAAGATCCTAGTTCCTGCCAAAATGACGGTATCGGGGAATAATATGCACTTTGATTTATGTCGATATCTCAAATACTTTTTGAGATACATGAGGAACCATGTTGAAAAACGTACTTTCGAGAAAAAAACATTTCAAGTTTTTTATTTAAATTGAATTATAGTAAAGTGCGTGCACTAAAATGCCCATAACTTTTTGATTTTTCATTTTAGCGAATTTCCAGAAAGAATTCTGGAAATTCAGCTATTACAGCCACTCTCATGACGCGACTTGAGCCCGGCACTATGGCAGAAATTTGTTTTGAGGCCCCTAGAACCCAAAAATAATATTCACTAAAATTTATATATATATATATATATATATATATATATATATATATATATATATATATATATATATATATATATATATATATATGTATGTACGTATGTATGTATGTATATATGTATCAGCACGATAGCTCTTCAGGAAAAACCGCTAGCTTTACGAAATTTGGTGACAACGTTGGAAATCCAAAAATCTTGGATGAGTTCGTCAGCCAGACACGTCGGATGCCAGGAACATGGCTTTTGTTCTTGCAAAAAATTAGCTTTTTGCCAAAATTTCCACTTATTCAAAAATTTTTGCGAAATTTTTTTACACCATTTAAAAGAAGAGAAAAAGTTACATAAAAAAGGTCTTTAAACTATTTTTCTATGTCAACTAGTTTCCGAGAAAAACTATCTTACTTATAATGTGATTTTTTCTTATATAAATATTTTCTTATATATCTTGAACATTCGATACATGAAGTCAAATGACGATTTATATAGAATTAGTACATATGTATGTACATAAGCACTACGATACTACCAACATAATATTCGTCAAAGACCTATATGACCTATATGCATGTACCTACATAATATTATGAATTAAAAAAGTCGCCAAGTGCAAGTTGTACTTGCGCCAATAGTGTTCCGTACAATCAGTGATTATTATAGATTTAATGTAATAAGTAGCATATGAAAATAAAATACTCCTGTCGCAGCATCCTGCATAACATAATGAATTTCCGTTTACAAAAATTAGTTTTTCTCGGAAATTAGTTGACAGAATAATTATTGTTCAAAAACTTTTTTATGTGATTTTTCCGCCTCTTTTCAATGATGTAAAAAAATGTCGCAAAAATTTTTGAATTTGGGGAAATTTTTGCGAAAAACTAATTTTTTTCACGAAAAATGCCCAAAAAACCATGTTCTGAGCATCGCATGTATGGCAAGGTTTTTTTTTTATTTAACATATTAATAGCAATCCTATTTTTTAGCGCAATGTTTCACAAACGGAACTAAAATACCCCTGTCGCAGCATCCTCCATAACATAGCGAATTTTCGTTTACAAAAGTACGTTTTTCTCGGAAACTAGTTGATATAGAATAATTGTAAATAGAAAATACCCCTGTCGCAGCATTCTGTATAACATAGCGAATTTCCGTTCACAGAAATTAGTTTTTCTCCGAAAGCAGGTTACATAGAATAATGGTTTAAAAACCATTTTTATGTAATTTTTCTCCTCTTTCCAATGGTGTAAAAAAATGTCGTAGACTTTTGAATTTGGGAAAACCATGGAAAAAACTAATTTACATATATAATACACATGTTTACTAAGTGTCCGCACGAAACATCTTATTTTTAAGAAATTTTGTGAAAACTGAAAGTCCAAATACCCCTGTCGCAGCATCCTGCATAACATAGCGAATTTCCATTTACAAAAGTACGTTTTTCTCGGAAACTAGTTGATATAGAGTAATTGTAAATAAAAAAACCTTCTTTATGTGAATTTTCCGCCTCATTCCGCCAAATTATTTTCACGAGAAATGTCCAAAAAACCGTAAACGTTTTCACGAAATTTCTTAAAAATAAGATGTTTCGTTCTTGAGTTATCGTGCGGACACATTTATATATATGTTTACTAAGTGTCCGCACGATAACTCAAGAACGAAACATCTTATTTTTAAGAAATTTCGTGAAAACGTTTACGGTTTTTTGGACATTTCTCGTGAAAATAATTTGGCGGAATGAGGCGGAAAATTCACATAAAGAAGGTTTTTTTATTTACAATTACTCTATATCAACTAGTTTCCGAGAAAAACGTACTTTTGTAAATGGAAATTCGCTATGTTATGCAGGATGCTGCGACAGGGGTATTTTTTTTTTAAATAAAATTTTAGGAGAATATAATTAGGAAGAAATTTCTTTTAGCGAATTTCCAGAATGGAAACTCGCTATTCCAGCCTTGCTCATGGTGGAAGTTCAGCCCGCGACTATGGCAGAAATTTGTTTTGAGGCCCCTAGAACCCAAAAATAATATTCACTAAAATTTATATATATATATATATATATATATATATATATATATATATATATATATATATATATATATATATATATGTATGTATGTATCGGTTTATGTATGTATATATGTATCAGCACGATAGCTCTTCAGGAAAAACTGCTAGCTTTACGAAATTTGGTGACAACGTTGAAAGTCCAAAAATCTTGGATGAGTTCTTCAGCCAAGCACGTCGGATGCCAGGAACATGGTTTTTGTTCTTGCAAAAAATTAGTTTTTTGCCAAAATTTGCTATCATTTAAGAGTTTTCGCCACATTTTTTTACACCATTGCAAAGACGGAAAAAAATCACATAAAAAAGGTTTTTGAACTATTATTCTAGGTTAGCTAGTTTTTGAGAAAATAAGAAAACAAGTTCTGGACCCACCATCCACTACCGGGGCGGTTCTAGAAACCTCCGGCGGTGGGTGGAGACTCATATTTGTTTAAAATATTGCTTTTAAATAAAATGATTTTTTGAGTTTGTTGGTGCCAAATTGATTTATTCTGAAACTAAAATACCCCTGTCGCAGCATCCTGCATAACATAGCGAATTTCCATTTACAAAAGTACGTTTTTCTCGGAAACTAGTTGATATAGAGTAATTATAAATAAAAAAAATCTTCTTTATATGAATTTTCCGCCTCATTCCGCCAACTCTTTTTCACGAAAAATGTCCAAAACACTGTAAACGTTTTCACGAAATTTCTTAAAAATAAGATGTTTCGTTCTTGAGTTATCGTGCGGACACATTTATATATATATATATGTTTACTAAGTGTGAAATTTCGTGAAAACGTTTACGGTGTTTTGGACATTTTTCGTGAAAAAGATTTGGCGGAATGAGGCGGAAAATTCACATAAAGAAGGTTTTTTTTTACAATTACTCTATATCAACTAGTTTCCGAGAAAAACGTACTTTTGTAAATGGAAATTCGCTATGTTATGCAGGATGCTGCGACAGGGGTATTTTTTTTCTGTAGCGAATCTTCCCTTAAACACATTATTAATTTTTTATGATGGTATAATTCCAATTGTGGAGAGTCCTACTGTATGCCTATCTTTCGTAGGACAAATTTCTAAAAAAATTTGTACTTTTTCAACAGAAAAAAAAAACAATAGGATTGACCGGGGTAATTGTGAATGGATTTTCATGAACTGAGATAAAAGCATTGTTTTAAGTTTTTTTTTTTTATTTTATATATCACATTATGGTTGATTTATTTTTAATTCTACATTATTCAGGATGCACCAAACAAATTTTGAGCAAATTCGTATGGAAAACAAAAATTTTATAAGCCATTCACATTTCCCCGGTGCGGTTTTGCAAATCTTATGAATTTCGGGGCAAAAGTGAATGCCATCAGAAAAATTATTTAGAATGGATTACAAGAGAAGTGTGGTACGTCAGAGTAAAGCCCAACTCAAATTCTTCACATTTACTCCACGTTCAAATTTTTCATCATACTTTAGCGGTCACAGTTTCTCTTTGTTTAATGCAAGTTACGCATACCTCAAATTTGTATAAAAAATTAAGGCTAAATAAAAATAACAAAAATTGTAGGAACAAATTTATTACATGCTAAAAATGATATTTTGATGATATTTTGTCATTTTATCATATAAAAAATTAAAAAATTACATGAATTTCACACAAAAACAAGGAAAATGAGACTTTTTCAAGGAAATACAATTAGCTTACATGAATAAAAGACAACAGTCTATTAGGCCTAATACTGTAAACGAATGGTTTTGTGTTAATCCTATTGCCCTTGGACACTCACAGAGACATTGAAAACAAGTAATTTTTCTGTTTTTGTAAGTTGTTATTGGGTAAGGGAGCACAGCAATGATTTCCTAGATTAATACACAAAACATATCGCTCTTTACACAATTCTTTTTTTTTTGTATTGTTTGTACAACGGAAACTTGTACAATAATGTCACCACCATATTCATCAACATTTTCAACTCCGAAAAGGACACTACTGAAATTTTTGACCGAATGGGGGCATTAGTGAATGACATTCACAATTACCCCACAATTTTAAAATCATGCGGTAATTGTGAATTGGTAATAAATTGTCCAATTTCTTTAGCAGTTAATAAGGAACCCTCTCAAGGTTTAGACCACTTCTTTAGAAGTACTTTTAACCATTTCTTACCTTTTAAAAAAATAAAATGTATTTAAAAAAAAAATTTTTTTTGAAGATTGGTCAAAGTAAGATACACAAATTTTTACAAAGGTTTTTTCAAAATAAAGAAAAAGATACTAGGGTAAAAGACCCCATTGTCGATCGGGGTTATAAGTCCGAACAGTTTTGACATTTATATCTTAATGAAGTTATTTCTGAAAGAAACCTTTGATAAAAAAAATTATTATTAATAGAATGATTATTTTTCAATTTAAATTCACCTCACATTTAATGCCTCCTCACTTAATTTAAGAAATACATATATATATCGAAAAATTTTTGTTGAATTCGTGAATTTTTAATATGATGGATGATCATTATTCAAAACACATGAGTTATAAATTGTAACATTTTTCACCGAATTTTTAAAGTTATTAGCATAATAAAAGTATACAAATAATTGTTATTAGTCCACTTAAGAGATTAGGATAGCTAAATTAAATTTTATATGCGTTAAATATTATTTGTATGACTGTTTCTTCTTGGGATCTGAGTTTTACAGTTAGGTACCGCATTTTGAGAATTATATATTGCATATCTATTTTATAAACATTTTTAATTAATTTTTGGGTTTAAAACACTTAACTAACCGTTTTTATAATTTTACTTTAATATTTTATTTATTTCAGAACGTAAAATCAATTGAAAAATAATTAATATTGAATTAAAACTTCCAAATTGTTATTTATATAGGTATTATCAAATAAAAACGTCAAACATAATATGTATGATATGTATGTATTAGATCTGAAACGACACATAGAGCTACAATATAAACTTAATTTAACTGTTTAAAAATTCACAATGGTTAACGGCTAAGTCAGATCTTACACAATGTTTTTTTAAAACATCAGCAGAGAGCGAAACGAAATTGTGATTTTAGTGGTTTATTTTATCGAATATTTAAACCATTCTTGACTTTTGCTTTGACGTTCTATGTTTCACTAGATGTCACTCTATGATAATACTCTATGACATAGAGCCTCACCTAGTAGTGGATAGAGTGTCAAAGTGGCTGGAAGAGAATGGTTCAAATATTCGATAGTAGAAGATTTGTAGTACTGTATGTCATGTACCTTAATGCGCGATTTTTCATAGAGGTTAGTGTATTGATCTTTCAAAGGAGGTTAATATATTCTGTCCGTTTTTTCATAGACGTCAACAAATTATAAAACAAAAACATTAATAAATCAAAATTTTTGGGTTATATTTTCTTAAAAACATATCCATTGGATTAAAAAAACTTGGTTTCATACTTATTAAGAAAAACAAAATGGGTGTTTTGTTTATTTTTTAATTTTTTTAAGCTAATTTAATGATACAGCTAAAAATAGTGATCGGTCATCGGGTCTCTTACCCTAATACTTGGAGAATTGTTATGAAATTTTAATAGCATATTAAGAAAGGACAGAAAAGCATACTAAGAGTTGATTTTTAACAATATTAATGTTATTTTAGAAATTATAGGCGCCGTTCACAATTGTCCCAATTCACAATTACCCCGGTCAACCCTAATATAAAATTAGAACAATCTAATTCTTTCTATTTGTTAAAAACTTAACTGACTCGTTGTTAGCCGATGTGGAATTTTACAATTACTATAATTTTTAAAGCCACACAATTACAATGTATATTTATAGGTACCTAAGTCATTTAAAAATTTTTTTGATTAAAACCAAGCGATAAAATTGTTTATATAGCAAGCCAAACCAAGCCAAGCAAACAAACAGTCATTCCATTTATGTTTAGTACATTTTTTTTTACGTAATTTAACCGCGTAAGTGACATAACTTTAACAATAGACAAAATTACTGTTGATTATTATCGTTAAGCAAACGAAAAAACTTATATGCCTACAATTTATTATTGTTTTAAATTGTGGTTATGTATTATAGTATGTTTTTTTTCTGAAGGTTACAAACTTATATTTGTTTACGGGAGTTGGTCGATAAAACGATTTTTTCAAAGAATTTTAACGAAACTTCTCTAGATATTTGAGTTGCCTAGTATCAAAATCTACCAATTTCACTTTATAAAGATCGTAGGAAATCGCAAAAAACCATAACTCAGTTCAAAATTAATTTTTCGATTAAAAAGTCATAATTATATTAACTAACAAGGTAAAAAAGATGATTAGTACTATTATCAAAAAAACAAAATTATCGTTTTACCCCTTTTTTAATCAAAATTATTTGAATTTACTAGGTTTTGATAGTAACATTTATATAAAGCGCGTTTTAAAACAGAAATTATAAGGGAAATTTATTAAAAAAAAAAAAACTTAATTCAGCAATATTGAATGTATCAGGGTTAGACGATACAATTTGTTTTGTAATAATGTAAACTATTTTCATTTTGTCACTTAAAACCAAAGTGCTTACTTAGTAATTCATTTACATCTACGATTTCATTATTTAAAATTTTAGATAAATACTAAAATACAAATTTTACGTGAAAACATAATTTTATACTTCGTACGTCCCGCATGTCAGTGAAAAAATTAAAATTTGAACGGTTAAAATCTAAAATATAGGTTATGTATGGGTATTTAGCAGGATTTGTAAAGTTTTCAAATGTAATTTTAGCAGGATTTGAAAATTATGTTATATTTCAGTTGCAGATTTCTTTAGTAAGCAGTTAAAATTACAACAAAAGATGTTAAGGGGCATATGCCTTGTGCATTTAAAAATTAATGGCCCTAAAAAATCAAAAAATTCGAAAAGTGCTTTTAGTAGATTTTGATACTAGGCGACACATTTATTTAATTCAATACCAATAATACAAGCCTTTACCGAAAAAAAAAAAAAATACATTTACCATCCCAATTTTGAGAAAAACGATTTCAAAATTTTGTAATTTTAACACGGGCTCTTATGGAAAAACTTTTTTTTTTTTTTTTTTTTTTTTTGAATAAAATGAAAACGTGTCAAAGGAATTTGATAGAAATTTAATATGTTGGTATACAAATATAATAACTGAAGAATATTAATACATTGTTTAATTTTTGATAAAAGAAAATTTTTTCACTGAGATATACTTTTTTACCTGACTATCTCGGTCCAGCTAGATTAACGTAGTTGCTCTGAGATAGTCAGGTACAAAAGTATATCTCAGCAAAAAAATTTTCTTTTATCAAAAATTAAATAGTGTATTAATATTCTTCAGTTATTATATTTGTATACCACTTGTTTTTTTGAATTTCCGCGCGCTTGTGTTGTAACAATTTAAAAGAATTGTTGAAAAAACGTTGCAAAAATGTTGTAAAATGATGTTTTTAAATTATATTTCAAAAACGGCGTGGTGAATAATTTTTATTTCTTATTAAATATGGTTTGTAACTTTGTATTAAATAACATATTAAATTTTTATCAAATTCCTTTGACACGTTTTCATTTTATTCAAAAAAAAAAAAAAATAGAGTTTTCCCATAAGAGTCCGTGTTAAAATTGCAAAACTTTGAAACCGTTTTTCTCAAAATTGGAGTGGTCAATTTTTTTCCAGTAAGGGCTCGTATTATTGGTATCGGATTAAATAAATATCTAGAGAAGTTTTGTTAAAATCCTTTGAAAAAATCGTTTTATTGACCAACTCCCTTAAATAAAATTTTTAATTTTTAAAAAATATAAAAAACCTAAATAATTTTCAATAAATCAATTAATATTCGAGTCAAATTACTAAATTAGCAATTAATTTAAATGCTACTCTTTCAAATTTATTAATATTTTGTTTTATAAAAAAAAATTAAAACCGTTAAATTTAGATGGGTGACATCTATATTTAAACTACCCTTTTGTGATATCTGTTAACTGCTGGTTCGTTTCTTGGATAAACAAAATAAACATGATTGAATCTAGCCTATACAGATATGGTCCATTGCACTTAAATTTAACCATGCTTCATCACTTTGAATTTAAACAAATTCCGTTTTCTTGGCTTTATCTCTTTCATTATTACATTTACGTAAATTTTAAATTTGTAGTTTGTGTTTAGAAAAGAATAGAACATTGATTTGTTTCGAGTATAAGAATTATTTAATTTTTTAACGATGACTCATGGATCAATTGTATTTGAAATGTGGTATGGGATATTTTAAAAATGCAAAAAATAAACTTGAAGCAAAATTTTTTTCTTCTATTTATGGTTTAATTATTGTTAGCGTCTTTTGTAACACCCTGTACGTACATGAACTATGTTTAACATGTCCCAAATAGACACGTAACATAGAGATTAACTAATATTAAGTATTATTTATGGTTGGTAGTTAAAAAAAATTTAGATATAAACTGATTATTAAAATTTATAAAATATTTACGACTGTAATAAAATAAGCTACCCCCGCGACCCATTGCAGCAATCCATAGCACTTAATACATAATATAGTGTTATTATTAGGTACCGGGTTTCTTCGGACAGGTCAGGACCGTACTTATTTCAATAAAATTTTACAACTAAATACATTAAATTATGCACATTTGAATGAATATAATTGGTCAAAAATTACATTTTTCACCATTTAGAATACTAACAGCATTTTTTATTTGACGAAAGTAAGAAAATTCAAAAAATCGGAAAAAAATTTTATAAAATATATTGAAAAGTTGTTGAATATTTAGACGGTCCACTATAATAGCTAAGACGTACGTAATTACTAAGATTTTTTATTATTGAAAAACAAATTTTTAACTAGCAACTATACTTCTATCTCTCAAAATTCAAAACAATAAAAACAGATGAATTTATTTAATTTAAATGACATGTCACATAAATCACATACATAATATAAACAAAAATACTTTTGATAGTCAATTAAAATTACAGTGGCACTTTTCAATTGTGCAGGTAATAAATAAAAGAAAAAAAAGGATGTTTACATAAAATACGTATAAATAATATTTTGATACACATATGTATTTGTGTGTATGTAACTTGTGTGCGTTGTTTTTATGAAAATATTTTGAACTTTTAGTCACATTGAGTATACCTGCATATGCTAAAGACGAAACTGTCTGATCCGAAAGAAATCCGATACCTGGTTGCTATTTCTTCAAGTTAATCCTCATGGTATACCTTTTCCAACAATATTTGGGATGACTTTTCGAGAGGGTGTTATTAGTGATCATAAACATTCAAGATGTTAAATTATTTTATTGCTTACAACAAATGCCACCCTATGTTCACACCAATTGTATTTAAATTTGTTACCTGTTTTACAAGTAATGGTTTCTTTTTGCATTAATATAGATAAGTAGGTATGCATGCTGCGAACAATACTGCTGATTATTGCCGTACTTGAAAAGTCATCTCATTTAAATATTGAAAAACTATACGAGTTTTCGAACCAACAATTTTTTTTCTTCAGTAAATTTTTAGGATTTTAATAGTAGTGGGTCTCATATAAAATTTTTATGCAATAAAAATTTATATCGACAAAAAAAAAATAAATAAATAAATTTCTTAGTGCTCCGGACCAATATTTACAAAAAGGATTGTTTTTGGCGAATTTTTTTAAAATTATTCGATATAAAAGGTTAAAATTTAGGACCGAGATCGGCGTAAGTACAGATACCCTTGTCGCAGCATTGTGCATAACATAGCGAATTTCCGATTATAAAAAGTAGTTTTTCTTGGAAACTAGTTGATATAGAATATTAGTTTAAAGACCTTTTTTGTGTGATTTTTTCACCTCTTTCCAATAGTGTAAAAAAATTTCACAACAATTTTTGAATAAGGGGAAATTTTGGCAAAAAACTAATTTTTTTTACAAAAAATGACCCAAAAACCATGTTCCGGACATCGGACGTGTTATTATATTATTTTCGGTTTTGTAGGGACCTCAAAACAAATTTCTGCCATAGTCCCGGGGCCAAGTCGCGTTGTGACAGTGGCTGTAATAGCTGAATTCCATTCTGGAAATTCGCTAAAAGGTAAATTTCTAGGATTCTGCGAATTAATTTCTATGCGCAAATTGGAAATTCAGTTTCATGAAAGCAAATTATATTGGGATAATGCAGTTCTCTTTAATTTCATTGTTTTGATGGAACAAATTTTTACATTTTTTGATGAAATGTTAATAATCGCTCAGAAAAGTTTGAGAAAAATCAAGAATTACCACAACTGAAAAATTCTAACCCGATCAATATTGTTATAAACAAATTAATTATATCCACCACAGACCAATGAACACTATTATAATATACTACTAAACAAAGCATAAAGCCAGTTTGTAGGCATTTTTCTTGAAGCAGGTAACAGGGTGAGACTTAAGGAATATAATACCTATAATGTCAATTTTTGAGCAAATGCGACTATAATTATTGCAGTACATAATTTGTATACGTACATATTTTCAAAATAGAGCAAATACCACTTTCTTTCTTTCAAAATTTTGCAGTTTCTCCTCCAAAAAAAGTAAAATTTTATTATCAATATTATATTTTTACAATAGTTATTTGAAAACGTTACTACGGATACCATTCATTACTATATTACAGAATAGTATTTAAGGTCGGAACTTGGTCATAACTGTCTGCCTCGGTTATACATTTATATAATTAATCTATATAATATAATATATAATATGTTCATTGGTCTGTGATTTCCACTGGTCTTAGAAAACAGCTGTTTGATGAAAATTACTTCTCGCGATATAAGAAATCTCTCACAATTGTTCTTACACTAACCAATTTATTAATTTACAGCTACGGAACACTACTAGCGCGGGTATGGTTTGCATTTGACCGACTTTTTTTAAATTATATTCAGGAAATAGTTTTATTTCTATGTATGTAATCATGTATTTCCGTTTAATTCTTTATTTTTTTAAATACAGGTAGGTAATTCT
Organism: Brachynemurus nebulosus; assembly: GCA_035578155.1. Taxonomy (NCBI): domain Eukaryota; kingdom Metazoa; phylum Arthropoda; class Insecta; order Neuroptera; family Myrmeleontidae; genus Brachynemurus; species Brachynemurus nebulosus. Next base: position 489,935 of record JAPWDM010000008.1, on the reverse strand, counting down.
CGATTTATATACAGCGTTGATAACGTGACATGCCGTAAGTACATGTATTACCTGTACAAACATTTTTTTTTTTTGAGCCATCATTAAATTTACCATATAAACAGTAATTAAGATATTAATACTTTTGAAAAAATTATATATACATATAGTATATTACAAAAGAATGACTCTAATTACATGATATAAAACAATATATGTATTACGCCAGCATGAAATTGTAAATTATGTATATTACATCATGTCTGTCTGTCTGTCTGTCTATCGGGCAATTGTATCCAGTCGGCGACAACACCGTAAATCGGGTTGAATAAACACAAATTCAAACTTTGCATTGTACTTTTTTGTATTTCTTTTACGAGTATATATTCTTTAATATATCAACAATTTACGTAAGAATAGTCACTTTATGAGAACAATCAATTTTTGAAAACACTCCCAGTTTTGAAAAAATAACAAAAATTATGTAATTTCTACTCTATATGACAAATTGGACAAAAGGACTGACCAAAGTTGAAATTAAAATATAATTTTGAATTTTTTGTATTTCTACATGGAGAGAAAATTCCTATAAAAATTTGTGCTCATGCTACAATCGACGTGTAACAGGCGAACATATTCAATTTTGTACGGTAAAATTATAAAAATTACAATAATCAAAACTATAATTTTTATAAATTTACCGTACGTACAAAAATTGGATATGTTCGCCTGTTACACGTCGATTGTAGTATGAGCACAGTAATTTTTATAGGAATTTTCTCTCCGTGTACATCCGAAAAAGACCAATACTTCATGATTTTGTGTCGAAATAAACGTAAAATCTAAAGTTTATAAATGTTTAATGTCTTTATAAAAATCTCAAATAACTTGATAACCTTGAAAGAGCTCTGTTTTATGTTCCAATACATCCCTCATCCGTCCCTAATCACCACATAGTCGTTCCTTTATACTTCATATAGCGTCCCTATTAACTCAAATACTGTCGCTATTCACCCCTTTTCCATTCCTATTAACCTCCAACTTAACCCAAATGTCAAGTCGTCATTATTTCCTCTTAAAAAAGTTTGCGGTTATTTTTCTCGTATAATATGTGTCAAAATAACTAGAAATTCGATTAAACAACAACTTATTCACAAGAGCACCAAAATAATTTTTAAATAAAATTAGAAGATGTCAATTTAAATGGATTTTTTAATATTTTTTATTCAACTTTAAGCTTAGTCACCATTGCTACCCGAAAGAACAATTATTCTATTATATTTTAAGAAAAATATATGTTCGCCGTTACCTCTAGTATTTTTAAACCAAGTTCATGAGTGAATAACTTGTTTCGTTTTGTCCCTATTCACCCTTATGTCACAATTGATCTCAATTTAGGGTACTATAACATTCAGAATACTATTATAGATTGTTTTTATTGATATGTAGTCTCTGCCTTCTTCAAGCAAAAGGATGTGTAATTTAATATCTGCAAACTAAAACGATCAATTGTCGGAAAGAGACCGCTCCATGCTGCGCGCTGTGCAATTCTTTTAATAACAAGCGCAGCATACAGAAGAGAGGTATGTATAGCGTAATATTAGATAACAATTTGTGCCATTCTTAATAAATAATTTGATGCAAATCTTGTCCCTAGAAGACGTGTCTTAAGAAAACACATTATGCTAAACTATGTAAGTCAAATATGTTAATGAATTATGGCATTAAAACTATTAAATCTGAACATATGTTTAACGTGTCCAAATAAGGACATAACATATCAAGTACTTGAAGACAAAAATCTGTTTGCGAATCGATTCTTAAAGTCCGTTATTTTTGATAGCTAAATACATTTTTAAAAATGTTTTTGGCCTACAAGCCAAAAAAAAATCAAGGTAGGCACTGAGGGTTCAATCCACAGACCAAGGAACACTATATTATATTATTTTAGACAAAGCGTAAAGACAGTTTGTAGGCATTCTTCTTGAAGCAGGTAACAGGGTGAGACGGGTGAGATTTAACGAATATATCTAAATTTTTCGTTACTGATCCGAATTATTTTTCTGTAAAATATAATATGTCAATAGAAAGTGTAGAAAAAAAGCGATTTAATTGTGCCAAAATTCACCATTTAGACATTACACAAAAAAAAATTCGAGGCCATAACTCGAAAATCAGTAGGTAGTTATAGAAAAATTTTAAGAAAATATTTGAATTCAAAATAAAAAAAACGCCGTGAGCAGCGGGGCCCCATCACGGTAGTCGAATTTTCCCCTTCATCTTCGGTATTGAATGTCTACAAGCGAAATGTGATTGAAAGTCTACAACCGAATTGTCATTTTGTTGGTTTCAAAACTGGTGATGAGTGTTCGGCTGATCGAGGCTTTAAAAAAAGGTTTTAAGTATTTAAGGGCTGTATCTCAGTAAATTTCAATTTTGTGCCGAAAACAGGTAGCAGAAAAAAAGCCAACACAATTCGTACGAGGACATTCCTGCCCATGTTTATCCGCTAATTGCCTTTATGTTTTAGTTTTAAAAATTAAAAAAGGACCTTAAATAGTAAACTGGAAGGCCTTTATAAAGATATTTTTTCTTTCCAAAAAAATCCAAAATTTCTATTTTATAAATACTAATACCCCTGTCGCAGCATCTGCATAACATAGCGAATTTCCAAATCTTGGGCACTGGCGGATCTCATCTAAGACCTGTACCTATTTAAAATAGTTTAGCTTTCTAAGAGTAAAAGAATTTTTAAAATCGGTTGGGTAATTAGTTTTGGTATTTTTGGGGACCCAAGAACCCGAACGAATTTTGTGAAGCATAGTTGTATCCATCTAAAATAATTTAGTTCTCTAGCAGTGAGAAATTTTTTAGCATCGGTTCGATAGCTTATTACTGGCGTTTTCGGATCTGCAAGATCCCGGTGGACCTCATTAAAAAATCAGCTCGACCGTATATTTTAGGCGGACTTTATGTAATATATATATATATACATATATATATATATATATATATATATATATATATATATATATATATATATATATATATATATATTCAAAACCCGTTGTGTAGCATTCTACGCCGCATTATTCTCAGATAACACAACCTGTACCTATCTAAAATAGTTTACCTTGGTAATAGTAAAAAGGTTTCAAAATCGGTCAGTTATTTTATTTTTGACACTTTTAGGTCCTACTGACACTTCAGACCTTACATAACGTAATCTATATGTATCTAAAATAGCTTAGCTCCCCAACAGTGAAAAAATTTTCAAAATTGGTCGGCTAGTTTATTTTTGACGCTTTTGGATCCGATGGACCCTGGCAGACTTTACATAACGTAATCTATATTTATCTAAAATAGTTTAGCTCTGTAAGAGTGAAAAAATTTTCAAAATCGGTCGGTTAGTTTATTTTTACCACTTTTGGGTCCCATGGACCCTGGCGGACCCTAAATAACGTAATGTATGTCTATCTAAAATAGTTAGTTCCCCAACAGTGAAAAAATTTTCAAAATCGGTCGGTTAGTTTATTTTTGACACTTTTGGACCCATGGACCCTGGCAGACCTTACATAACGTAATCTATATTTATCTAAAATAGTTTAGCTCTGTAACAGTGAAAAAATTTTCAAAATCGGTCGGTTAGTTTATTTTTGACACTTTTGGATCCCATGGACCCTGGCAGACCTTACATAACGTAATCTATATTTATCTAAAATAGTTTAGCTCTGTAACAGTGAAAAAATTTTCAAAATCGGTCAGTTAGTTTATTTTTGACACTTTTGGGTTCTATGGACCTTGGTGGACCTTACATAACGTAATTTATATTTATCTAAAATAGTTTAGCTCTGTAACAGTGAAAAAATTTTCAAAATCGGTCAGTTAGTTTATTTTTGACACTTCTGGATCCTATGGACTCTGGCAGACCTTACATAACGGAATCTATATTTATCTAAAACAGTTTAGCTCTGTAACAGTGAAAAAATTTTCAAAATCGATCAGGCAGTTTATTTTTGACACTTTTGGGTCCTATGGACCGAGGCGGACCTTACATAACGTAATCGATATTTATCTAAAATAGTTTAGCTCTGTAACAGTGAAAAAATTTTCAAAATCGGTCAGTTAGTTTATTTTTGACACTTTTGGGTCCTGTGGACCCTGGCGGACCTTACATAATGTATTCTAAATCTATCTAAAATAGTTTAGCTCTGTAACAGTGAAGAAATTTTTAAAATTGGTCGTTTAGTTTATTTTTTACAATTATGGGATCAGTAAATCCTGGCGAAACTCATACAAGTCTAGTACTCTAACAGTAAGAAAAGGGTTCTAAGGATCTCATATAATTTATGGCAGTCCGTAAGCTTCTTGCGGACATCATTTAATTAACACTATGAGGCCCGAGCACTTTCATAGTAAACTTCCCCGGAAGCCGGCAATATTTAAAAAAAAACTTTATATAAACAAATACATAAAATGATTCAAACACTGAATAGATTCAACACAGTTCAACATGTATGTGTAAAATTGTAAACATACGTACGTGATACGTACATACTACGTATACACTGACATTCAAATCAATTTTATTTAAAAATATAAATTAAAGTTTTTATGTATTTTTTGTTTATCTTAAAATTTTTTATACATAGAAACCAAAAGAGTAGTGTGTGTTGGTACATATTTGTGTGAGTAGGAACACATTCGTGTGATGAATGATGATAAAATAAACATCGCACACATAATGCGTAACCAACTAATCAATTAATCATTGATCGCGGTCGGCCTCTGGGGATGTTTTGTTTGGTTTCGGATGCCGAATCCATGGGACTGAAAGTGTTAATTAATTCAAATACTTTAACTTACTAACTGTGAAAAAATTTTTAAAATCGATTGGTTAATTAATTTCTGGCCTTTTTAGGTCCCGAAAACCTTGACCTCACATAAAATACCTTAAATCCATTTGAAATGGTTTAATTTTTTAACATTATTAATTATTAGTGGAAAAATTTTCAAAATCGATTCAAAATATTTTTCCGTACATACATATGTACATTGTACATATTTTGTTTTGTTTCATATTTAATAATATTTATATCATAACATAATCTTCAATTTCTTGTTTACTTAAAAATTCAATAAAAAAAAAAAAAAAAATTCTTCATTACATTAGCTTAGAAAATCTGTTTAATTTACATTTTTTAACATGGGATAGAACCATGCTAATTATAATGCAATAAATGAGAAACAAAACTCTATACATGTATGTGTGTTATATCACATATATGTGAATAGTTTTCACTTGTTCTCACAAAATTCTTTAATAAAAAAGTGAAATATTTTTATACTTAATAAAGAACTGAGATATAAATATAAATTACTTATTAGACTAACAAAGAAAGAATAAAAGTGAAAATTTACATTTTCTCGAAAAATACTTAAAATAGAAAGAAAATTATAAGAATATTTTCTTCATAATTTTTTTTTTCCTTTTCAACGATGTAAAAATTGAACTGCCTTATGATAGGATCGAATGATAAAAAATGGCCAGAAAACCTACTTCTGGGCATCCGACGTGTTTGGCTAACGAACTTAGCCAAGCCAATTCAGAATCCAGTCCGCACACAAAATTTCATAAGCGTTAGACGTTTCGTTCGAGAGTTATCGTGGGAACACATAAATATATATATATATATATATATATATATATATATATATATATATATATATATATATATATATATATATATATATATATATATAAATTTTAGTGAATATCATTTTCGTATTCTAGGGACCTCAAAACAAATTTCTGCCATAGTCCCGGACTCAGATTGCGTCATGACACCTACTGTAATAGCTGAATTTCGAGTTTTCGAAATTCGCTAAAAATCCAAAATTCCTAATTTATAAATAAACAGTGACTTTAATAACATTTTTAAATTACTTAATATGTATGTATTTCATTTGTCATAAAAGTAAGTTCACTTTTTTTTAAATTTTTTAAAATTACTATTCGCCTACTTGTATTTAGAATAAACATAATGCTTTTAAAACACATTTAACAATAGCATTCAATTCCGATGTAAAAATGGGAGAAGTGGGGGGAAAAGTGATGCGGACTCCCTACAAGGTACTAGCTGGATACTAACTGAATACACGTACAAAATTTCAGCCCTCTAGGTTTCCTTATGGAGTCTCTAGACATGTTAGAAAACAAGCAAAAAAATTAAGGAAATATTGGCGTAAAAATCGTGGGGGTAAGGGTTAAAAGTTGAAACCTCCAAAAAACAGTGTCTGGCTATTAGCTTAACCTGTACACCAAATTTCAGCCCTCTAGGTTTATTTGGGGAGATTTTGACCCGAACGAAACTGTTAAAAAACAAGAAAAATCATGTTCTTTTGGGTATAAAAATGGTGGGGGTAGGGGTTAAAAGTCGAGACCCCCAAAAGGCACCCCCTTGATACTAACTCAATCCGAATACAAAATTTCAGCCCTCTAGGTTTATTCGGGTGACCTGTGCGAGTGGTACAAACTTCGAAAACGTCGAAAATGAATGAAATTGTAGCTTAAAAATGAGGGGGGTGGGGGTAAAATATTAAAACCTCCAAAAAGCACAACCTAGGTACGAACTTTATCAACACACCAAATTTCAACCCTCTACGTTAATTCTGGGGGGCTGGGGGCCTGTTAGATCCAGCGAAAATCGTTTTTCCCCCCTCTACTCCCACCATATCATCCTAGGAAGCTGAATTTTGGATATGTTGTAGATAATTGACCGAAACATTATTTAAAACCGGTTTGGAAAAGTTTTATTGCTTTTCCGCCCCCCACCACCCCCTTAAAGGTCGGGTCCGAAAAAAAATTTGCCCAAAATTTGACCCCACTTTGATAGTATTGTTGTGCATCGGAATAAGCCCCACTTACCAAATTTCATCTCTTAACTTCCATAGGGGGGCCCTACACATATTAAAAGGTTGCGGGAAAATATATATATATATATACATATATATATATATATATATATATATATATATATATATATATATATATATCAGACATCTTTTTTTTTTACATAATCGTGTTCTACGGGTCCGAAAACGGATAGCGCCCCTGGTCTCGCCTCTCGCAGCTCTTATCGTATAGACTGTATAAGTCTAATTTTTCGGAGAAAATTCGACTAAAAAAGTGCTTTAAGGTAGTTGGTCAATAAAACGATTTTTTCAAAGGATTTTAACGAAGCTTCTCTAGATATTTATTTAATTCAATACCAGTAATGCGAGCCCATAGCGAAAAAAAAATTGACCAATTTTGAGAAAAACTATTTCAAAATTTTGTAATTTTAATAAAATGAAAATTTGTCAAACGAATTTGATAAAAATTTAATATGTTATATTATAAAATAGAAAGTTAGAAACCATATTTAATAACAAATAAAAATTATTTACCACGCCGTTTTTGAAATATAATTTATAGAAATCATTTTACAACGTTTTTACAACGCTTTTTCAACAATATTTTTATATTGCTACAATATAAGCGTGCGGAAATTAAAAAAACAAGTGGTATACAAATATAATCTAAGAAGAATATTAATACATTGTTTAATTTTTGATAAAAGAGAATTTTTTTTTAGATATACCAACTTTTGTACCTGACTATCTCAGAGCAATTACCGTTAAGAATGTGCAGAGAAAAATTATTAATATAGCTCTCGGCAGTAAGAAATTAATCGAAACTGTATCTCTCACGGTTTACGAGATTCCCATGTTGGCAGTTTCATTAGGAACACCCGGTATATTTCGATTTTATATAAATCAATACGTACTTCTTAACCCTAGAATCATACGTACTCGTCAAAACGACGAACAAACTTCTCTACCTGCTCCAATACTACAACTTGTCGTTGTCTGCTTGCTGTGAAACTTCTGTTATCTAATTTATTTGTTATTATAACACATAAGACGTATAAATTTTGGTTATAGCTATTGTCGTTTTTTTTTTTTTTTTATACTGAAATAGTGTGCGTCAAAAGGACGATGATGTATGATTAACCGATACATATAAAAGTTTTCTTAATTTTTCTAAAATTTATTAAAGATATGGATGTTATAATTAATTTATTCAATGATTATGATAATGTGAAAGATGATTACAGCTGTTTGACTTATAAAGACGACATAATACTGAAATTTTAATATATTGAATCGAAAACTAAAGAATGCGTTTCGAATGACTTAATAAAAGATTAACAATTTATTTTGTGGAAAATATTTTAATTTTTATTATTTTTTGAGATCTTATTCGAAAAATTACTAACAAATTTTAGAAAATTTACAAATGTGCCTAATGGGGAAATAACTACATATCTATAGGAATATTTATGACTGAGAAATTTCACATCCTGTAAAGTCACACATGTCCACTGACTCATAATAGTTCATAAATTAATTATTTGAAAGACATGTTTTATGATACAATTGATGTGTTTATCTATTTTTTAATTTTTATAATGAAAATATGCTTTGATAAAAAGATTAAAAAAATTAAGAAATATTTATATTAAGAAATTTTTCCAAATCCAATTTTTTTTAAATATTTTGTTCGCTTTTGTAGTATTGTTATGTAAAAAAAAAAAAGTTTTTTGCCAATAAACTCTAAAACTCCCCGTAAAAAGTCCATTCGTCAAAATGACGCCGATGTATGATTAACTTGACTCGTAGACCAACGTATGATTCTAGGGTTAATAAACTGCAGCAACGTCTGCTTGTGACAAATGCAATGAAAACTCTTGTATTTATAAGATATTGTACTTGGTTTAGAAACAATTCGAGAGTAAAAACCTAACTTTTCGTTCGTACATATATATGTTGACCTGCTTTCTACAAAGCGAACAAAGTCTTTAATGCATGACCTTAAAATAATCCAGTTTTAATTACACTCTCCGTGAAAATAAAGCACACAGGGTATAGATTTGTAAAGAAACGAAAAAAATATGAAAAAAAAATTGACAACTAACTAAACATGCTCGTTTGAATGAAAAGAAACCAAAGAAATCTTCAAACAAATAGTCCATTATATGTACCCCGGTGTAGGTACTTATTTGCCTTGCTTCATGATTACTTTTGTGACAAATAGAAGAAACAAGAAAATACAGTAAGTAAAATGGTGTGAAAAGAAATAGTAGAAAAAGAGAAATATGTACACATAAAAATACAGATGTATGAGTATTGGTACTAGGGTCGTTATTTACGAAAGTAAATCCGATAAAGCTTGAAATTCTTGCAGCTGTCACCTGTCAAAGATAATAATAATACTTAAATACCCCTGCATAACGTAGCGAATTTCCGTTTACAAAAATTAGTTTTTCTTGGAAACTAGCTGACATAGAACAATAGTTTAAAGACCTTTTTAATGTAATTTTTTCTCTGCTTTTAAAGGGTGTAAAAAAATTTCGGAAAAAATTGTTGATTAAGTGGAAATTTTAGCAAAAAACTAATTTTTTGCAAGAACAAAAAGCATGTTTCTGGCATCCGACGTGTGTGGCTAACGAATTTGTCCAACGGTTTGGTATTTCCAACATTTTCACCAAATTTCGTAAACCTAGGACATTTCGTTCGAGAGTTATCGTGCTGAGACATATATACATATGTACATATATACATATATATATACATATATATATATATATATATATATATATATATATATATATATATATATATATATATAAATTTTAGTGAATATCTAGGGACCTCAAAACAAATTTCGGCCATAGTCTCAGGCTCAAGTCGCGCCATGACAGTGGCTGTAATAGCTGAATTCCATTCTGGAAATTCGTTAATAGAGGCAATATTTACATATTCATAACACCGTGATATACATAGAATGTTTTAAAAAACCATTATTCCAAAAATTTTAAGAAAAATAAGCAATAAATTTTTATACGAGTGTGTATAAGACGAGCTAATAAAACTTTACCAAACGTACCATCAAATCACTCAAGTTTACCATAATTTTCGAATAAACTGATAAAAATCTTTGATTTGACTTATAAATAAATTTTTCCCGAGACTTAAATTACTTGTCGAAATTACAGTAATCCCCCGAAGAACACGATTAATTGGTTCCGTGTTCTTTGGAACCGTGTTGTTCGAAACTCCAAAAGATAGGCATTTTCTATTACAAGTATGACAATAAAAAAATATAAAAAAATTTCAAAGAAATAACACAACGAAATTTGAATTACATACTTATCTCGTATACACATTTGTATGTAATGCGTATTTATTTCGATTAAAACAGAATGGAATTGAGCATTCGTTAGCTCTGAAGTCGGTCTATCATAAAAATTTATTGAAAACTTAGATCGTAAATATCTCGTAAACGGTGCATTGTAGCGAAAAAATAACGAAATTTTTTAAGACTTAAGCGAAGCAAGTTGTGAGTATTCTAAACATATTACGACTGTTAAAACCTACTTTTCGTTATCGAAAATGATCGATAACGAACTACTTATCATAAATTGCTTATAATTGTTTAATTTAAGTTCTATTAGTCCCTCTGATTTGTAAACAAAACAGTAACAGGTTAAGATGTCAACAAATTCATAACTTTACACCCTGTAGAAAACCCCCCGCAGTTTGTTAGAAATATAGCTTTGCCACTGAAAAAAAAATGCTACAGCCATGAAATCTGAATTTTTTTAACAAAGAGTGTGATTTTGTAAAGTTATGTTCAATAGGTAAAGTTAGTGATGTTGACGGTATTTATATCTTGTAATATCAATACGAAAAAAAAGATTATTCCAAAAACTATGGTAAAATAAACAGCAAAATTTCATGGATGAAAAGCTAATGAAACCACCTTTGAATAAAATCTTCTGGCGACGAATTGGCGACACAAAGATTCTCACTCGCGCCTCTGGTGGTAAAATTAAAACTAGTATTAAGTAAAAATATACGTATACGTTTAATTGGTGATATAAAATCTAGTAATTCGCACATAATAATTTGTATAATACACATTTTGACTGACAAGTAAACGTAGACAAAAATTTTTACTCGATACAGTGTCTAATTTAAAATACCCCTGTCGCAGCATCCTGCATAACATAGCGAATTTCCATTTATAAAAATCCGTTTTTCTGTGATTTTTCACCCTTTTAAGTGATTTTTCCTCCTCTTTCTAATGGTGTAAATAAATGTCGCAAAATTTTTTGACTTGAGGAAATTTTGGCAAAAGACTAATTTTTTTCACGAAAAATGACCAAAAAAAAACCATGTTCCAGGCATCCGACATGGCTGGCTAATGAACTTGTCCAACGGTGTGGGACTAAATACAAATATATAAATTTTAGTGAATATTATTTTCGATTTCTAGGGACCTCACAACAAATTTCTGCCATGATCCCGGGTTCAAGTCGCGTCATGACAGTGGCTGTAATAGCTGAAATCCATTCTGGATATTCGCTAAAAAAACCAGAGGCGCTCGCGTTATCTTTGTGTTGCTAATAGAAAAGTAGCTGACCTAGCTAAATTATGTGTATACTTGTATTAATTACATGTACAACAGAAAAAACTATTTCCGCTAAAACGATTATCATTGTGTCACACACAGAGAACCGATTTAAAAGTAAGTTTATTTAGACAACAATGTGCTAGAGATACACTGATGCTTCGTTTAAGTTAACACCACATTAAGATTATGTTTGAAGACTCGAATCAGCTTTAGTGGGGTTATAACATTATGTTTCGTATGTGGACTCACCGAACTAAAAATGCAAAACAATTAGCAATCAATTTAAAAAAAAAAGTATACTAAACATAATTATAGTAGGATAGGGTACTTCGGACATTGTAAATCGTTTCAGATACCATCACAGTGTAGAATTTTGGTCTTATCTTAAAGTACATACAGTTATGCATATTCTCTCAAAATTTCAAATTGAAATTCGAATTATTACGGTCGTTACGCCCACGTACGAATCAATGGATTCAGTCTAAATACAAAACTCTGTGGATTGATTGGCGCCATTTTGCAGGATGTTATACCACTTTACATTCAGTCTTTCCACAACCAGTGAATGTACATATAAGATCAATTGTTATCATCACAGTATCACACATCTTTGTTGAAACAATGATTTGAAACAATTTTGAGACAAAATTTAAACGCGTATGTCTCGAAATGCCCTTTTTAAAAACGGTACCCACTCTCAGAGGGAAAGTTTGCAATCTATAAATTTGAAATTTTGACAGAATTTTCTTTATTCTATTCTCTATGTACTTATAGAAGCTTTTTTTTTTAAATCTTCCAACTTTTTCACGCGGAAAACTATTAAAAAAAGGCCTAAATTTTGTACTTTTTATTCAAACCACCGCCATTTTTCCAAATTTCAAAAAAAAAAGAAGAAACCTTCATAGAAACATAGCGGCTTACCTACAGATTGATAATCTATTTGATTTTTTTTTTTTTTTTTTTGGATGAAAACTGCGGCCGCAATATTGTGGACACCAATATCCGCCCTTTTTTGAAGACACTTTTTTCAAAAAATTGTAATAATTATAAAAAATAAATAAAAATTAATAACAAAAATATTTTTGTATTGTTAAATAGTGGTGTTAATCGTAAAAAAAAAATTCATCCCCATTCCCCCCGTCCTATCCATCCGAAAAAAAATTGTGAAAATTGACTATTTTTCGGCCGATCACACTGTGATGGTACCTTAAAATATATACATATAGGGTTGACCGGGGTAAATGTGAATTGGGGTAATTGTGAACGGCGCCTATAATTTCTAAAATAACATTAATTTTGTTAAAAATCAAATCTTAGTATGTTTTTCTGTCCTTTCTTAATATGCTATTAAAATTTCATAACAGTTCTCCAAGTATTAGTATCTTTTTTTTTTATTTTGAAAAAACCCTTGCAAAAATTTACGTGTATCTTACTTCAACCAATCCTCAAAAAAATTTTTTTTTTCAATACATTTTATTTTTTTAAAAGGTAAAAAATGGTTAAAAGTACTTCTAAAGAAGTGGTCTAAACCCTGAGAGGGTTCCTTATTAACTGCTAAAGAAATTGGACAATTTATTACCAATTCACAATTACCCCATGATTTTAAAATTCCGGGGTAATTGTGAACATCATTCACAAATGCCCCCATCCGGTCAAAAATTTCAGTAGTGTCCTTTTCAGAGTTGAAAATGTTGATGATGATGTACAATGACATTATTGTACAAGTTCCGTTGTACAAACAACACAAAAAAAAAAATAGATTACTGTTTTTTGTTCATGTAAACTGAATGTATTTACTTGAAAAAGTCTTATTTTCCTTGTTTTTGTGTGAAAATCACGTAATTTTTTGATTTTTTATTTGATAAAATGACAAAATATCATCAAAATATCATTTTTAGCTTGTAACAAATTTATTCTTACAATTTTCGTTATTTTTATTTAACCTTGATTTTTTGTACGAGGTATGCGTAACTTGCATTAAACAAAGAGAAATTGTGACCGCTAGAATGAAAAATTTGAAAGTGGGGTAAATATGAAAAATTTGAGTTGGTCCTTACTCTGATGTACCTCACTCCTCTTGTAATCCATTCTATAAATAATTTTTCTGATGGCATTCACATTTACCCCGAAATTCATAAGATTTTCAAAACCGCACCGGGGAAATGTGAATGGCTTATAAAATTTTTGTTTTTCATACGAATTTGCTCAAAATTTGTATGGTGCATCCTGAATAATGTAAAATTCGAAATAAATCAACCATAATGTAATATATAAAATAATAAATACTTAAAACAACGCTTTTATCTCAATTCATGAAAATCCATTCACAATTACCCCGGTCAACCCTACTTGAAAGGTTTAGAACATTTTCTAAACTTATCCAAATCATTACTGTAAGTAAGTATATGAATATGAACTAATAACTGTCGAATTCTTATAAAAATTCGATGTTAATTAAATAAACATTTCTGGGAAGTTATATTTATAAATTTATCGATACATACTTCTTACTTTCTTGTACCTACATAATAATTTGCAAAATGAATTAAAAATACACAATAATTACGTAATACTAATATCTGTATGTAACACTTTAATTGTGTTGAATTGTGTCGTGAACACACATGCAGGTGTGTTTGAACATAAAACAACAATAATATTGTGTTCTTGACATTCAAATAATACACAATGCGAATTTCATTCACATTTTCATGACATTACTCCACAGACCTATTATTATTATTATTATATTATTTTGTACCGGGTGTCTTTTATACATCGCCCACGACTTGATAGAATCAATTCAAAACTTCTCATGCATGCATATTACATTCATATTAATAGACACACCCACTTAAAGGCAGCTTGAAGGCAAATTTTTTGTTTTAATTTTATTTGAACGAAAAATGCAGACATTTAAATTATGTATTAATCATTTTTTTTTTAATTTTTTTTTTTTTTTTTTTTTTTGTAATTTTGCCAGACAAACAGTAAAAGTTTCGTTGTAGAATGGTTTAAATATCTGATATTGATTTTATATTTTTAAATGCCTCTAAGATGATAGTTGGCGTCACAAGTTAATATCCGTTAATAATTGTGAAATTTATTTTTGGAAATTTCTTTTCTTTCTTTTTAAATAATTTAAAATCTTACATCCAGGAAACGTATTTTATAATTCTAAAATAATTTCATAATAAAAAATGAACATTCAACAAATATTCAATGTTTTAAGGGGAGATTCGCTGAAAAACTGAATTTTTGCTTCATAATTATGTTCCTTCAGGTGTTAGAAATATTCTCCTAAATTATTTTAAAAAAAAAAATGAAAAATAAGAAAGTTATGGCCATTTTAGTGCACGCACTTTACTATAATTCAATTTAAATAAAAAACTTTAAATGCTTTTTTCTCGAAAGTACGTTTTTCGACATAGTTCCTCGTGTATCTCAAAAAGTATTTGAGATATCGACATAAATCAAAGTGCATATTATTCTTCGATACCTACCGTTATTTTGGCAGGAACTAGGATCTTTTGGTTCCGTAATATATTTTCAAAATGGCGGCTGTTTATAGTCGAGAAAAAGCGGTGATTTTTGAAAATTTATTTTCAAAATGCGATTTCTCGCTGGTATTTTATTTTTTTTTCTTAGATCCTAGTTAGATAACTGTATACACATATTTTCATAAAATTCTTGACTTTTTAATTTTGGTTCACTGGAGATTTCAGAACGCGAGGAACCATCAAGGTGGAAAAATCTTACAGTGTCGATTTCAAAGCCATTTATACCCAGCTAATTTTTGATTTTTAAACAATGTTGTATATTTAGTTTTTTTAATAAAATATTTATTTGTATAAAAAAAAATAATAATAAAGGTCGATATTTTATGTTATTTAGCGAATCTCAGCTTGACAAAAAAATTTGCTCTATGTAATTAGTCCTGACGTCAATATGAGTAAAAGAGGCTTATGTAAGTATCGTTAAATAAAGACAAAAATACTTATCAAACTCAACTGGTCAAGCGGGGGTAGACCACTTTTGCGAGGACAGGTGGCATGAGTTCATAAGGATTTCGTTCTACAAACTACGAAATCGTAAAATTAAATAAATAAAGACAAATAGTCTATAAAATACATTATAAAATTAAACAATACGTATCAAAAATTGCTTCACAATTTTCAATAAATTACTTTTTTCTTATATTTATAAAAAAAGGTGATGTTATCGTTTTAATTAATGAACACAAAACACTAAAAATAGAGATTCACAATCGGACAGCACAATTACTTTTATATTAGACACACTTCACACAGACGCAGATACACACACAGTAAAAATATAATAAAAGGAAAAAATTAACATTTAAAAAATGCCAATAGCAATCAAAAGATAATGATCAAAGTTTATTATTGTAACCAGAATTACTTTACAACAAAAATATATGTACATTCCTACATCTAATCTAAATTACTTTATAATAAATCAAGATTATCTGGACATAATAAGTATAGAAAGAAATACGTTTTTTTCGAAAATAATAGTTTTACTTTATAATTATGTTCAAACTCTCAACAATTTAGTGACGTAAGCGGTGGGCTATAGACCAAGACGGCAAATATTACTGTAAGATATTAAAATTGCCTACATTACTAGTTAAAGGAATCCAAGTATTGTGATAACACAAATATTAATGTAAAAACATTGTAGCACCATAAATCGTCAATAAATTCAAATTCAATTAAAAAAAAAATATTAAGAAAACTCTTTTTGTAAATAGAGATTAAAAATAAAATTAAAATTGCCTACATTAGGAGTTAGAGGAATCCAAGTATTGTGATAACACAAATGTTAATGTAAAAACATTGTAGCACCATAACAGGTCTTTAGGAATAAAATAATGAAAAAATATTCATTACTTTTTGAGATATGGCGTTCCTTGTAAACGCTTAAAAACTTGTGAAAAAGGGTCCCCTTCCTCTACAGGGAAGAGTAATGAATGTTTCAAAAACAAAATTTTCTATATTTGAAACCATCCCTAATTTGAAAAAAAATTCAACAAGCAAAATAATCATAAATAAAAAAGTTGCTTTTTTATTTGAACTCCTCCCTTTGTTTGTTTTGTCTCAAAATGCCGGACTTTTTACTGCCAAGTGATAAGTACAATAGATAAGGTTACAAAAAAAAGAAGAAGAAAAAAATCAAAGATTCCAAGTGTCAATCAAAAAAGTGAACCTTAGGAATTTACAAAATATAAATTATACTAAACTACGTTGATAAAATTGAACATTATTTAGAATTATACCATATTTCGGAAAATCTGTCACAGATGGCGGCACCTGTACCATGTACATATCGCAGCATTTTGAGCCGCCATATTGCAGGACGAGTTAACTCGTCTTAATCATTTAAAGAGTTAGATATGTATGTAGGACTACTACAAAAAAGACTTCTACCGCCGTATCAGTTATTTTTCTAAAAGGAATTTGATCATTTTAGTAACAAAAATCCAAATTACTCTAATTCAATTAATTACCTTTATCTAAATAATTTCTATAAAACTTGATTTAAGAAAATTGAATTTTTTTTTAATTTAATGACGAAAATTAAGATTACGGAAATTTTTTAGTGTCTTAGAAATCGTAAATGCCGTAAATGAAATGATTTTTGAAGTTTTTTTTTTTTTAATTTTTATCAAATTTAGACTCGTAGGACCACTAAAAAAAGGACTACTGTCGAAATGGTTATATTTCTAAAAGGAATTTCGTCATTTCGATAGCAAAAATGGAAAATTAAGTCAAAAATATTTTCTTTTCGAATGTTTACCTACATTTGCAAATAATTTATACACTTCGTTGCTATTGGCTACATTTCTTAAGACATACGTAAATTTTAATTTTGTAAAAAAAGCTAACTATAAAAAGGTGCAGGGAGATGGAGGGGGTAGAATACCGGTAGTCCGTGTACGGAAAAATTTAAATTCACCTCTATAAACACTTGTCAGAAAAGCTTATTTATAAATATTCGTAAAATATTTAAATTATGTGTAAAGTTTCTACAGAAATTTTTCAAAAAAAATAAAATGAAATTATTTATTTTTTTCCTGGAGCTAATTGTTTAAAAAGTAATTACGTAACAAAGATGTAATTCTTAAAAGTATTTTTTTCATTAGGTATTTCTATATAAAAATTTTAATTTGTTTACAATTTCTTTTTAAACATTTAATTTGTTTATTTTTTTAATTAAATTGTTTCGTCACAATATGTATGTACTGTTCTCATTATTTTAATTAAATATTAATCTCTTTAATTAGTTTTTATCTGTTTTTACTACAAAATTATATCAATTTATATAATAATATAATAAAAATAATTGTTGGAGCGTTATATTATGTACAATATGTAATAGATTTTAAAAAAATTAATTCCGTGATGGTCACCAGAGAGCAGCAACTATCGGCAACAATTCCCATTTGTTTTTGTTTGCATTGATTCACGTAGTCGGTAAGTTAGAAATTAAACAAGAAGAAATTATACTGTCAAATTGCACATGGCCTATAAAGTAATTTAAAAAAAATTAAGATTTCTCTAGTTGTATAATCGAAAATACTATTGAAATACAAAAATATATCAATTAATATAATAATATAATAAAAATAATTGTTGCAACATTATATATTATTATGTATGTACTAGATTTTAACCCATTAGATCCCACTCCTGTTTCTGCTGGTCAGATTGTAATGAATTTTCATGCAAAGATCTAGAATAGCATTATAAAGTAAATCCCCAAAGATGATCCTTGTATCCTTCTTAGGATAATAGTAAAGGCCCATATTATATATAATATTCTGGGTCGTGATGTATATAAAGACTTTGGCGGGAAATATGAAACGAATTTATCAGAAGTAAGGTAATTAGTGTTAACATTAAAAGAATGAAATAAAATGGTTAATTATCCTTTTTTTAAAACTAATTTATTAGTCTGGACTTTTTAAAACATAAACTACGAAAATAAAAGTGGTTACGTTACTTAAAAGTAAATGTATCTGTCACCCCAATATCATATTATTTTTATTGAGAATATTTAATTTTTATTATGTTCAGGAAAATCTTCAAACAAAATATTTTCAAAATATTCCAATGGTTTTCCAATATTTCCATTTAATTTGTCAAAATTTCTAAAAGAATTCATATATTATTAAACTGCTAAATCGTAAGTCGCATTTCATTCCTTTTTTGTTTAACTATTTTACAACTAATTATCTTTATCTCTCACTCACAAAGTTAGCCACGAAATATTTGTTACAAAATACGTGGAATAATCTCTACAAGATATTACTCTTTGATTACGTTACAACCCTGCGTATTTTAAAACATATCTCCCAGTTCTCTGCTGAAATTTTCTATTTTAAAATTCATTTTTATCAATTATTTCATTTTTAATACTTTAAACATATATTTTACTAACAATCGGACAAGGTTTTTTAAATTAAAATTTAATAAATTTAAAAATCAATGGAAAAATTTGTGGAAACCTGCATTGCACATTGCAAACCCTTTTTTAAATACTTATAACAGTTCAACTGGAAGCTTTTTAATGGTAATTTTTACACAGACGGACAGAGAAAGGTTGAAAGAACGTTATTCAATTGTTTTTTAATTAAGAAAACAGCCCGTAAAGATGATTTTCCCACGGTATTACGTGTAATATGGTAGTCACTAATAGGTTAAAACAATTAATTCTGTGGTGGTCACCAGAGAGCAGCAACTATCGGCAACGATTCCCATTTGTTTTTGTTTGCATTGGTTCACGTAGTCGGTAAGTTAGAAATTAAACAAAGAAGGAATTGTATTGTCAAATTGCACATGGCCTATAAAATAATTAATTAAATAAAAAAATTAAGATTTCTCTAGTTGTATAATCGTAAATACTATTCAGAAATAGTGAAAAAAATTAATATACAACTATTCAAATGTATTATGAGTAACTACCATTACTTAGATTTGACTCTGTACGTAAAAACGAGCCTTGTTTTTTTTTTTTTTGGTTAAGTGTTTTACATTTTGGATTTTTTGTTGCAGAGAATTACCGAAAGGACTGAAACGTGAAATATCTCCGGTGTTTTTCAAAAAACATGTTATACAAGCTGTGAATGCACTGTTCGGTGAAATTGGTGCCGCAACGACAGTGGACGTGTTGAAATACGACCCAATTACCCACCGTGCCATATTACGTGTTCCCTCAATCTATTACGTCAAACTACGCAGTTCATTAACGCTGGCCGGCGAGTACGAGGGAATCCCGTGCGCGTACCGAATCCATAAATCCTCCACGTACCTTTTGAATTTATTGGGCGACAGTCGCAATTACGTACACGAATAAAACCCACCCAAAAAAAAAATGCCCCAGTGTCAACAAATCGGCCCCAAAGATACGGTGTGTTTTGCCACCAAGGAGGAACTTTCGGAACCGTCAAAAGTGACGCTGACAGCACCGCCCGAACAACCGGCCGGTCTCATTTTGGAGAATGGTGAAATAAATTGGAATTGTCCGTGTTTGGGTGGTATGGCCACAGGGCCGTGCGGCGTGGAATTTCGCGCGGCATTCTCATGTTTTCACTATAGTGAGAGCGAGCCGAAAGGGTCCGAGTGTTTGGAGGCGTTCCAGGCGATGCAAGACTGTATGAAAAAGTATCCCACGCTATATAAACAGTCCGAGGGGGGTGATGACGAGGCGGGGCAGGAAATGCCCGGATTGGAAAATATTGATGCGGAAATGGTGGAGGGGGAGAGTCATGGGCCATCGTCGTCGTCGCAAACGCGCACGGAAACGCAGAAAGCAATTGAAAGATCAAATTGAACGGCCATTTTGTTTTTTGTCGTCCCCGCCCGCCATTTTGTTTAGCTATTAAAATGTTGAATATAGTTGTAGACATTTTCGTGTAGTATGTAGATATTTTGCTGTAGTGGACTCGATTTCTTAAATCAAGAAGTCGTACACATTCAGCGATTAATTGAAGTAAATAAGACTGAAATTGAAATGTGTTTAAGAAATGGAGTCCACGGTTATTAATTTTTGTAAAATACATTTTAAAAAAAATATGTTGCATAATCTATTAAATAATCAATAAAAACAATGATTAACAATTTTTGCGTTTTACTTTTGGTTTGTTAATGGTGATCAAAAGAGGGAAGGGAAGCTAGCCGGGTTTAACCTCCTAAAAGATTTAGTATTATTTTTTGGGGAGAATTATTTGAAAGTAACTCAGATTTCTAGACGCTGGGTTCGCAGAGGCCACCTTATAATTTGTTATTTTTACTTCCGAGACCACTAAAGTAACAAAAGCATTGTGATCACACTTTAAAAAAAAAATTTTTCCCTCCAAAATAAAATTTTTTACGCACATTTTACGTTTTGGAGCTTCCTAAACAATTTTGGTTTGGTGTCTGCCCGTCCGTCTGTGTGTCGCCAGTTTGCACCCAGTGGCATAACTTCTGAACTATTCGATTGTTTTTAATGAAATTTTCAGAAATTATGCAGTTTGGTTTGTAGATGCCCCCCTATGCCCATGTCATTCCATTAATATACTAAATTGCACCAAGTGGCTTAATTTCTGAACGACTCAATTCTTTTTTATGAAATTATCAGAAATTGTGCAGTCTGGGTCCTAGATGGTCCCTTACAAATTTCATTGCATTCGGAGTAATAGTATCCACGGCGCTACCATGAAATCCCACTAAATGTCAATATCTTATTTACTGTTACTCCCACTTCGCTCAAATTTTTGGTCAGACAAGTCGCGTCATGACAGTGGCTGTAATAGCTGAATTCCATTCTGGAAATTCGCTAAAATTACGATTTGTAACTTATATTATTCTCTAATTTTTGGATGTGAATGTAGTTCAGCAGAAGTTAAGAATTTATACCGTGAAAAACCATTCCATGAATTTTAGCGAACCATTCAATTCATTTTACCTTTTTTCCCATTCGAAGATTCGCTAAAGTAAAATAAACTTTCTTATTTCAAATTTTGAAAAAAACTAAAGGAAAGAAAAGCAAAATATTTAACAAACGAATAATTTTACAGAATATAAATCTAAATAACTTCAGAAATAAATAATAAAGTTAAGTTTATAAAGTATAGAAATGTTTTTTTGCCACTTTTCCATTTCTTTTCTTTTGACATTATGTATTTCCCTTTTTTTAGCGATACAGCTACGGTACTCACTTTGGGAACCCTTAATATAAGCTTGAATAACTTAAGTAACATCACTATTTTAAAGATTGTTCAATTTAGTAGCGTCCTAGTACTATATAACTTCAATAAATAAAATAAAACTTTTTTTAAAAAACCGACTTCAAAAAGTAATAAATAATTAATAGCACGTATTTTGAAGTCAAGCGTAAAAGCGTGCTATAAAAAGATGCGATCGGATGTACTTGCAAAATTAATGAATTCTCGTGGATCTACATCTTTATACTACTCTTTTGCGCCTGACTTCAAAATACGTACTATTAATTATTTATTACTTTTTGAAGTCGGTTTTTTAAAAAAAGTTTTATTTCATAACTTTTAGTGACAATGCTTACCAACCCACCCTATTGCAATACAGTAGACTCTTGTTAATTCAAACCTGCGATAATTCGAAACTCTCTGTAATTCAAAGGTATCACGAGTTCCCTACAAAATCTCTTTATATTTCGAACTAAAACAATACATTTTTATACACTTGGTAATTCGAACGAAAAAATCATAGCTACGTAACAAAACGACACGTTAATTCGAACTCATCGGCGTCAAACACCCGACAATTCAAACTTGCATAGAGAAAGAGACAGAAAGATTGTAAGTACATTTTGAGACAAGTTCAAGTCCATTCATCGCAAATGCTTAAGAAATTAAAATTGTTATTACCTGTGAGATAATTCGAACCTCTCTATAATTCGTAATATTTGAAGAGTCCCTCGAGTTTCGAATTAACGAGAGTCCACTGTATTTTATTTGGTTTTTAAATTTTTTTTCTTAAATTACAAATTTCATACGTTTAGGTAGAAAAGCTTCCAAAATACCAGTGTCCAAAAATTATAATTTTGGCCACGCACTGACTTTGCTTAGAAAATTTGGAACATACCTAGTGTTTAAAGTAGTAAATTACTAGGAAAATGAAAAATCGATGAAAATCAACCAATTTTTCAGGTCATCAAAGAATTATTTTAAACTAGGTAGTTACTGGCCGAAAATTAATTTTAGGATAATTGGATCAACATAAATTAATAAAAAAATATGTTACTATTGTTTTTAAAGTAAATAATTTTACGTAGGAGGGGCTCAGTAGAAAAGTGGTACAAGTGTATATTGCTGATATTGAGTTATTGAATTTAACATATTATGGACCATATTGACATATATGTCAAATTCAATACATAACTCAGTATCAGCAATATACACTTGCACCACTTTTCCACTGAGCCCCTCATACATACAAATTTTAAAATTGTCATAACTATTCATATTATTGAAAATGGTTAAAAAATTACTCAACCAATGTTAATAAAATTTTTATGGGACCACCTAGAGAGCTTTATCTACTAATCAAAAAAAGAATGGTGTATAAATTGGTCCAGAAATGTGGGAGAAATCGGTGTACATACATTAAAAAAAAAAAAAAACATACGGGTTGAATTGAGAAACTCCTCGTTTTTGAAGTCGGTTAATAAAAATAAATTTTCCAAAAAGTTCTAATGTATGACAATTATAATAATTAATATAATTAATTATTTATAATTGATAATGATAACTTAAATTTTGTATACGTCTGCGTATCCATTGTACAGAGCCCTGAATAGTTTGAATCGTTTGAATACCCACCGCCACTGATCGTGTTGAGATAGTTACGATGTAACCATGGTAACATCGTTACCATTATTCAGCTAAAGTTCGATTATATAAATTGACTGAGTGTTTACACCACGGTTAATATAGGTCTAGGTTCTCCACCCTCCCATAGTCTAGGTATATCGGTACTCTCTTCCAACATGTCGGAAGACGTAGGTCAATATTATTTAATTATTGTTTTCGGCCCTCCATCGGTCCCGTTTACCCATTTTAGCCGGGCAGTTATCAAGGAAGTTTGCATTCTTGAAGAATGGCTACTTCCATGGTGGAAGGAAACTTTCGTTTTCCAATGGAGGAAAGGAAAACTTTCGTTTTCGGAGAACTTTCGTTTTCCGAATAGACTTTCCTCTTTCCAATGAAGGAAGAAGAAACATTCGTTTTCCAATAGAGGAAAACCTTCGTTTTCCAATGGAGGAAAACTTTCGTTTCCTAATGAAGGAAACCATTCGTTTCCATAATGGAAACACTGGCTTCCCAAAAGGGACACTCAAACACATAGAAGACGCCTGCAGGCTATGGCGAACTCGTCTAATCAAAGATTCATCTGAAGCATCGCAGAATACAGGATGCATTATCCGTTTCTTTGATTATGACATGTCTTCCACGTTTTTATAGAGTCCCATGTGACTACCCTTTTCTACAAAAATATAGGCAACGGAACCGATGGTGAAGCTCTGAACTGCACACAACGTTGGCTAAATTATATCTAATTGTAAATCAAAATTCAATTCCATCACCGAGAGTAATTTGTTTTCTCAATTGGAAAAAAATGAGAAAAGATGCCAGTTTCGGCGGATTTAACGAAGTAAAAGTATTATCTCGTAACTGAGTAAGTATTTAAACTATCCAAAAATTACACAAACTATTTCATTAAATTAAAAAAATTAAAAAAGTGAATTATAAATTTTAAAAAAATTATATACAAATATATACGTATACAACATTACAACCATAGAACACTAGAAGCCAATTAATATAAAAAAAGTGTAATTAGCTTGGAGTCATTTGGAGATGTGTCACAGCTTAAGGCATTAGTCAGTCCGTGTCCGTCGTCGAACCCACAGTGCATTATATGTACATTGTTACCATTGTTGGTTGAACACGTTGAACAGCTCTCTCTGGTAATACGTGTATTGCGGTAGTGTGCGTAAATACGCACACTACTAAAAAACACCAAACTAATACACTGCAAATAGTGTGTATCTACACAAATGGAGTGGGGAGATTTACGTCATAAACTCATTACAAGTGGAACAGAGACATAGACAATCTAGTTTGACCCCTTGATTACAACATACATCACATACAGACATTGAATGATATTTTATTTATGTATTATTAATTAATATGAATATAATATTATGTAGGAGATACGACATAGATATTATATACTTATAGTAAATAATTACCGTAGAGCGCGATCAATCGGGACAGGCGGGTGAATAGGGACGAAACAAAAAATGTTATTCATGAACTTAATTTAAAAATACTAAATGTAAATGCGAACATATATTTTACTTAAATTATAGTATAATCATTATTCCTTCGGGTAACAATAGTGACTAAGCTTGAAGTTGAATAAAAAATATTAAAAATTGAGTTTAGATTGACGTCTTCAAACAGTACTATTTTTTGTTCCTTAAAACTTTATCTAAAAATTATTTATTTCGGTGTTCTTATGAATAAATTGTTGTTTAATCGACAATTTAATTATTTTGGAACATATCTGAAAAAAGAAGACTGCAGACTTTTAGTTGTTTTTATTTTTTTAAGAGGAAATAATGAGGACTTGACATTTGGGCTAAGTTGGAAGTTAATAGGGACGGAAAAGGTGTGAATAGGGACAGTATATAGGTTTAAAAGGGACATTATATAAAAGTATAAAGGGACGAATGTGGGGTGATTAGAGACAGATGAAGCATGTATTGGAACATAGAAGAGAACAGTTTCAAGGTTATCAAGTCATTCGATAGTTTTATAAACACATTCAGCATAACATTTCTATATTTTGTAAACTTTATTTAAGATTCTACGTTTATTTCTACAGCAAATCATCAAATATTATTTCTTTTTTGAATGTATAAATACAAAAAATTCAAAATTATTTTACATTAAAATTTCAATTTTGGTCGACCCTACGGGTTGTCCCCATTCACCCTTTTATCGTCTCTTTTGTCCCCAATTTTTCATAGAGAAGAAATTATACAATTTTTGTTATTTTTTCAAAAACCACTGATATTTTTAAAATATTTTACATACTGTGATAAAGTGACCATTCTCGTGTAAATTTTTAATATATTAAAGATTACGTACTCATAAAATAAATACAAAAAAATACGGTGTGAAGTCTGAATTTGTCCCTATTCAGTCCCGTCTACGGTATGTACATAATTATGGTCTATTTAGACAAACCACAGATGTATATAGATGCAAACTTAACTACATATTTTATACGCCAAAATATGACGTAAGTGTGGTGGCTCGACCAAATGAATATGGTACCCGCAACACATTACTACATAAACCTATCATTGCATCTACACGGACCTGTGCTTGTATATGTATGTACATCGTACTGATCGTACATACCTAATCTGTGCTATGCATCGTGTACATACGTATTACTCGATCATGGGTGATAAACAAACAATAAAATTAATAAAATCTATTTACTTATTTAAAATAAGATATCCCTCTATTTTGAGTATTTTTTTGTTCAACTCTTTAAATGATTCAGACGAGTTAACTCGTCCTGTAATATGGCGGCTCAAAATGCTGTCATATGTGTATATTCACTGGTACAGGTGCCGCCATCTGTGACAATACGGTATAATTCTAAATAATGTTCAATTTTATCAACATAGTTTGTTATAATTTAATTTTTTTTAAATTCTTAGGGTTCACTTTTTTAATGTTGTGATCTTTGATTTTTTTCTTTTTCTTTTTTTGTAGCCTTATCTATTGTACTTATCATTTGGCAGTAAGAAGTCCGGCATTTTGAGACAAAAAAATTTTACCATATGGTTTGTTTAAAAGGGTTAATGGAATTTTTACACTCAAATACGACACACTTCATATTTTTTTCTATTTAATTTAAAAAAGTTAATTAAAAATTAAAAACAATGACACTCCATACGATGTTATTTCTAACACAAGCTGTAAGCGAATGATCAGGAAGTTGTGTTACTTGCACAAAACCGCATAGTACGAACGATACAATTTTGCGTGTACATACATTCATACATTGGATCTGTCTTAAGCGGGTTCTACACGATGCTACGAACGTTCCTTCCAACATTCGATCGAACGTTTGAGGCAATTAAGTTCGATAGTTGATGCGACGAATGTTTTTTTTGACCAATTATATTCATTAAAATGTGCATAATTTAATATAATTTAGTTGCAAAATTTTATTGAAATAAGTACGGTCCTGACCTGGCCGAAGAAACCCGGTACCTATTAAATAACAATAAAAAATATTCAAAATTTATCATTTACAGAATATGTTGTTGTTAAGTCAGGAACTTTCTTTGATTAAAAAAAATAAAATAATAATTAAAATTTTCTTATAAAAGATCCAATAACAGATGCAATTTTTTGATTGAAACTGTAGCGCATACAAACTGTCGTAGCTGAAAATGTAAAAATATTTTTAGTAAACACAACAGCGACTATATGCTTAAGCGGGTTCTACACGATGCTACGAACGTTCCTTCCAACATTCGATCGAACGTTTGAGGCAATTAAGTTCGATAGTTGATGCGACGAATGTATCTGCTACACGGTGAATCGAATGTTTGATCCAATACGAATGATGATGTGTTGGTACTCAGTGGACGACGCTGTTATCTGTCTGATGTTATCTCTAATGTTATACACTGATGTTGTCTCTCTTCACATGAACGAGTCGTGCGCAACCAACGAACGCAACCAACATTGACCTTCAAACGTTCGAAGCATCCCTTTGACTCGGTGCAAGAATACCGACATCGAACGGGACACGACCAAATGCGAATGTTTGACGCTCGACATTGGACACTCGTAGGTTCGAACAACGGCTACACGATGCTATGAACCATCCAACGTCGAATGTTGGAAGGTGTTCGTAGCATCGTGTAGCAGCGGCATTATCGGTGAGAAAAACCACATATTATGTACTTACATACGTATGTGACCGGAAAGAAGTTAGCACCGAAAGTTGAAAAATCGTTTTGTTTTTTATATGGTTAAATTGCTCCCAAATTGCTCCTTTGAAATCAGTAATTGCTCCACCTGAAACTTAATTATTTAATTAGTTATTTATAAAGAAAAAAATTTTTTTTCCGTTATTTAAGTTATTAAAATCTCCCAAAATAATACTTTTTTATATAATTTTCTTACGTCAATAAATTGCTCCCAGTTCGCTCTATTTAATTTAATACCCCTGTCGCAGCATCCTGCATAACATAGCGAATTTCCGTTTATAAAAATCCGTTTTTCTGTGATTTTTCACCCTTTTAAGTGATTTTTCCTCCTCTTTCTAATGGTGTAAATAAATGTCAAAAAAATTTTTAACTTTAGAAAATTTTGGCAAAAAACTAATTTTTTTCACGAAAAATGGTCAAAAAAACCATGTTCTAGGCATCCGACATGGCTGGCTAACGAATTTGTCCAAGGGGTGTGGGACTAAATATAAATTTAATACATAAATTTTAGTGAATATTATTTTTGGTTTCTAGGGACCCCAAAACAAATTTCTATTATAGTCTCGGGAGATTTATTTCGGAGCTCTAAAAAACAGAACTTTCTTCGGAACCCTAAAAAACGGCATATAAGTAACATACAAACATATACATATGTATGACGTATATGACTTATATACAATCTGTCTTCCTGTACCACAAACACATTCTTTCATATAATTATGCATATATGTAGGTATACCCCTGTCGCAGCATCCTGCATAACATAGCGAATGCCCTTTTATAAAAATTAAATTTTCTCGGAAACTAGTTGACATAGAATAATAGTTTAAAGGCCTTTTTTATGTAATTTTTTTTCGTCATTTAAATGATGTAAAAAAATTTCGCAAAAATTTTTAAATAAGTGGAAATTTTGGCAAAAAACTAATTTTTTGCAAGAACAAACACCATGTTCCTGGCATCCGACGTGTCTGGCTAACGAACTTGTCCAACGGTTTGGGACTTCCAACATTTTCACCAAATTTCGTAAACCTAGGACATTTCGTTCGAGAGTTATCGTGCGGACACACATATATATATATATATATATATATATATATATATATATATATATATATATATATATATATATATATATATATACATATATACATATATATATATATAAATTTTGGTGAATATTATTTTCGGTTTCTAGGGACCTCAAAACAAATTTCTGCCATGGTCCCGAGTTCAAGTCGCGTCATGACAGTGGCTGTAATAGCTGAATTCCATTCTGGAAATTCGCTAAAAGCTAAATCTTAATTTTTTTGAATAATTATTAAAATATTTTGTTTTTTTTTATAATGCTATTTAACTTGTCAAAATCCAATTGTCCTTAAATATATGCAAACGACTTAAAGGTATAATGGATTGCCTATACGTTTTAATAATACATAACCTAATTCATAATGTTTTTTATTTTAATATATTTTAATTATTATTTAGAGAAATTAATAACTAACTTTTAAATTAGATGGAGCAAATTGGGAGCAATTTTTTGATATAAAGTAATTGTATAAAAATGCATTATTTGACAAGATTTTGATAATAGAAATAGTCAAACAAAAAAGTTTTTTTGTTTGTAAATAACTAATTAAGTAATTAAGTTCCAGGTGGAGCAATTACTGATTCCAAAGGAGCAATTTGGGAGCAATTTAGCCATATAAAAAACGGAAAGATTTTCCAACTTTCGGCGCCAACTTCTTTCCGGTACGTATGTGTGCAAATTACCATACATATGTATATGTATGTAAAGTCCGTGGTCAAAGTCTATTGCTTAGAATGCTTAGATCAGTAATTACCGCAGCAATCCAGTGCTATATCGACTATATGTATGTATGTATGCATACCGTCAACACCCTTAACCTTTTCCTATCGAACAACACTTTACTATACCACACTTTAACGCTTTTAAACAAGCCATATGGAAAAAATTTTTTTGTCTCAAAATGCCGGACTTTTTACGGCCAGCGATAAGTACAATAAATAAGGGTATAAAAAAAAAAAAAGGAAAAGAAAAACATCAAAGATCCCAACATCAAAAAAGTAAACCCTATGATTTTTAATTTCAAATGTTATCGAGTGCCTGTGAAACATTATTAGCGTATGGCGGACTTTTGTCCGTATTTATACATACCATACACCAATATTTATATGTTCACCTAAAGTCCAGCTTTAGCTGATACTTGAACACTCGATTTACTTTGGTATGTATGACCAATTCATGTTAATTAAAATTCACATAGTGTTCGAAAAATTATCAAAACTGGATCGGCTGGGACTCGAACCCGGATCTCCGATCCAGTTTTGATAACTTTTCAAACACTGTGAATTTTAATTATCATAATGAATTGGTCATACATACCAAAATAAATCGAGTGTTCAAGTATCAGCTAAAGCTGGACATTAAGTGAACATATAAATATTAGTGTATGTATAAATACGGACAAAAGTCCGCCATACATTAATATTGTTTCACAGGCACTCGATAACATTTGAAATTAAAAATGTAACTGCCTTTAAAGAGAGGATGTGTTTGATTGATTATCGAAATTGGAGTGGCACTCGAACGAACGGTCGGTGGCCTAATTGGTAAGTCGCTTGGCCAGCAACCAAGAGATCCGGGCTCGAGTCCCTGCCGATCCAGTTTTGATAACTTTTCAAACACTGTGAATTTTAGTAAACCCTATGAATTTAAAAAATATAAATTATGCTAAACTATGTTGATAAAATTGAACATTATTTAGAACTATACCGTATTTCGGAAAATCTGTCACAGATGGCGGCACATGTACCAGTGAATTAGAGTCCCTATAATAAATAGAGTGGTGACATGTCATCCATTTTGGTATCCATGTCATCCATCCGGACAGAAAATGCCGGAACCAATCAGCGTTTAGCATACATGTCACGACAGACGATTTATTACAGGGACTCTACAGTGAATATATACATATCATAGCATTTTGAGCCACCGTATTTGCAGGACGAGTTAACTCGTCTCAATTATTTGGTTGATCCAATCAGTACAATACGAACAACAAACAATTAAGTGACAAAACCAATGAGAGTTGACCGTCTTAAAACTCGGTATAAATCGAACACATATTCAGCTGCAAGGCAGCTCATACAATACGAAGATTAACAACACATTTTATTTAAATTTCTCCCGCCAAGTCAGTTTCTCCTCACCTTATCAAGGTGACGGAGAACCTGGTGGGGCGAATTGATGGACCGTTAGGTAATTCCATCCAACGTCGTCCCACCTGGCAGTAACGATAAGCTAGCCAGATTAAATCGTGCGGATTACAACAGAACCCAACCGTGACCGACCAAAAAAATTCGCGCTCCTCTAGAATGCAAGTGTACTCAATGTCTAATTTCAATAGAGTCGATGTAGACAGGAGAGACCTGTGGAATATTCCTACACCCGTCTCTCCTACGTCCTACCTGTCGACTTTATTGAAAAGTGACATCGATCACTTGCGTTCCAGAGGACCGAATTGTTTTTATCGGTCTTGGCGGCTCCTGTTCCTAATTCGCGTCGATTCAATCCGGCCAGGTTGCCATACAAATGCTCTGAATTCATAAATTCGTCGCATCCATACTGACGGAAGGATCAGAAGATATAGCAACAAAATGTTAGCTAAATTATGTGTAAAGAAAAGTTTAACTCCATCACTGAGAGTACCTTGCTGTTAAATTTACAGAAAAGGATAAAGGACGCGGTTTTTAGTAGTTTTAGCGAAAAGAAAATATGAACAATTAATTAATCAATTATTCTAACTCTCAACAAGCAACATAAATAATTTAATTTAATTAAAAAATTTAAAAAAAATTAAGTATGTAGTCATAATAGATTTTTAAAAAATAATATATACTTACGTCATACGTGTATGAACGTGAACGAAGTGTATGAACAGACAGGGACGAGCGACCGTTACAATCACCGTGCGGTCGATCACACAGTCAATTCAATACATCTATTTAAACATACGTATTTACACCAAGCCGGTCTAGTTACTTTTTACCAATCAGTTTTGAAGTGAATGTTACAAATTCGTACAAAATTCAATTTAACCAGAGTGGTGTGAGTGTCCAATTTGACCGCATTATCGCACGCGCAACAATTCGATTAATGCCGCTGCTACACGATGCTACGAACACCTTCCAACATTCGACGTTGGATGGTTCATAGCATCGTGTAGCCGTTGTTCGAACCTACGAGTGTCCAATGTCGAGCGTCAAACATTCGCATTTGGTCGTGTCCCGTTCGATGTCGGTATTCTTGCACCGAGTCAAAGGGATGCTTCGAACGTTTGAAGGTCAATATTGGTTGCGTTCGTTGGTTGCGCACGACTCGTTCATGTGAAGAGAGACAACATCAGTGTATAACATTAGAGATAACATCAGACAGATAACAGCGTTGTCGACTGAGTACCAACACATCATCATTCGTATTGGATCAAACATTCGATTCACCGTGTAGCAGATACATTCGTCGCATCAACTATCGAACTTAATTGCCTCAAACGTTCGATCGAACGTTGGAAGGAACGTTCGTAGCATCGTGTAGAACCCGCTTAAGTTGCGGTGGTATTACGGTAGTCCGGACAGGTCTGTTCTGCCTTTATCTAGATATGACTTGATATGACGTGTATGTACGAAATACCTACAGTAGCCGTCCAAGATAGTCACTTCCGAGATAGTCACATTTCGAGTGAAATAGATATACACATACGTCATCCACATACTATGTTTGCTCTTGTCTATACGCACATATGCGTCACCTGTAATATTTGCTTACTCAGCACATTACATACCCCGTGTACCTGCCGTGTGGTACCTTGTGAGGTAGCTACCGTGTAATGTGTGTGATGTGTGTCGTGTGTGATACATATGTACATATATTAGTCTAGACTTCTAGAGTGAAGACATTGGTCCGTACAAACATGATGACCAATTTTTTATAGTGGGTTCTAGCACACACTACGTCTACACACTACAAGGGTCCCGTAGACTAAAAAATTTTAATTTTATTGCATACATATATGCACATATTCTGCATACGTAATATGCAAAATGCAAATGCAAAATAAGTAACGTAAAATTCTAGAATATTCTAATCGTCAACTAGCAGGGATATCAAAAAACAAACTTCACTATTGAATTGATCACTAAAAATGAGATTAAGCAGCACAGTTTGATAAAAATTCTAGAATGTTCTATTGGTTAACTAGCAAAGATATCGAAAAATCAATTACAGCATTTAATTGGTCATTGAAAAAGAGGCCAAACAGCCTATCTTGATAAATGTTCTGGAATATTCTATTCGTAAACTAGCAAAGACATCCAAACACAGACGTCGCCATTGAATTGGTCACCTAAAAAGAGACCAAATAGCAAATTTTGGTAAATGTTCTAGAATATTCTAATTGTCAAATAGCAAAGATATTGAAAAACTGATTGCATCATTTGACTGTCCAACCAAAATTAAACTAATATAAACAAAATGTTCCATTTTGGCCAACATTCTAGAATGATCTGTTCGTCAGCCAAAATAGAATATTCTAAAACATTTATCAAAATGTGATATTTCGTCTTTTTTATGACCAATTAAATGGTACAACCGGTTTTTCGATATCTTTGTTAGTTGACGAATAGAACATTCTAGAATTTTTGTCAAATTGCGTTGCTTAATCTAATTTTTAGTAACCAAATCAAAAGTGAATTCCGTTTTTTGATATCTCTGCTAGTTGACGAGTAGAATATTCTAGAATTTTTGTCAGCTTCGGCTGTTTGGCGTCTTTTACGCTGATGAATCCGATAGTGAAGTTGGTTTTTCGACATCTTTGCTAGTTTTCTAAAAGTCGCACTTATATTCATTAATATAACATTCAGTTCCGTTTATCTATAGAACTGAATTTTAGGTGTAAATTGTTTCTTAGAATAGTTTTGTTTTAAATAAATTCAGGTAAATAACATTTACCAACCCCCCGCATAAAAGTTAGCCAACGCCCCTGATCTTCCAATTTTACGCACTTCCCCTTAAATTTGCACGGACCACTACGTACCATTGGATTCCTGGTGTAAGCGTTTACCCAACCTGATGAACGTCTACTATGACTTCCAAGATAGTCACTAGAGGAACATTTGTGTGACTATCTTGGACGGCTACTGTAAATATATCATATTATTGTATTATGTGCATCGGCACTAATAGTTAAGAGACTTATAATTATGTATGTTAGATACTAAAATTATGCTATAGTTTGATTCGTTTGATTAGCGAGACTTTGCGACTCTTTAGCCCTTCCACTTAAAATTTATTTACGCGCATGTGTAGTTAACTTTCAGCTGGAACACGCAAACGCGCAAATAAATTTTAAGGGGAAACGGTTAAAAATCGAGTATACCTGAGACGCAAACTTACACTAATCAAACTATAGGTAGCTAACGCAAAACCCCCTATGCCGGAACACTATTTTTAGGTGTGTAATTAAACTGGCTTACTCGTAAACATCCATTCTGTTTTTTCTTAATAAGCATGAAAGAAAGTTTTTTTTAATCCAATGAATATGTTTTTAAAAAAATACAACCCAAAAATTTTTATTTAACTATTAATGCTTTTCTTTTACAAAATGTCGACATTTATATCCAAACAAAGAAATATTAATGACACTAGAAGTTGGGAACGGATATACAAACAGACATGTAATATGAGTAATATATATAATAATAATAAAAATATAAAATACTTACATATTTTCTTTCCGGTATGAAATAATTCGGAGTAATTTCTCATAAAATTCAACACATCATTCGAAATTTCTCTTCAGCAATACTTTTTGGAAATCGAACTTGTTAAAAAATTTATATGGATTACATTTATCAAAATTAGTGTTTTAAATATACATTAATATATGTAAATACGTAAGCGCGGGTTACACTAGAACAATTTAATATATTCTATACTAGACCTACTATTAAAGTCCACTAAAATGGCTTAGGTAGTGTGACAAAAAAATTGTTACAACTATTAGGTTGGCAAGAAAGTTTTGTCGTTTTTTTTACTTAAAATTCAATTTTTTTATAGTTTATGTTTAAATGAACATCAATTAATGAGATATTGTCCACCGCTTTCTACAACCGTCCTCCATCGATCAACAAGCTTGTCTATTCCCGATTTGAAGAAAGCCTTATCCTTTGAGCTTAAGAAGTTCGTTACTGCCATTTGAACATCATGAATATTTTGAAAACTTTTACCATCAAGAAAATTTTGCATGGAGAGGAACAAATGATAATCAGATGGAGCTAGATCAGGTGAGTAAGGAGGATGGGGTAGAACCTCATATCCAAGCTCCTGGAGTCGCTACGTCGTCCTTAAAGCCGTATGTGGCCTAGCGTTGTCATGCTGGAAGAGAGACACCTTTGTGATGTTCAACAATGTTTGACGAAGTTCACGGAATAAACAAAGCCAAGTTTCTTCAAGTGGTTCTCGATCGTTGTATGCGTAGTGTGAAACTTCTTTGCGATCTCTCTAGTGGTCAACAACGGTTCGTTACACACTATAGTGTCTTCAAAACATCGTCATCAAGTTTTTTTGGTCTTCCGGAGCGAGGTTCATCTTGAAGAGACATGTCACCTGACCTAAACTTTGCGAACCATCTTTGGACGCTACGAACGTCTATCTTAGATGACCCAAAAACAGCACACAAATTTTTATGAGCTTCCGTAACATTATGCCTAAGTTGGAACTCATAAAGTATAGAATGGCGTAAATGAATTTTTTCAGAGTTCATATTTAACGTAAATTTTTTCACCGTCAAATCCCCAAAAAATAGTCTAATCTGTAAATTGGAAAACCAATGATATTAGCTTTCAACTGATACCAAAATGATCCAAATCGGTCAGAGCGTAACGAAGGAATGAGCGAATAAAGTTTGTTTAATTGAAAAACGACAAAACTTTCTTGTCAACCTAATATAAACAAGGAAACCACAAGAGGACAAAAATTGAAAAAATTCTGAAACTTTAGCGGTATGTAGAGGATCCTTACCTAACAACAAAAAAAAACAATACCTTAAATAATAATCTGTATAAATTTTTTAATAAGTTCAATTTCCAAAAAGTATTGCTGAAATGAAATTTCGAATGATGTGTTGAATTTTATAAGAAATTGTTCCGAATTATTTCATACCGAAAAGAAAATATGTAGGCATTTTATATTTTTATTATATATGTATACATATAAGGTCAATTTATATCGGCGTAAGCCGAAGCGGCTTGCGCTCATTTGTAAGCAATATGCGCTTGAAAACAAGCACATTTGGCTTGCTATTGATATGTATGTATATTCCTGTCTTACTTTTCATGTTCTGGTGAGAAGCATACATAGTTTATAGTCAACTACGTATACTAGCGTTGGCTATATACTTGTCACCCTTCTCACTTCCCATGTTCTAAAGAGAAGGGTCAAGTATTAGCTATACGACATAGAGTAATAGAGACAACATACATATCTATCTCTACACTACTGGAATCAGTGTAACATGTACGAGATAGACAATATGTTGTATACGTACACTGGTTTACATTGTATTAGTGCGATTTTGTGTATTTGTGTGATTAACGAAAATGGTAGTGGCGGTCACGTGGCTCAGCTATTGCATACATAGCTATGACACCACACGCATGTACTAGGGGATGTAACAATACCAACAACAATCAAGTCCATTATCGTGTGGTTGATCTACAATCGTCGACTGCTACTGACAAACTGGCAACTAAGAAGCCTAATGTGCACAGAAATACACACTCGTGATTACAGAAGAGAGATAGTTGCTGTACCTCTGCACTCTGGGGTATACGATGTATACCAAACGCTAATATTTGACCCTTCTCTCTAGAACATGGAAAGTGAGACAGGAATATACAAAAATGTCAAAAACAAGCCAAATTTGGTTCAAAACAAGCACAAATTGATTTAAAATGGGCACAAGTGGCTTTGGCTTACGCCGATACGAATCGGCCATTTCCAAAAAGTATTGCTCAAGAAAGATTTCGAATAATGTGTTGAATTTTATGAAAAATTATTAACAACAATGCATTTTATCATACGTTCCACGCTTGCTTTATCATATCGGCCGCTTTTTTCCCGATCATTATCACTGGCCCATTCAAATGTCCAGCTGGAATTTCTGCCATAATACTTGTATCGGCCACCCGTAAACTATCGACACCGATGACACGTAATTCCGGGTCAACAATTACCGTTGGATCACTTTTAGCATCCATTTTACACGTGCCACAATAATCGTAAATTATTTTCGCTTTTCGCAAAATTTTTCCTTATTCTAATGAGTTAGTGGGTTATCGAATTATTATCTATTTATTTCGAATTTTATATTTACTCATATTACGATAACTTTGACAAACAATGCTAATTGTATAATTATGTAACTTTATTTACTGGACATTTTTTGTCAAAAATTAACTAATTAGTGATAAAATACTAGTAATTTTACTAATTGTGTTTATTTTCTAAATTATTGTACGGAACCTTTATTGTTAGTCAGGTTACACTTTACCAAATTACACATAAAATATGTATCAAATAATTCATATTTTAAAATTGTACTTTAAATATTTAGATGATATTAAAATATAAAAATTATTTATTTTAATAGATTGAATTAATTAATAAAATTAAATCAAAATGTTTGTTGACAATTTTTCACTATTATTTTAAATTTAATTCTAATTTTTATACGATGGCGCTGATTACAATTAGTTTATTAACACGGGTACAGATGGCATGACCATCCAAGAAGTTGTTTGGTGAGTCGGTGATGTCACTTGACGTCACGACAACACATTTGCATTTGATAAATTATATTTCACTGTAATTTCACCAGCTGCTCTTTGAATATGTGTAAAAGTTTAAGTTCGTTCTTTTTATTTTATTTTTCTCAGTTTTTATACAACACTTAAAATACGTGATTAAAAAATAAACAAAGTGTTTTTTTGATGATTGTTAACAATTTTTTTAGTGTTGTGAAGTGTTAATATTGTAATTATTGTTTTTATTTGTTTGTATGAAAGAAGAAATCTATACCTCCTTGGCAGTGTCTAAGAGTATATGAATTTCTTCGAACATGGAGAATGTAAAAACCACAACTACAACGAAGCCAAAACCAAAAGGAAGGTAAGCCAATCATGAAATAATTCTTTTTGTGGTTAATAACGAACAAAATTTGTTCGAAATGAATTACGTATATATTTGTACGCAGTTGGACTGTCATTTTTCAGTATTCAGTATTTTTTTCCTCACAGGTTTTAGGTTATTTACAGAAAAAAAACTTTCACTTGAAAACTTCTAGTAGTTACTTAAGGCTAATAAACCTGTATTTCAATTTCAAATAAATGTTTGTGAGGGCAATTTTTTCTCCCAAATAAAACTTGTGTCGTTTTTTTTTTTTTTTGTGTGTTTTGTTAGTTTGGCCTAATTTAAATGATATATTTAGGCCATTATCTGTGTGTGAATTGTTATTAAAATGGAACATTCTGTTATGTAAAGTCGAAAAATTTTAGGGTAAAATTAAAGGTTAGATAGGAGTCAGAACACTGACCGGTACGAATTTAGGTCATAAATCTCAAGAAATTTTTTTAGTTATCTATTCTGTGAAAAGTATTGAGATCAAATAGAATAACTTTAATATTACTCATTTAGTTGAAATAACTACATATAATATTTATATTTTGTGAATAAAATAAGATAAGCGTAATGAGAACTTTATTTTTTTAATTGATTTTGGAAAAGGGAATAATGGTACAGTAAATGGGAGTAAATCGACACAACCATATTCAAACTTCACATCGTATTTTTTTTTTTTGTATTTCTTTTACGAGTACCTATTCTTTAATATATTAAAAATTTATGTCAGCATGCTTACTCTATTACAGTAATCAATTTTTTTTTTTTTTTTAAATCAAAAATTTAGGTGGATTTGATCATAAAATGGTGAATTGGGACGATAATTAAGTATTTATATGTAAGTATTTGTATACTTCCAAAACAGGAATAAATACCTCATAATTTTATGTAGAAATAAACGTAAAATCTAAAGTTTATTAAGTAGGTACCTACCTACAGAAATGTCATATTATGTAATGTGTTTATAAAATTTCGAGTAAACTTGATAACCTTGAAAGTGTTCTGTTCTGTATTCTAATTAGGGATGTTATGGATATCCATAACCGTAACCGAAATTACCGGATATCCGAATTAATTAGATATCCGAAAATAAAAGTTTCGGATTTGTTTCGGATAATAACAGACAACTGTCATTGGAAAACCGAGGTTAAATCGAAGCAAGTTTTTGCTCCATGTATTTCTCTTGATAGATTTCCATTGACTTGTGTTTGGCGTTTACTTTCTTCTAAAAAAAATTGTTATTGAAAACAATTATCCGTATCCGTAACCGTATCCGAAACTATCCGATATTATTATATATCCGTAACCGAAACCGAAAAAAATGTTTTTAAGTAAATATCCGTATC
The DNA here is from genome assembly GCA_035578155.1 of Brachynemurus nebulosus. Taxonomy (NCBI): domain Eukaryota; kingdom Metazoa; phylum Arthropoda; class Insecta; order Neuroptera; family Myrmeleontidae; genus Brachynemurus; species Brachynemurus nebulosus. The sequence goes on along the minus strand of JAPWDM010000008.1, from coordinate 450,757 downwards.
CGAAATTTCGTATCCGTAACATCCCTAATTCTAATACATCCTTCATTTGTTCCTAATCACGCCACATTGGTGCTTTTATACTTGATCTAGTGTCCTTGTTGTCCCATATAGAGAGGGCATAGAGTGCATAGACGAATGAACACTATCATAATTATTATACTACTAGACAAAGCGTAAAGCCGGTTTGTAGGTATTTTTCTTGAAGCAGGTAACAGGGTGAGACGGGTGAGATTTAAGGAATATAATATAATGTCAATTTTTTAGCAAATGCGACTATTGGCTGGGTGCGTGATGGCAACGACATCTATAATATATATTTTTTCATGCTCATTAACGAATATAAATAATGGTAACCGTGGAAATAAAAATATTTTCAAAAAAAAAACCGTAAAAACTGAATACAAATATTTCCTATTTACAATTATTTTTTTTATAAATAAATTTGAACAATTTGAGGTATAAAATACTGGACAAAGTATAATAGTTGTATTAAAAAAGTAGTTAAACAAATTTGGACATTAACATGGATATAATTATCAAGACAGTATTTCCTTTCAACCCCGGACTATGCAGAGGAAAAAGTTGCTGATGATGGTGAACCATGTCAGGGAAATTCGAAAATTGAGAAATGCTGCCATAAGTCATTTAGTTGAATGTACAGTCATACTTATAAGACAAACATCAATAACTTCTTATGAAACATCATTGCATGTGAGTTAAAATACCTGAAATATTTGTAATTCTGTATTCATGGATGCACGTGTAGACGTTAATACTGTTGACAGATAAATAAGGAACGACATATTACTTAGTGGCAATTGAGTTTATAATCAAAGTGGATCAATGTAAATATTTTTATTTAATATTTTTATTACACTATAAACACATATGAGCCCGTATTATTGTCTGTTTTCTCCACTACTCACGCTGCAATCGATTTAATTATCCCCACCATATACTTCGCACCCTGCCAATAATAAATTATTGCAGGACATAATTTGTATACGTACGTATTTTGAAAATAAAGCGAATACCAGTTTCTTTCTTTCAAAATTTTGCAGTTTCTTCTCAAAAAAAAGTAAAATGTTATTATCAATATTATATTTTGACAATAATTATTTGAAAACGTTACTACGGATACCATTGGTTATTGTATTGATTACTATATTACAGAATACTATTATATGTCTGAAGACATCAATTTAAATTGATTTTTTTATGTTTTTCATCCAATTTCAAACTTAGTCCATATTGCTACCCAAAAGAATGATTATTCTACTATATATATAGGGTAAATGGTATAGTTATTGGACAGTTAAGAAAAATTTTCAAAACCAAGTACAGAAAAAGTACGTGTTGTAGCTTGATTTTTAACAAAAAAATTCATAAATAAAGTAAGACGTGTCTATTTTAATGTACCATATAAAACTTTCATATTACATATTGGCAAGTCTGAAAAAAAAATAATATTAAAGTTGTGCGTGTAGAAAAATACAGTTATTGGACAAAAATTTCATTTATTAATTTCTGGCGTATTTCCGCAATCCACAAGTTCTGTAGATACTAGAAGGTTCTGTTTAAAAAATCAGGAAGTTTGCTTTACTAGTCTACTTGTAAGCCTTATAATCTTCACAAGAGAGTGTCTTGTCCAATAACTATACCGTTTACCCTATTTGGGAAAAATACATATTTGTCTTTACATCATCTAGAATTTTTAAATCAAATTCATGAATACATTTTTTCGTTTTGTCACCCTTAAGTCCCGATTCATTCCAGTTGACGGTATGTAAATTGTGATATTGAAATTCTGTTCCTGAATACAGCACTGATTTCATAGCATTAGCACATATATTATACGACAATACAGATAAAAATTGTAGCAATATTTTGAAAGTCATTTTACATGATTTTAATATTTCATTGCTTTGTCAGTATCTTGGTTTGGTTTAGTTTTTATCAATATTTTGTAATACCAACAAAAAAATTATTTGTTTATTTCGATCCATTTGCCTGGCAACGTATTGGGTGAACCAGAAACGCTTTCAAAAAAAACCTGCTGAATTAATTCTTCACATTTTTTTTTATTGGTTAATTTAAAATCGATTGTTGACCTGACCTTAAGAACGCGATCTAGCCAAATATAACGATAGTATACAAAAATTACTCGAATTAAGGCGAACGCTGATTTTTCTCCGATGGTAGTTTAAACCAGCGGTTCTCAAATTTTTGCCCTTCAAGACCCCAAACACAAAAAGGGCTATGGTTATAATAATTTTGGGAACCAGTGCTATAATCATTAACTAAATTTGAATTTGACTCTCAAACAATTAAAATATAACACAGATTTTCTAGTTAATTTAAATAATCGAAATCATTAAAATATCATTGTATAGTTTGAACATATTAAGTTGGTCGTATGTTAACAAAAGCACACGTTTGAACCAACGTAGTATGTTTAATCTGGAATATTATTGAGAGTTAAAAATAGGTATATTGTTTGAGGGGTGGGGTACAGGGATAGCACACAGCTTCCTTATACTCGTAGGTAACAAATTTTTATTCAATCTGTAAAGTGAATTTTTGCACGTTGATTACTCTCGAGCGGAAATTATGTTTTTATGAAATTTGGAGAAAACGTTAAGAAACCTCAAAACTTTGGATAAATTTTTTAGCCAAACACGTCCGATGCCCAGAACATTGTTTGAGCAATTTTCGTGAAAGTAAGTTCGTGAATTCTTTGTCAAAATTTCTCAAATTTCAAAAGTTTTTGCAACATTTTTTTTTACACCGTTGGAAAGAGGGAAAAAAATCACATAAAATATGTTTTTGAACCGTTATTCTATATAAACTGATTTCCGAAAAAAAACGAATTTTTTTTAAATTGTAAATTCGCTATATTATGCAGAAGGCTGTGACGAGGGATTTTGTAATTTTTTATTTAATAGTTTTGGGCAAAATCCACTCTAATTATTTTTTATTTTGAGAATGAATCATTATAATTTTGAAAATGATAATTTTATTACCGTTATCAAATTTTATCTTTTAAATAAATAAAATAAAAAAAATTGACGTACAGCTAAACCTTTTTTTATGCGGCCTTTTTTGTGTGGTTTTTTTGTGCGATTTTTTTATGCGGTTTTTAATAAAATTTCCATTAAAATGCATAATATAAATCAAAATCAAGAGACAGTAAGAAATTTAAGCATTTACTGTAATAACTTTCTTTGATAAAAATACTTTTTAATGGCTTTTAAGCATTTAATCAATTCATTGCATAAGAACATAAGTTATTACATCATTTAATTTTTTTCTACACATGTATTTTTCAATATTTTCATAATATTATAAAAAGGAAATAAAATGTTCCTACGTGTAAGTAAATTAAGGCTCTATCTTGTTTATAGAAGCAACTTCTAAGGAAGTTTTGAGCGTTTTGAGTGGTTTTTTTCGATGAAACTTTTTTTATGCGGTTCCGACTAACCGCATAAAAAAAGCTTTTTGTACAATCTGGATCGAACTATACTTTTTATAGCTATTTATGATATTTTTGAATATATTTTTTTTTTGTGCGATTTCTTTTATGCGGTCCCCTCCACCGCACAAAAAAGGATCAACTGTATATGTATTTTTCAAAATTTTCATAATATTATAAAAATGAAATAAAACGTTTCTTCGTGTAAATTGAGGCTTTATCTTGTTTAGAAAAGCCACTTCTATTGAAATTGTGAAGTTTTGAGCGTTTTGAGTTATGTATTTTCGATGAAACTTTTTATAGCTATTTAATATTTTTGAGTATATTTTTTTGATATTTTTTTGTGTGATTTTTTTTTATGCGGTCCCTATCCACCGTATAAAAAGAGGTTGAGTTATATCCTAGTTGTTTTTAAAGTAGAAATTTGGTCCTTGATCAGTACATATTGCTTGTGATGAACCATACCATCAACATACATTACAATATCGCATCCTGTCAATTATTTGTGTCTATCGTACATAAATTTACGTATATTTATGTTAAATATCAGATTTTATTAAGTAAATGGAGGTATTGAAGCAACTGGACTGCATTTGAAATGGTAATGCTATATATAATTTAAATACATAGCTTTGAACAAAAAATAAAATTATGTATTTCAAGACGAATTGTCGAAAAAAAAAAATTGTAATAAAGGAGATCTTTGACCCCGTGGCAGTTTGTTTGTTGTTTTTGTAAAATTTTAATATTTAAATCTATTTTCTGATAGGCTAGTTAGACCCGATTTACATTAACGCTCCGCTCTCGGTACGATATCACTCCGCTCCCCCGGTTCGATAAAATATTCTTACACAATAAACAATGAGTGTACCTATTCACATCATCGCTCTGATATGTTCCCGCTCCAACGCCACTTCAATATTAATACCATATACTCAGATAATATTTTATCGGAGCGATATCAAACTTGTTTTGGAGTCCGAACTGGGAGCGTACCTAGAACGGCATTATAATGTGAATAGAGAATGAATAGGTAGGTACCAGCATGATATCGGCACTGTAATGTGAACACAACAAGATTATATATCGGAGCGAGAGTGGAGCGGGAGCGTATCGAGAGCGGAACGTTCATGTAAATCGGGCCTTAGTAGTTGCACTAACCAAATCAATGCGCAAGTTGTCCCGTCAATAAAATTATCTAATATTTAAGTAATTATTATGCAATAATTAATTATTTATTAATATAATATTTGATTCAAAAAATATTTTTTAATTATTATCAGTATAACATTTTGAGTAGGGTAAGAGACCCGATGACCGATCACTATTTTTAGCTGTATCATTAAATTAGCTTAAAAAAATTAAAAAATAAACAAAACACCCATTTTTTTTTTCTTAATAAGTATGAAACCAAGTTTTTTTAATCCAATAGATATGTTTTTAAGAAAATATAACCCAAAAATTTTGATTTATTAATGATTTTGTTTTATAATTTGTTGACGTCTATTAAAAAGCATACAGAAAATATTAACCTCCATTGAAAGATCAATACACTTACCCCTATCAAAAATCACCGGTTAGTCCGATTACTAATGTACATCAGTACAGTAGTAAATCTTATACTATCGAATATTTGAACCATTCTCTTTCAGTCACTTTGACACTCTATCCACTACAAGAGGTCAGTCTGTGTCATAGAGTATCACAGAATGACACCTTGTGAAACATAGCAGCAATGACAGAAGGGTTTAAATATTCGATAAAATAAACCACTAAAATACTGTATTTTCTTTCGCCATCTATAATTTTGCTTTAAAAAACATTGTGTACATTGTGACATGATCCTAACTTATCTATACGCCATTGTGAATTTTTAAACAGTTAAATTGACGATAGATGACGTCAAAAATGTTTATAAAATAGATATGGAATATCTGTGTGATTCTCAAAATACCCAACTCGAAAACTTGGATCCCAACAAGAATCAGTCATACAAATAATATTTAACACATATAAAATTTAATTCAGCTATCCTAATCTCTTAAGTGGACTAATAACAATTATTTGTATACTTTTATTATGCTAATAACTTTAAAAATTCGGTGAAAAATGTTACAATTTATAACCCATGTGTTTTGAAAAATGATCATCCACCATATTAAAAATTCATGAATTCAACAAAAATTGTTATATATATATATATGTATTTCTTAAATTAAGTGAGGAGACATTAAATGTGATGTGAATTTAAATTGAAAAATAATCATTGTATTAACAATAATTTTTTTTTTCAAAGGTTTCTTTCAGAAATAACTTCATTAAAATATAAATGTCAAAACTGATCGGACTTATAACCCCGATCGACAATGGGGTCTTTTACCCTACCACGTTTAAGTAAATAAATACGAAAAAAGAAATTAGTGTGCTTTTAGTTAGTACATAGGTTAAAGTCGAATCACTTCAAGTCCCTCTTAAAGTATAGATAGTTTACAATTGGAAATAATTATTTAATTAAAATGAGAAATTAATTGAGTGAAAAAAAAAAAATTAAATAGAAAGTTAACTACTCTGATCAGCTAGTTTTCTTTTCCCTGTCGAGAGGGATGGGTTGATTTTTGACCAACAAGTAAAATACACGTACCTACTATCAAATACCGGTTTATGGTTACGGGAAAATGTTTGGTTTTTTTTTCTGTTGAAATCTATCAGACGGGTGGGGCTTAAAAAAATGATTCACGATAAAGGGTTAAACCACGATAAAGTATCGAATGACAAAAGGCAAGCTGCGTCTGTTGACAGTAATCAGTGCAATATTAAGGTATTTGGTGCGAGATAGTCAGGTACAAAAGTATGGCTCAGCGAAAAATTTTATCAAAAATTAAAGAATGTATTAATATTCTTCAGTGATTATATTTGTACACCATCTGTTTTTTGAATTTCCGCGCGCTTATGTTGTAGCAATATAAAAACATTGTTAAAAAAGCGTTGTAAAAACGTTGTAAAATGATGTTTATAAATTATATTTCAAAAACGGCGTAGTGAATAATTTTTATTTGTTATTAAATATGATTTATAACTTTGTATTTTATAACATATTAGTTTTTTATCAAATTCCTTTGACACGTTTTCATTTTATTCAAAAAAAAAAAAAAAGAAAAGAATTTTCTCATAAGAGCCCGTGTTAAAATTACAAAACTTTGAAACCGGTTTTCTCAAATTTGGGGCGGAAAATTTTTTTTTTTTTTTGGTATAGGCTCGTATTATTGGTATTGAATTAAATAAATGTCTAGAGAAGTTTCGTTAAAATACTTTGAAAAATCGTTTTTCGGACCAACTACCTTAAGGAAAAAATGGTAAATATTATTAAAATTATGTATTTGTGCTTGAGGTTGACGTAGAGTCAATTTTGTTGATGGAGAGTCGAGAATTTTATATACATCTCTCTGTAAAACACTTAAATATAGCGTGAATACAAACGTCATGAAACAACACTGGAGAACTGTCAACTGTCACCTTACAGTGTAGTTTGATTTTTAAACGCCAGATGTCCTAGCGTCTGAATTCGACATGAATCCCAATAGAAAAAAGTTTTAGAATTTTATCAACAATTTTAGTATTTCTGTCCTAATTTTTAAACAAACATTTCTATCCTATTCGTAATATTATTATTTTTTTTTTTTTTTTTGATAATTCAACCCTGAGAATAATTTTCTGTTGACCCATCCAAATGTCCTCAATTCTCATTCTAATCAATGTAATCGTCTATTAAGTAGTTGTTTACAAAAAAATTGTAAAAATTTTTTTAATTTTTTTTTCCAACTGAAATTTGACAGATTTTATTTATCACTCTAATTTGTTGTTTTATTTAAACATTTTTTTTTTATTTTGTATTTAATTAATTAATGAAACGATTTAGGTCGCTGGCTGTTGTCGCTGTTGTTAGTCAATAATGTTAAAAATTAATTTTTTTTTAAATGTTTTATTAAAAATGTTGTTATGGTTGAATGTTTTTTTGTTGTAATTTCACCATTTTTTGCTAATCATTATTATCCAAGCGCTCTGCTTACTACAAAAATTGTAATTTTCCAAAAAAAAGTACTACGAGTACTTAATTTGTTATGAAATGATATAATATTTTAAAAATTACGAGGTTTTTATCAAATAGTTTTATCAAATCTCTGTTTTCATCACCTATTACAGTTGACCCTTTTTTTATGCAGTCCTTTTTTTGTGCGATTTTTTTATGTGGTTTTTAAAAATATTGCCATTAAAATGCATAATGTGAATCAAAATCACGAGGCAGTAAGAAACTTAAGCATTTACTATAATAACTTTCTTTGATAAAAATACTTTTTAACGGCTTTTGCATAAGAATATAAGTTGTTGCATCATTTAATTTTTTTACACATGTATTTTTCAAAATTTTCATAATATTATAAAATTGAAATAAAATGTTTCTACGTATAAATTAAGACTTTATCTTGTGTTTAGAAAAGCAACTTCTATTGGAATTGTGAGGTTTTGAGCGTTTTGAGTTATGAATTTTTGATGAAACTTTTTTTTTTTATGCGGTCCCAATTCACCGCATAAAAAAAGATTTTTTTTACACTCTGGACCGAACTATAATCTTTTTATAGTTATTTATGATATTTTTGAATAAACTTTTTTTTGGGGTGTTTTTTTTTTATGCGGTGCCGATTCACCGCACAAAAAAAGGATCAATTGTATTGTAGTAGCTGATTAATTTATCAGATAGAATCAGCCAAAAAGATATTTAAAATAAACTCAATTATAAAACTTCAGTGGCGTCAATACAATTTTTTTTAGGTACTTCGAAAATATTATATTTTTTTTTTTTATTAGTATACAAATCGATAAGTTTAGATTGTCAATATTATTGACAGTGTTGAAATATAAAAGTAGTGCATCTTTGCTGAAATAAAAAAAAAAAAAAAACGTAGAATACAACTTAAAATATATTCAGGGTTTTCTCAGCATACCTATGATTTTTTTTTTTTTCATTAATTTATAATAAAATTTGAATTTGTTTTAAAAATATGTATTCATTGTGTGTCACCGGGCTCGAATAAAAATTATCTTATTTAAATATATGTACATTTTTTTTGTGTGTGTGTGTCTATATTTTGGTTTTTTCAATGTGAATGACCTACAGAAAAAACATCGAGTCTGACACATTTTTTTATATGTGTACCACGTGGACTGTCGTGGGGACCCACAATCCACACGCAGTTCCAAAATTAAATAATAATATGTTGATACACGTATGTGACTCCAATCTAAACAGAATATTTTTAGTCGAATTTTCTCCGAAAAATTAGACTTATACAGTCTATACGATAAGAGCTGCGAGAGGTGAGACCAGGGGCGCTATCCGTTTTCGGACCCGTAGAACACGATTATGTAAAAAAAAAGATGTCTGATATATATATATATATATATATATATATATATATATATATATATATATATATATATATATATATATATATATATATTTTCCCGCAACCTTTTAATATGTGTAGGGCCCCCCTATGGAAGTTAAGAGATGAAATTTGGTAAGTGGGGCTTATTCCGATGCACAACAATACTATCAAAGTGGGGTCAAATTTTGGGCAAATTTTTTTTCGGACCCGACCTTTAAGGGGGTGGTGGGGGGCGGAAAAGCAATAAAACTTTTCCAAACCGGTTTTAAATAATGTTTCGGTCAATTATCTACAACATATCCAAAATTCAGCTTCCTAGGATGATATGGTGGGAGTAGAGGGGGGAAAAACGATTTTCGCTGGATCTAACAGGCCCCCAGCCCCCCAGAATTAACGTAGAGGGTTGAAATTTGGTGTGTTGATAAAGTTCGTACCTAGGTTGTGCTTTTTGGAGGTTTTAATATTTTACCCCCACCCCCCTCATTTTTAAGCTACAATTTCATGCATTTTCGACGTTTTCGAAGTTTGTACCACTCGCACAGGTCACCCGAATAAACCTAGAGGGCTGAAATTTTGTATTCGGATTGAGTTAGTATCAAGGGGGTGCCTTTTGGGGGTCTCGACTTTTAACCCCTACCCCCACCATTTTTATACCCAAAAGAACATGATTTTTCTTGTTTTTTAACAGTTTCGTTCGGGTCAAAATCTCCCCAAATAAACCTAGAGGGCTGAAATTTGGTGTACAGGTTAAGCTAATAGCCAGACACTGTTTTTTGGAGGTTTCAACTTTTAACCCTTACCCCCACGATTTTTACGCCAATATTTCCTTAATTTTTTTGCTTGTTTTCTAACATGTCTAGAGACTCCATAAGGAAACCTAGAGGGCTGAAATTTTGTACGTGTATTCAGTTAGTATCCAGCTAGTACCTTGTAGGGAGTCCGCATCACTTTTCCCCCCACTTCTCCCATTTTTACATCGGAATTGAACGCTATTGTTAAATGTGTTTTAAAAGCATTATGTTTATTCTAAATACAAGTAGGCGAATAGTAATTTTAAAAAATTTAAAAAAAACGCCGTGAGCAGCGGGGCCCCATCACGGTAGTCGAATTTTCTCCTTCATCTTCGGTATTGAATGTTTACAAGCGAAATGTGATTGAAAGTCTACAACCGAATTGTCATTTTGTTGGTTTCAAAACTGGTGATGAGTGTTCGGCTGATCGAGGCTTTAAAAAAAGGTTTTAAGTATGTAAGGGCTGTATCTCAGTAAATTTCAATTTTGTGCCGAAAACAGGTAGCAGAAAAAAAACCAACACAATTCGTACGAGGGCATTCCTGCCCATGTTTATCTGCTAATTGCCTTTATGTTTTAGTTTTAAATATTAAAAAAGGACCTTAAATAGTAAACTGGAAGGCCTTTATAAAGATATTTTTTCTTTCAAAAAAAAAAAATAAATAAATAAAAAATAAAAAAAATAAAAAATTATTTCTTCGGTATTGAGTGTCTACAAGCGAAATATAATTGAAAGTCCACAAGCGATTTGTAATTTTGGTGGTTTCAAAACTGATAATGAGTGTCCGGTTGATCGGGGCTTTATAAAAAGATTTTAAGTTTTTAAGGGCTGAATTTCAGTAAATTTCAATTTTGTGCCGATAGAAGTTAACAGGGCAAAAGCCAACACAATTCGTACGAGGGCATTTCTATCAATGCTTATCCGCCAATTGCCTTTGTGTTTTACTTTTAAATATTAAAAAAGGAACTTAAATAGTAAACTGGAAGGCTTTTATGAAGATATTTTTTCTTTCCAAAAAAATCCAAAATTTCTATTTTATAAATAATAAAAATCCAAAATTCCTAAATAATAATTAAATAAATAAATAAACAGTGACTTTAATAACATTTGCAAATTACTTAATATGTATGTATTTCATTTGTTAAAAAATTGTATTCACTTTTTTTTAAATTTTTTAAAATTACTATTCGCCTACTTGTATTTACAATAAAAGTAATGCATTTAAAACACATTTAACAATAGCATTCAATTCCGATGTAAAAATGGAAGAAGTGGGGGGAAAAGTAATGTGGGCTCACTAAAAGGTACTAGCTGGATACTAACTGAATACACGTACAAAATTTCAGCCCTCTAGGTTTCCTTATGGAGTCTCTAGACGTGTTAGAAAACAAGCAAAAAAATTAAGAAAATATTGGCGTAAAAATCGTGGGGGTAAGGGTTAAAAGTTGAAACCTCCAAAAAACAGTGTCTGGCTATTAGCTTAACCTGTACACCAAATTTCAGCCCTCTAGGTTTATTTGGGGAGATTTTGACCCGAACGAAACTGTTAAAAAACAAGAAAAATCATGTTCTTTTGGGTATAAAAATGGTGGGGGTAGGGGCTAAAAGTCGAGACCCCCAAAAGGCACCCCCTTGATACTAACTCAATCCGAATACAAAATTTCAGCCCTCTAGGTTTATTCGGGTGACCTGTGCGAGTGGTACAAACTTCGAAAACGTCGAAAATGCATGAAATTGTAGCTTAAAAATGAGGGGGGTGGGGGTAAAATATTAAAACCTCCAAAAAGCACAACCTAGGTACGAGCTTTATCAACACACCAAATTTCAACCCTCTACGTTAATTCTGGGGGGCTGGGGGCCTGTTAGATCCAGCGAAAATCGTTTTTCCCCCCTCTACTCCCACCATATCATCCTAGGAAGCTGAATTTTGGATATGTTGTAGATAATTGACCGAAACATTATTTAAAACCGATTTGGAAAAGTTGTATTGCTTTTCCGCCCCCCACCACCCCCTTAAAGGTCGGGTCCGAAAAAAAATTTGCCCAAAATTTGACCCCACTTTGATAGTATTGTTGTGCATCGGAATAAGCCCCACTTACCAAATTTCATCTCTTAACTTCCATAGGGGGGCCCTACACATATTAAAAGGTTGCGGGAAAATATATATATATATATATATATATATATATATATATATATATATATATATATATATATATATATATATATATATATATATATATATATCAGACATCTTTTTTTTTTACATAATCGTGTTCTACGGGTCCGAAAACGGATAGCGCCCCTGGTCTCGCCTCTCGCAGCTCTTATCGTATAGACTGTATAAGTCTAATTTTTCGGAGAAAATTCGACTAAAAAGTGAACTTACTTTTATGACAAATGAAATACATACATATTAAGTAATTTAAAAATGTTATTAAAGTCACTGTTTATTTATAAATTAGGAATTTTGGATTTTTAGTATTTATAAAATAGAATTTTTGGATTTTTTTGGAAAAAAAAATATCTTTATAAAGGCCTTCCAGTTTACTATTTAAGGTCCTTTTTTAATTTTTAAAACTAAAACATAAAGGCAATTAGCGGATAAACATGGGCAGGAATGTCCTCGTACGAATTGTGTTGGCTTTTTTCTGCTACCTGTTTTCGGCACAAAATTGAAATTTACTGAGATACAGCCCTTAAATACTTAAAACCTTTTTCTAAAGCCTCGATCAGCCGAACACTCATCACCAGTTTTGAAACCAACAAAATGACAATTCGGTTGTAGACTTTCAATCACATTTCGCTTGTAGACATTCAATACCGAAGATGAAGGGGAAAATTCGACTACCGTGATGGGACCCCCGCTGCTCACGGCGTTTTTATATTATATAACCGTGTAAATTGGTCACCTTATGAAGAAACAAGTTGTCCTTGATAGGTATTTAAACGAAGGTAGTTTTATCAAAGTTGGAATTTATGATGATACACAATTAAATTGCACTTATATCAGCTTGGTTGAATTGAAAATTTTTGAATAATAGAACTGAAAATTTGCTATAGAAATCACCGTAGATTAGTAGATATTGCGGAGTTATAGATTATATTATCGAAAAACTTATGGGTTTCTGCGACAGTGTAAGTTGCTGGAAAAAAGGAAAATTTTAAATTGATTGTTCACTGTGTACGGCACTCAGATTGTACAGGCCAACTCGCTCTTGTTTGTGCTTAAACGCGTCGAATACTAAGTATTGCTCAATTTTCCATGTAGTTTTTGAATCAAAATTGATCGGAGTTTCGTGACCTTCCTAATTTACTCTATTAGTACATTTTATTTTTGAAAATAAATTTTGTAAACAAAATTGTATTATGGTTTGGTAAATTTGACACTAATTTGAATATTAATTAGTCATACTCATAACACTCATAGCATCATTCCAATAGTATTTTTGAGTTGAGCGACCTTAATTAGGTACAATTTCTTGTTTTACATATTGAGTGACAGTTTTAAAAATTTTACACACGTGTCCGTCCGTCTGTCCATGTCCCCCCCCCCACTGACTGGTGTGTTACGAAATACTAGTGATTTGAAATTAATTTTTTATTTAAACTAATTTAAAATTATGTATTAATTCAATTATTTTTCCATTTAAAAAATATTTATTAGTTAATAATAATGTCAAATATGACATACATAAATAAAATTTTTGATATTAATTAATTGGTTTTTAAATATCTTTTGTATCATGTCGGAAATGTCGGTCAAAACTTCTTGAAAAATTAAAAATTTTTTTAAATTTTTCATTTTTACATTTTTTAGAAATTTTACAGGTATTTTTAATTTTAGAGTCGCATCAATTAAAATTTTAAACACACTTTTTTTTGGGTATTGAAAATTACAAAATGACAATTTATCATTTTTGGAGTGGTACTGTATTATAGTACATATCTGGCACCATACAGTAAGATACCATAACAGTACCTGATCAGTTGATTTTATTGTGTCAAGTTTTATATTATGACTCTTATTCGCTCAAAAAACACCGCATTTACTTGCGCTCTACGAACACGCGCTCTCTAAACACGTAATCATGACCAAAACCACAAACAACCGCAGAACATAATTTTAATCGTGTTTTAATTATTTTTTAATGCGACTCAAAACCTTACGATTTTCTTAGAAGTTGCTTTTTGATTCCGCATTGATTGTATTTATGTGTGGTCAACTCAGTTTTGCACTTGGATGTTTTTTTTTTAAATTTTTTAATTGAAATGACAGTGAACAAATATTGATTGACACATGAGAAAATTTTTATAATATTATCAAAATTGCAATACATACATATCTAAAGAACCATAGGTAAATGACGTAATAATAAAATTTAGGTATATTCTTATTTGTAATAGGTATCTTACCGATAATAGGTATGCTTAAAAACGCAGTCAATAACTAACTTTATCGCAAATTAATGTTCAAATTTCTTACTTTTTCTTACTATTCATTCGCATTATACACTTAGTGGACACAAAAAGGATCGCATAAAACGAGTGTTTGTTGTACTTCTTTTGGTAAAATGTTTTGCAATGATTATTACCAGGCAATACTCGCTCCTAAATGGTCCAGTGGTTTTATTCTAAATAATATTATACAGCATCTTTTTACGTATTTTATTACATATTCATAATTTTTCCACGCTAATAATTGGTTAATTAATATTTTAAGTTAATGAAGGTAATTCTATCAGCTGTTATTATAAAACTATTATTATAAAACTAGGTAATTGGAAAAAAAATTAATAATAATTTCACATAATTATTAATTAAAGTCCAGTGGTGGACTCTAGAGGGAATTTACAGTGCTTCCAGTTCAAAATGAAAGTTATTATTAAGAAAGTTATTATTATTATATTATAAGAAAATATCGAAATCTGAACCAATGGCGATAATTAGATAAAACTTATATAGGAATTTCGCGCTACTTTCGCGCTCATCATAACTGCTATTAAAATCTTTCAAACGCATATAGTTTCCCGGAAACTCAAAAAAATTCATTTGAGCAGCATATAAAGACAAAAATTGAAAATATCGAAATCTGAACCAACGGCGATAATTAGATAAAACTTATATAGGAATTTCGCGCTATTTTGGCGCTCATCATAACTGCTATTAAAATCTTTTTAACGCCTATAGTTTCCCGGAAAATCAAAAAAAATTCATTTGAGCAGCATATAAAGACAAAAATTGAAAATATCGAAATCTATATGACGCGACTGGAGCCCGGGACTATGGCAGAGATTTGTTTTGAGGTCCCTATAGAAACGGAAAATAAAAATTTATATTTCAAAATATGGCGAAAAGTTCATTAAATACAAAATTTGGCGAAAAGTTCGTTAGCTAGACACGTCCGATGCCCGGAACATGGTTTTTGGGGCATTTTTCGTGAAAACATTTAGTTTTTCGCTAAAATTTCCACTTATTCAAAAATTTTTGCGAAATTTTTTTACATCATTGAAACAAGCTGAGAAAAAATCACATGAAAAAGGTCTTTAAGCTATTATTCTATGTCAACTACTTAGTTTCCAAGAAAAGCTAATTTTCATAAACAGAAATTCGCTATGTTATGCAGGATGCTGCGACAGGGGTATTTTTATTTTTCGTTAAAATGAAAATATTGCTTAAATCAATATTAAGAAAGTACTATTTTGGTTGGTTTGAATGTTACACAATGATAATTTATATTATGTAAATCTATATAAAAAAAAAAAAATATTTTGTGGGTACATTTCCCAAAATAGAAGTTTTTTTTTTTTTTATTATATTTATGTAACAATTACATATTGATATTATTATTATGTGTATGTATGTATAACTGTTTTCGTAATAAATTAGCATCTTATAAAATTTTGTTATAATCTTATAACTAAGTTTTACGTATAATAATTTTTATTTATTTATATATTATATGTATATATATATATAACGCGTAAAAGCCCCCATTATGGAACGGTATCTAATACTGGAACAGTTTTGACATTTACACATTTATTTCTTTAATTAAGTAAGGAAATATTAAATGCGAGGTGAATTTAAATTGAAAGACAATCATTCTATTATTAATAATTTTTGTTATCAGACGTTTCTTTTAAGGTGCTTGTAAACGAGCAACATTTTACGGCAATGTGTTGCCGGCAACAATGGCCGGGCAATGTTGCTCGAGATTCATACATATTTCCGGCAATATATTCGTATGGCCCGGCAATGTGTCTGTATGGCCGGGCAATATATTTCATATTGCAACTGCTGGCTTGCGTGTTGCCGGTGTTGTCGGTGTCTGAGCGAAAATATATAAATATTGCCCGGCCATATTACTTTTACCTAGAGATTATTAGCCTAGTTTATACTTATTCAGAGTGTCTGAACAATAAGACACTCTGGATAAGTACATTAAAGACTTATAGGAGTCTCCAGTCGCCAAGAGTCGTAATGTGATTGCCAATTTTGTCGTTATTGGTATTGGTTCTCGCATTACTGTCGAATGTTTTTGAATTTTAAGTGTACTTTTTGAAGTAAGTATTTAAAGTTGCTTTTTGACATTTTAATGAAGTTTATGAATAAATAATACACTATATATGCAGCGCTAATTAACATTTCTTCAGAATCGACCATTATTGCCACGTGTACATGCAAAATTATCAGCAATACTGTGGTTGATAGATGCCGGGATATATTTGACCACATGTTGCCCAGCCATAGTTGCCGGCAACATATTGCCGAAATATGGCCGGGCCATAATGTTTAGCAATATTTCCGGCAATATGTAGCAATTTTATTTCTCGTTTACAAGCCTCTTTAGAAATAACACTTCATTAAAATATGTAAATGTCAAAACTGTTCCAGTATTAGATACCGTTCCACAAAGGGGGCTTTTACGTTATATCAAGTTTTTATAATGTTTTAACGTCAACGGCAACAGCTCAGCAACCTCGTTCGCGTGTGACGTCACTGAAATATAATTTTAATCGAAATAAATTGTTTTTAATTGAAAGAAAGAAAAACTATGTAAAAAAATTACATACATAATAATTATGTACCTACATACATATATCGCCTGTAATGTGCTCGATTGGATGAGTTTGTGACGTCACATATCACGTCACGTCACGTCATACAGTGGTATAACTTGCTACAATAATTATCTGAAAAAAAAAATTATATAAAAATAATTATTAACTAGGTATATGACGGAAAAAATGTGGTTTTTAGTAAGATTCGTCCAGCCTGTGTACTTTCTAATTTTTGTAAGAAATTAAAAATACAATAAATACACACAAAATTGACGAACGAATCAGATTCGGCCGAGGAGGAGTGAGGGGTCCAAAGTACAAAGTCTACAATATTATGTACAGCTGAACCTTTTTTTATGCGATCGTTTTTTGGTGCGATTTTTTTATATAAAAAAAAATTTTTATTTAAAAAAAATGGCCATTAAAATGCATAATGTGAATTAAAATCAGGAGACAGTAAGAAACTCAAACATTTACTATAATAACTTTCTGTGATAGAAATACTTTTTAATGGTTTTTAAGCATTTAATCATCAGTACATTGCATCAGAACATATAAATTATTGCATCATTTAATTTTGTTACAGATGTATTTTTCAAAATTTTCATAATATTATAAAATTGAAATAAAATGTTTCTACGTGTAAATTAATGCTTTATCGTGTTTATAGAAGCAACTTCTAAGGAAAATTCCAAGTTTTGAGCGTTTTGAGTTATGTATTTTCGATCATACTTTTTTTACAATCTGGACCGAACTAAACTTTTTATATAGCTATTTATGATATTTTTGAATATATTTTTTTTTGTTCGATTTTTTTTATGCGGTCCCTATCCACCGCACAAAAAAGAGTTCAACTGTATTAGTATTTTATGTTTTTGTTAATCACTTTTTAATCAATGTAGACCTGTTTTATTTATTATTAGGTACTTGACTACTTGACATGCTGTAAATTAGGGAATTTCAAATTTTTTTTGGAGAGTTTTAGTTAAGGGGATATCTTCTAGCCTAGAGAGCGAAAATTTTGACTCTTTTTAGGAATTAATTAAAAAAAATATATATACCTATTCATATTTTTTTATTGTGCATTCTTTTACTATCTATTGATATTTTAAGAATAGATATAAAAAAAAAAATTTATATCAAAAAAAGGAAAATTCAAGAACACTCTGTATGATAAGTGTAAATAAAATTTAAAAATTTCCCTAAAAAAAAAACTATTTCCCCGATAAAAACCACCTTAATGTTTTATTTCCTAATGTGGTGAAATTTCTTTATATTTACGTAAAAAAATTATTGCATTAGCTGATGAAATATTTGTCTGGTTAACGGTCTGAAGTTTCTGTCTTTTTAACCTTACAATATTAATAATTGTTTTGGAGTGGTATATTGACCTTTGTCTTCTTCAGTTACGATGAGTTATTTGCCAATTTAAAAGAAATTGAAGACTAGAAATTGTCATTAGTGTTCCGTACCAAAATTATTGTTGGTATGGAAATGTTTGTCACAAGCAATTTTGCCTGAAATTCTACAAAGACGTAAAATCTGTCGGTTAATTTTTTTTTTTGAGGGGGGGGGTAGAATTAAATGGGAAGTGGAGAAAATTTTTTGCTAGATCTGTTGTAGGATGTCAGAAAAGGGGCTTTTAAAATTCCGGAACTAAAGTACATATGATTTGGTCCCTAATAATAGGAGGTAAAGTGTCACTTTTAGTTCCAAAAGTGTTTGAAAAAGTAACTTTTTGTGTGCGGAACACGATTTATACACGAATCAGACTTGTACTTGATTAATTTTTTATTTTTTTTTATACCTAAGCATGATTTTATGTAAAATCATTCGTAATTTTTATCATAGGTAATATTGGTGCGAAAAACACTCATTTTGAATTCTGAAAATTAAAAAAATTTTCTATTAAACTGTATTGAAGTTTATTTTTAATATTGTGTAATAATAAATTGTTGTATTATCTACAGCAGTTAATTAAATTTTTAGTATTTTAAATTTCGGATTTTCCCCAAATACATTTGTAGTCGAATTTTCTCCGAAAAATTAGACTTATACAGTCTATACGATAAGAGCTGCGAGAGGCGAGAGTAGGGGCGCTATCCGTTTTCGGACCCGTAGAATACGAATATGTAGAAAAAAAATGTCTGATATATATATATATATATATATATATATATATATATATATATATATATATATATATTATATATATATACATATATATATATATATATATATATATATATATATATATATATATATATATATATATATATATATTATATATATATATATATATATATATTATATATATATACATATATATATATATATATATATATATATATATATATATATATATATATATATATATATATATATATATATTCCCGCCACCTTTTAATTTGTGTAGGGCCCCCCTATGGAAGTTAAGAGATGAAATTTGGTAAATGGGGCTCATTTTCGAGGCACCTCATACTATCAAAGTGGGGTCAAATTTTGGGCAAATTTTTTTTCTGACCCGACCTTTAAGGGGGTGGTGGGGGGCGGAAAAGCAATAAAACTTTTCCAAACCGGTTTTTAAATAATGTTTCGGTCAATTAGCTACAACATATCCAAAATTCAGCTTCCTAAGATGATTTGGTGGGAGTAGAGCTGGGAAAAACGATTTTCGCTGGATCTAACAGGCCCCCAGCCCCCCAGAATTATTGTAGAGGGTTGAAATTTGGTGTGTTGATAAAGTTCGTACCTAGGTTGTGCTTTTTGGAGGTTTCAACTTTTAACCCTTACCCCCACGATTTTTACGCCAATATTTCCTTAATTTATTTGCTTGTTTTCTAACACGTTTAGAGACTCTCTAAGGAAACCTAGAGGGCTGAAATTTTGTACGTGTATTCAGTTAGTATCCAGCTAGTACCTTTTAGGGAGTCCACATTACTTTTCCCCCCACTTCTTCCATTTTTACATCGGAATTGAATGCTATTGTTAAATGTGTTTTAAATGCATTACTTTTATTCTAAATGCAAGTAGGCGAATAGTAATTTTAAAAAATTTTAAAAAAAGTGAATACAATTTTTTAACAAATGAAATACATACATATTAAGTAATTTGAAAATGTTATTAAAGTCACTGTTTATTTATAAATTAGGAATTTTGGATTTTTATATTTATAAAATAGAAATTTTGGATTTTTTTGGAAAGAAAAAATATCTTCATAAAAGCCTTCCAGTTTACTATTTAAGTTCCTTTTTATTTTAATATTTAAAAATAAAACACAAAGGCAATTGGCGGATAAGCATGGATAGAAATGCCCTCGTACGAATTGTGTTGACTTTTTCCCTGTTAACTGCTATCGGCACAAAATTGAAATTTACTGAAATTCAGCCCTTAAAAACTTAAAACCTTTTTTTAAAGCCCCGATCAACCGGACACTCATCATCAGTTTTGAAACCACCAAAATTACAAATCGCTTGTGGACTTTCAATTATATTTCGCTTGTAGACACTCAATACCGAAGATGAAAGGAAAAATTCGACTTCCGTGATGGGGCTCCGCTGCTCACGGCGTTTTTTTTTAGTATGTATTTAACTTTTTTTTAAATTAAAAATAAAATTTGATATATGTAGTTAGTAAATTATACAGAATTACAGAGTCCCACATTTCCAGAACATTTTCGCTATTAGTTGGAACAACATTTGATCATGTAATATGAATTGTCGTTTTCCGACCACTAATTGTAAATCTAACGACATGTAATTCCTTGTAGATAAATAAATATCGATAAATTCTTAAGGATTAAAAAAATGGGTTAAACAAAAAATGTTAGCAATTCTTTAATTTTAAATACATAGAATTATTCTACCGTGGAATCATTTCCGCCATTATTTGGAATATATAACAGTTAGGTCGTGTAAGATGAAGCTATTCCCCCCCCCCCTTTCCTCATTTTATTGTTTTTAAGGTAAAGATAATTCATTTTAATTCAAACATTTTTTTGCCGACCGGTGAGAGAAATACTTCGTCAGGGCCGGACTTAGCCTAAGTGGCGGCCCTGGGGCAGGGTCAAAGAATGGCGCCCTTCTAGAAAAAATATATTATTTTTTTCCTCCCCCCCCCCCAAAAAAAAAAACAATTGACGAGCAAAAAAAGAAAAAAACGTCACATACCTAATTTTGGCACCCCTCAAGTCTTAGAGCCGCCTGGGGCACGTTGTCCGCCCCCCTAGATTCGGCCTTGACTTTTGTGACTCGGCACTGGTCCGCGCACAGGTGATTGGGAAACACTGTTATCTAAAAAAATGACCGTATAATGTATGTATGATGTGATAATTATTTTTTTAATTAACACAATTTAAGTACATAGGGTAAAAGCCCCCTTTGTGGAACGGTATCTAATTATGAACATTTACATATTAATGAAGTTATTTCTGAAAGAAACGTCTGATAACAAAAATTATTATTAATAGAATGATTGTTTTTCAATTTAAATTCACCTTGCATTTAAAGTTTCCTTACTTAATTAAAGAAATAAATATGTAAATGTCAAAACTGTTCCAGTATTAGATACCGTTCCACAAAGGGGGCTTTTACCCTAGTACATATTTTAATATTTATTCTGGAAGCGTATTAATTTGTCAAGCAGTAAAATCAGTTTTCCAATAAAATACAATAATATTTGAAAATGATAGGAATTATAAGTACCTACTGAAATCCACATCCGTTTGGCCTTGTTTTATGTTATAATATATAGGTACATATTATGATTGTTGTCCCTCAGTAACTTGCGTAATATGCAGAATATTAGAAATTCATCGCAGTTGTTAGCAGAAATAAACATCTTTTTATTCTTAGCTAATATTGCGATAAAACCACAAGAATTATTGTCAGTTGAATTATGTATGTATGTATGTAAAAAATATATATTAACATATTGACGATGATCATTGACGTCATAAGATGTCAAGTGTAACTTTACTAACTCACACGTCACGTCGTAGGACGTCAAAAAGTGTATTAGCTGTCAACATAGTGTATCAGTTGAGCGTTTTGTCGTTATGCGACCGTCCTCCGGTATTAAATTGGATCAAATGATTGATCAAACGGCACTTCTAATATTACCGTCTACACTGATTCCAGTGAAATTTTTTTTTGTGTACGAAGAATAGGGACCGCACATAAAAAAAAGAAATTTCTAGTGACATCACGGTGTGAAATTAAAAATAGTTTTTTTTTTTAAACAAGATAAAGAATTTTTTTGTGCGATTTTTAAGAAAAATGCCCGTAAATGTACATTTAATGAGAATGAAAAGTAACAAAAAAGTAAGAAATTGAAACATTAATTCGCGATAAAGTTACTTTTTGATTGTTTTTAAGGCATTTAAGCATTAAATTATTGCATTATTACATTTTTTTTACAGATGTATTTATCGCAATGTTTAATATTATAAATACCTCTGTCACAGCAGTCTGCATAACATAGCGAATTTCCGTGTACAAAAACTAGTTTTGTTTTTTTTTTTTCAAAAACCAATTTACATAGAAAATTAGTTCAAAAACCTTTTTTTCTGTAATTTTTTCCCCTCTTTCGAATGGTGTGTCGTAAAAATGTCGCAAAAACTTTTGAACTTTGGAAAATCTTTTGGCAAAAAACGTATTTTTTTTTCATGAAAAATGCCATTCGGGCATTGGACATGTCTGACTGGAGAATTCATCCAAGAATTCACAATTTCGAACGTTTTCCCCAAATTTCGTAAATATTAGATATGTTTTATTCGAGAGTTATCGTGCGAAAATATCATTCTCGTACCTTGTTTTTTTCTACAGGAATTTCTTCACTATAGGAACGTCTTTACACCGTGTAAAAAAGGTGTTTGGTGTACTTTGTTGATTAAATAATTTATTTTTTATTCAATTTTTGAAAATTTTTTTTAAAAAAAATGTTATTTTTAAAAGTAGTAATAAAATTGTTTGTTAAGTTTAGTGGGCCAGGGACATTGCACGATTCATATTATACATATTGATTTGCATTTCATTTTAAATAATTACTGCTGCTGCCTATTAAAACGATATCAAAGTACAAAATACATACACAGTAACTGATAGGTACTGACAGTACTGAGTATACATATTATAGTGCACGCAACATGCTCTACAAATGTCACAATCCACAAACGACGTAATATTTTGACGTGAAAAACTGTGGGGGTAGGTGAATTTAGGAATAGCATCAGCTTGTTACCAGCAGTACATTGGTATATTCCTCGAAGAGCAAAAAAACCAACCGGTGGAACGGGATTTGAGAAAAATTTGTACTTGAATACAATACGTTTTGATTGGAGTATTCAACGAAATTTTAAAAAAAAGACAAAAATGTTATTTTAACATTATTTTATTCACAACTCACCAATATAAGTATACTACTATACGCGTGTGTACGTATTAAGTACTCTGTTGGTATCAGGATTATTAAGTATAATATACTTATATCAGCAAAATAACATCATCACACTAATATTGATGTTTGTAATATTAATTCACAAGATTGTATACTCACATACCGCAATAGAACTTTCTTAAGGTACGTACCATCACAGTGTGACCGGCCGCAATTTTTTTTCCCGAATGGATAGGACGGGGGGAATGGGGATAAATTTTTTTTCACGATTAATACCGTCACTATTTAACAATACAAAAATATTTTTTTTGTATTAGCGAATTTCCAGAATGGAAACTCGCTATTCCAGCCTTGCTCATGGTGGAAGTTCAGCCCGCGACTATGGCAGAAATTTGTTTTGAGGCCCCTAGAACCCAAAAATAATATTCACTAAAATTTATATATATATATATATATATATATATATATATATATATATATATATATATATATATGTATGTATAGGTTTATGTATGTATATATGTATCAGCACGATAGCTCTTCAGGAAAAACTGCTAGCTTTACGAAATTTGGTGACAACGTTGAAAGTCCAAAAATTTTGGATGAGTTCTTCAGCCAAGCACGTCGGATGCCAGGAACATGGTTTTTGTTCTTGCAAAAAATTAGTTTTTTGCCAAAATTTGCTATAATTTAAGAGTTTTCGCCACATTTTTTTACACCATTGCAAAGACGGAAAAAAAGTCACATAAAAAAGGTTTTTGAACTATTATTCTAGGTTAGCTAGTTTTTGAGAAAATAAGAAAACAAATTCTGGACCCACCGTCCTCTACCGGGGCGGTTCTAGAAGCCTCCGGCGGTGGGTGGAGACTCATATTTGTTTAAAATATTGCTTTTAAATAAAATGATTTTTTGAGTTTGTTGGTGCCAAATTGATTTATTCTGAAACTAAAACAAATCTTCAATTTATATACGTTAATGACTTATTCTTTTCAAGCCTGAATACCTCAAAAAACGGCAATTTTGTCATTGAGTGATAGATTGACTTTCCACTTATCAACAAAAATATAAAGCACTTCTAACAATCTTAGGTTGATGAAATTCGACAGAGTTGTAGAATTTGAAGCATAAATAAAAAGAAAAATCAAACAGCGAAAAATTTTATACTATTCACTCTCAAATTTTGCATGTAAAAAATCGTGAAATGTAATAGTAGGAGAGCTACCCGCCACCTCGACTAAGGTACTCGCCATAAAGCTAGAATTTCTTATATAGCTTATTTGATAGTAGTGAAGTATGAAAATCTACTTCTGCCGGGGTTGGCGCGGTTGCAAAAATACCCCCTCTACTTTTGAAGTAGTAATTTTTTTTTTTCAAAAAAAAAAAATATACTTTCACAAGTTTGATGTTGGAATGAGTTGAAATTTGGCTCATTCCGATCCACAACAATTTTAATTTACATATAATTTATTTTTAAAAAATGTCAAACTGGAAATCTGTAATTCAAATACCCCTGTCGCAGCATCCTGCATAACATAGCGAATTCCCATTTACAAAAGTACGTTTTTCTCGGAAACTAGTTGATATAGTGTAATTGTAAATAAAGAAAACCTTCTTTATGTGATTTTTCCGCCTCATTCCGCCAAATTTTTTTAACGAAAAATGCCCAAAAAACCGTAAACATTTTCACGAAATTTCTTAATAATAAGATGTTTCGTTCTTGAGTTATCGTGCGGACACATTTATATATATGTTTACTAAGTGTCCGCACGATAACTGAAGAACGAAACATTTTATTTTTAAGAAATTTCGTGAAAACGTTTACGGTGTTTTGGACATTTTTCGTGAAAAAAATTTGGCGGAATGAGGCGGAAAAATCACATAAAGAAGGTTTTCTTTATTTACAATTACACTATATCAACTAGTTTCCGAGAAAAACGTACTTTTGTAAATGGGAATTCGCTATGTTATGCAGGATGCTGCGACAGGGGTATTCATTTTTATTTAACTATTTTTTATAATTTTTTGAAAAAAGTGTCTTTAAAAAAGGAATCTGTGCCCACGATTGCGGCCGCAGTTTTCATCTGAGGGAAAAAAAAATCAAATATATTATCAGTCTGTAGGTAAACCGCTATATACCTATGGAGGTTTTTTTTTATTTTTGAAATTTGAAATACTCTACAGTTTTCCGCGTGAAAACAACAGGGAAATTTCAAAAAAAAAAGCTTCCATAGGAACATGGGGAATGGAATAAAGAATATTCTATCAAAATTTCACACTTATAGTTTGGAAACTTTCTCTCTGAGAGTGGGAAACACGTTAAAAGTTTGTCTCGAAATTGTTTAAAATCATTGTTTCAACAACAATATGACACTGTGGTGATAACAACTGAGATCTTATACGTTCACTGGTTGTGGAAAGACTGAATGTGAAGTGGGACATATTAATTGAGGTGGATGCCACGATGGTATAACGAGGTTGTCCTGTTAAATCGAAAAATTTATTATACATATATGGAGGTTCAACTGTAGTTTCAAAGTGTTTTTCCATAAACATTTACTTGCTTTATATTCTCGAAAAATTTTTTCAAGTCATAAATGTTATCATTAGTTTATAATGTTATTATAAAATGTCGCTATAATAAATGGTTACTTATTTTTTTAGCGAATTTCCAGAAAGAATTCTGGAAATTCAGCTATTATAGTAAGTGTCATGACGCGACTTGAGCCCGGGACTATGGCAGAAGTTTGTTTTGAGGTCTCTAGAACCCAAAAATAACATTCACTAAAATTTATATATATATATATATATATATATATATATATATATATATATATATACATGTATATATATGTATGTATGTATGTATATATGTATCAGTACGATAACTCTCGAACGAAATGTCCTAGGTTTACGAAATTTGGTGACAACGTTGGAAGTCCAAAAATCTTGGATGAGTTCTTCAGCCAGACACGTCGGATGCCAGGAACATGGTTTTTGTTCTTGCAAAAAATTAGTTTTTTGCCAAAATTTCCACTTGTTCAAAAATTTTTGCCAAATTTTTTTACATCATTTAAAAGAGGAGAAAAAATTACATAAAAAAAGGTCTTTAAACTATTATTCTAGGTCAACTAGTTTCCGAGAAAAACTAATTTTTATAAACGGATATTCGCTATGTTATGCAGGATGCTGCGACAGGGGTATTTTATTTTATAGAAAAGTGCATTACAATGCATTAAACATAAATACGTGATATACCTACGTACAAATACAATATAGTCTTTATTTTAGGGTTGCGTGGTCGAACTATGGTGGTACCCTTTATGGAACGACTGCTTTCTATCAAATTTTTCAAGCTCTTAACTTGCACACACTTGAATTCGTTTATAAATAATGATAATTACGTCCATTTTTTTTTTTTAAATTTTCTAAAGTAATTTCAAAATGAAAATGGTGCCCATAGTTAATAAAATTTTGGATCGAAGTATGTTTTGGTATTAGAAAACATATGCCCCGAATAAAACCGCCAAAATTGTTAGGAAAAAAAACTACAAAATGGATACAATTTTCGCTTTTTGTAAATATCTAACACCAAAAATAAATTCATGTACCCTATTCCTGCGAAATGTCGTTACAAAGACTTTTTAAGGTGAAATTGAGATTTCTTGTCAAATTCGGTTGTTAAATAAACCGTAAACAAAAATTTTTTAAAATGCTGATCTATCTTTTTTCCCGAAAACTGTGGAGAAATCAAACCGTTGAGGAACTCTGATTTAGTGTGTGTTCAGTACACACGTGGCGATTTTTTTTTTTAAATAGTTTATTGAAAATAATAATTATGATTTTAACTTTTAAATACAAATCATCATATGACTTGAAAGAAGTCATATGCGCCTATGGTATTTACGAATGCTAAATATTTATATAATCCATATCATATGTATATAAAAGTTTTTCAATTTCGTATATACACACAATTATATATATATATATATATATATATATATATATATATATATATATATATATATATATATATATATATGTGTGTGTGTGTGTGTGTCCGCACGATAGCTCTCGAACGAAAGGTCCTATTTTTACGAAATTTGGTGAAATCCTATCCGGGAGTCCCAAACCGTTGGACGAGTTCGTTAAGCAGACACGTCCGATGCCCGAAACATGGTTTATTTGTCAATTTTCGTGAAAAAAATTAGTTATTGTCAAAATTTTCCTTTATTCAAAAATTTTTGTGACATTTTTTTACACTATTCAAACGAGGAGAAAAAATCACACAAAAAAGGTCTTTAAACTGTTATTTTATGTCAACTAGTTTCCGAGAAAAACTAACTTTTTTTAAACGGAAATTCGCTATGTTATGCAGAATGCTGCAACAGGGGTATTTAATATATATGATCTTTTTCAGGTTTCAGTAGTATCAAATTTGTCCAATAGGGGAGTAAAATTATTGAAAGAATGCGCTCTATCTCTATCTCTAACATCCCCCACCAATACATTATTTACTCCAATTTATACTATAAATAGTTTTCGCCTAAAAGAACAATTTTTAGTTATGTTTTTCACCTGATGATGGTGTAAAAGCCGAAAGTCGACTCGTGTTTTTCTATGTTTTTGCTGTGAAAAGTGACAAAGCAACGATCCCATGTTGTAATTAAAATGTTTATACATAATATTAGTTGTAAAAATTCATCAGTTTAATAATTATTGATAACCTTGTTTTAAGAAAAAAAAATTAATACTTAAAGGAGCATATAAATTATTAATAATTAATTTTGATTCCAGGAAATAAGTTTCTTATTTTATATAAGACGTGCAAGTACACGCTTATACTTATCTTAAATAATGGTTTTTTGGTGTGTTTTAGTGTTTCGTACTAAAATTAGCAACAAATTGAACACTTATCGAATCACTTTGGTGTTTTAGGCCGTCTGTCTGTTGAAATTTGGCATAGTGTGTTGTGTGGCCCAATTATAAATGTAAAATTGACTTTCGATTCTGGACATTAATTTTAGAATATAACCTGGAAAATCGAAAAAAAAATTTTTCCCCAAGAGTCTCGAGTATAGGGTATCAACGGAAAGCTTATTGAAACACAAATCTATTTTTTTGAAAAACTTTTAAAACTTGCTTTGCTCGAGCCTTTTTACCAGAAGGATCGCTCAAAAAAAATCTAAAAAAAATTCATGAGTACTCAGAATGTGGTGTAGATTGAACGAAAATCGTCAGAACTGAATTTCCTTACGTAATTTCCTTGATACATTAAAAGAAACTTACCAGACATTTTACTTTGCTCAAGATGTTGTTAGTCAATAATTATTATATATTTTGTTTATTGTGTTTGGAATCTGAATCTGTTCTATATGTATATCTGTTTCTTTCTGCTAAGCGTAAATAGTAGGGCTTAAGATAGATACAATCGTTTTGAAATCGAGAATTCATCAAGACAAATGTTTTGTGTTTACCCTCACTGATACTACATTCTATTCATAATAACAACTGATACTACGGAACACTATTTGTGCAAGTACAGCTTGCATCTGAACTTGTTATGTTCCGAACTACCTTCGTGGAAGTTCGGAACATTATAAGATTGGTGAGTAACCGAAAATTTGAGAGAAGTGGTAAATCAGAGAATAAATCAGAGAACAAATGGTAAATAATAATAGAGTTTTACATTCATATATTGAATATACGCAAGAGGACTATGTATTGTATGTATTTCATGTACCTGTGAATTCTATGGTTTGGTGGCCAATGCGCCAATGCACAATCAAGTTTACTTGATTGTACACAAAATTGCAATAAAAAAAAAAATTTCTCTTTCTATTTCTATTTTATAGAAGCGTGTATATATTTATCTCTTTCTTTCGCTGTTTTTTCTTAAAATTATTAATAATGGAACAGATTCTAAAAATTGTTATCTTTGTCTAATAACTTATTTTAATACACAGAGAGCCATCTTTACGTATTTGTGATAATTACCGACCAGTCCACATAATTCATAGAAAACTTGTCTAATAACTTATTTTAATACACAGAGAGCCATCTTTACGTATTTGTGATAATTGCCGAACAGTCCACATAATTCATAGAAAAAATTATATACATATAGAATCCTATCAAAAATAGGGCCATATTTAGAGATGTGCACTGGTCTCGTGACGAGTAATTTTACCCACTTTTGACCGTCACAAAACGGTTTTGTGACCGATATAGTTATGACAAGACTGTCACAATTACCGCCATCTGGGAGAATACATTTAAATTAATGAATATTTTAGCGGGAAATTTGCATGCTTTAGCGGGAAATTACTGTAACATAGTGTCATTCGTCTTATGTTTATTTACTGTATATTGTGTTCATGAACATGTAATAAATCGAAATACTATTTCATTTTTTAATAAATAAATAAAAATATTTTATGATCTCAAAAATATCTTAAAATGAATAAAAAGATCTTCGTTTTATTATAATATATATGTTATAATGTAAATCATATATTTAAGATATTGAAATAATAATTAGCCAAATTCTTTTTACAAACTATTATATTTTTCAAAAAAAAAATCCGGTAAGTACATGCACTTAAAAACATTGATTTATTTCAGTAAATTATATAAGCATACTGGGATCAGACTTTACTATCAAGATCATAAAATAACGAAAAAAAACCTAGAAAAATTGTTATAACTTAACTAGGTAATCAATTTTCTGGAAAAAAAACCGTCACAAAACGTCTTAGGCTGCCTTTACACGATCAGTAATACTGTCAGTATTTACTGATAAAAATAATGAATCATTATTTTTATTACTTCAGTATTTTTATGATACCGTACACTATCATTATTTTCTTCTGTATTTTAAAACAAACTGTCAAATTTAATTTTTCGGAATTTTTAAATTAATTAAATTTTGGAATTGTTATTATTATGGAAGAAGCGTGTTTAGCTATAGTACTAGCGTTTGCAACTCAAAACAAGAAAACAAAGAAAAAAAAACGTTATGTTCGATCCGATCTGTTCGATTTTGTTTTTCTAGCTAGCCATACATATACGCATGTATACATATACAATGTACATACCACAGAATAATGTACATACGGTACATTTCGTACATATTGTACATACTGCCGTACATACTAATCAATAATAATATGGATAATATGTACAAGCCTACTTTTCCATGATGTACATATACGATCTACAATCGATTTGTATTTATCTCGGCTGGTACCGCTGGTACATATCGTACATATACCTACGAGAAATATATTTTAACGGTTTTAACTGTCATTAATGTTAACTGTCACAAATGTCATTAATGTTAATTTTTAATGCCATTTTAAGGCTAAAATATTTCCCTGCTGTTTGGAAATTAGCTCAAATCATCTTAATACAAAAGCCGGGGAAGCCAGTAAATGAGGTGACGTCGTACAGACCAATCAGTTTACTCCCCGTTTTATCCAAAATGTTCGAAAAGTTATTTCTCAGAAGACTGCATCGAGTCCTCGATGACCTTAAAATTATTCCAGATCATCAGTTTGGTTTTCGCGCAAAACATTCAACCGTCGAACAAGTTCATCGTGTAGTCAATACGATCAACCGCTCTTTTCAAGAAAAAAAATATTGTACAGCAGCTTTTCTCGACGTGAGTCAAGCATTTGACAAAGTGTGGCATACTGGCTTATTGTATAAATTAAGGAAAAATATTCCTGAATCATTCTACTTAATACTGAAATCTTATTTGTCAGATCGTTACTTTCATGTAAAGTTTCAGAGTGAAATATCAGAAATGTTTCCAGTCCGTTCCGGTGTACCACAAGGTAGTGTTCTAGAGCCTATTCTTTATCTTATATGTACTGCAGATCTGCCGGTTGATGAAGAAAATACTACTGCAACATTTGCTGATGATACTGCTATCCTAGCTACTGATGAAGATCCAAATGTTGCATCACAAAAGTTACAATCTAGCTTGCGTCGAATACAGGAATGGTTACATAAATGGCGTATTCGAGTAAATGAAACGAAATCGACGTCTTTTTGACGGACACTATTTCAATACAAACAGAACGACAATGACTATAAACAAAATAAATATATGTGGTGTGTTATAATAACAAATAAGTTAGATAACAGAAATCTTACAGCAAACAAGTAACAACAAGTCGTAGTATTGGAGCAGGTAGAGAAGTTCGTACGTCGTTTTGACGTGTACGTATGGTTCTAGGGTTAAGAAGTTTTAGTTATGACCACTGATTGTGAGGAACATTACTTAGTGCGTGTCAAACACGCACTTGACGAATTTTATTTTTTGAGGTAATTTTTTGAAACTCAATTTTTATATGCTATGGCGAAAGACAGCGTTGGACTACGTGCAGTTTTTAATATCAGGAAAAGCTATTTTTTATAGACGGTAATGACGTATTGGTACCAGTTTGGTGAGACAAATTATTGTTATTATTAGTGAGGAGGAGAATCTATATGCAGACTGTGTACATGTACCCCAAGCGGGCAAAACATTAACTTGTTTTTTTTTTTGGAACAATCAATTCTTGGAAATGATACGTATACATTCATGTAATGTGAACATTTATAAAACTATATCAGAATATCTCATAAAATTTATACGATATAAATATGTAATTATGTATAAATATGTAATTATGTATACAGCAAACCCCCGAAGAACACGATTAATTGGTTCCGTCCGTGTTCATTGAAACCGTGTTGTTCGAGACTATACAAAAGACGGGATACCATTTCATATACTTACCCACATTTGTAAACAATGTGTATTCATTTCAATTAAAATGGAATGGAATTGAACATTCATAAGCTCTAGCTCTATCATAAAATGTACCTGTTATGGCAGAAATTTGTGTTGAGGTTCCTAGAAACCGAAAATAATATTCTCTAAAATTTATATATATATATATATATATATATATATATATATATATATATATATATATATATATATATATATATACATATACACATATATATATATATATATATATATATATATATATATATATATATATATATATATATATATGTATGTGTATGTATGTATTTATGTATCAGCACGATAACTCTCTAGCAAAACTTTCTAGGTTTACGAAATTTGGTGAAAACGTTGAAAGTCCAAAAATGTCGGATGCCAGGAACATGGTTTTTGTACTTGCAAAAATTTTGTTTTTTGCCAAGATTTGCTTAAATTTAAAAGTTTTTGCTACATTTTTTTACACCATTGCAAAGACGGAAAAAAATCACATAAAAAAGGTTTTTGAACTATTATTCTAAGTTAGCTAGTTTTTGAGAAAATAAGAAAAAAAAGTCAGTAGTAAGGATTGGACAGTTCTGGACTCACCATCCGATTTATTTGAGCGACCTCAAGGAGGACGTACCACTTCAAAGAATGAAATACACTAGATATGATAATTTTCAGGTCATTGACACTTCAAAATATTACGAACGCACTGTGTATATATATATATATATATATATATATGTATATATATATATGTATATATATATATATATATATGTATATATATATATATATATATATATATATATATATATATATATATATATATATATATATATGTCCGCATGATAAGTCAAGAACGACACATCTTAATTTTAAGAAATTTCTTGAAAACGTTCGAAGTCCAAAAATATTGAATAGTTTATATATATATATATATATATATATATATATATATATATATATATATATATATATATACAATTTGGCGGAATGAGGCGGAAAAATCACATAAAGTTTTTTTTATTTACAATCACTCTATATCAACTAGTTTCCGAGAAAAACGTACTTTTGTAAATGGAAATTCGCTATGTTATGCAGGATGCTGCGGCAGGGGTATTTTTTACTATGTTTGTTTATAAATGATGCTTTACGTTATTGAAAACTTTGATCGTAAATATCTCGTAAACGGTGTATTGTAGCAGCTGAAAAGTAACGAAATTTTTGATGCCTCAAGCGAAGCAAGTTGTGGGTACTCTAAACGTATATTGTCAAAACCTACTTTTCGTTATCGAAAATTATCAATACCGAGTTACTCATCATACACTGATTTATAATCGATTAATTCAAACTTATTAGTCCGATTAATTTAGTCACCAGGAGAATATTTTCAACAAAAAAAAAAAATTACTTTTCGATACTTTTCGTAAATGTAAACTTTTGATCGTAAATATCTCTCTCGTAACCGGTGCGTCGCGTCGTAGCGAAAAAATAATGAAATTTTTCAACGCTTAAGCGAAACAAATTGTGTGGGTATTCCCAGATATATTGGGACTGACAAAACTTACTTTTCGTCTGTTCGAAAATTATCGATGTCAAAAATAACAATATTAACAAAATCCCGTGTAAATTAAATTCACATGGAACGGGTTATATTCGCGTACATTGAAGACCAGTGTATAACTTTACATCAGATATACATATAGTTCATTTCAGTTAAATTTAACCATGCTTCGTCACTTTGAATTTAAATAGTTTTCTTGGCTTTTTCTCTTTTATTAATGCATTTATGTAAATTTTAAATCTGCAGTTTATTTTTAGAAAAAAATAGAAGATTGATTTGTTTCGAATAGAAGAATTATTTAATTTTTTAACGAAAACTCATGATCAATTGTATCTGAAATGAGGTATACATATAATAATATAATATGTATTTATATATAGAATCAACGTCCATAAAAACGTCCTCAGTTATACTTTAATGAGTTATTAGTAAAATTATCATATGTATGTACTGAAAAATGTTTGCCAAGTGCATGTCGGACACGCATTAAATTAGCGTTCCGTAGTCGGTAGTCATATTTCGTAAATGAGGCTTAAAAATGAAGTGTGGATTTGAACGAACTTCAACATTGTTTCAAAAATTATTTTTCTAATGATGCGACTAAAAATATTTTTGTTTTTTTTTTTTTTTTTTTTTTTTTTTTGTTTTTAACTAAATGATTTACTTGAAATGATATTGGATTTTTTTTGGGGGGGTTAATCAAATTGATTTATAAAATATCATATTCAAATCAAATATGCATATGAATTTGTATGCAATTAAGTGCAATTGACTTACACAATTAAAAATTAACATTACATATATGTAATTACATCAAAATAATTAACATTCAGTTAGTAAGCTAATATATTTACATATTTATATGTATAGTATTATGAAAGTTTTCCAATTTATGCAATTACCTCTCTATGCATATCCGGTTTCCGTTTATACACATATGAATAATATTTGTCCTCGTTATATTATGTAGTGTAGGTATAAATAAAGAAAAAAAAAATTGTATGAAAAAATTCCTGCACATGAAAGATATACCGTAAAACCGTCTAGACCCGGACACTTTGCACCAATCTTCAAATTAAATAATTTGTATATTAACCTGCAACAATAAACATTTGTTCTTGACGTCATTGGAGAGAGAAAAACATCCACTAAACAGCTGTACCAATAAAAACTACGAATTTCAACATTTACTATCTCATTTTACAGGAATACTATCCTACAGTTTTTCAAACAAATAAAATGTGTGTCTAACTTAGACGTGTAATTTTCGTCATAAATGTTATATTGTTTTTACTTTGACATGTATGTGTTCAGAATTTTATCGCGCATCATTTAATGATGTTTGAAGTTATATTCGATGTATATATAAAAAAATACATGCTATATACATATATCCGTTTAGACCCGGACACATCAGTTTATTACACTATGGCCGCGATTCGCCCCAGTTGTAACTCGCACTGTTCATACGTTAATATTCCCCCCAGAATTACGCGGTTTATGCCTCCTTCTGGTGTCATATCGCATGTTTACTTTATAGAGAGGCATACTATGTATTGACCTCTCTCCCTACCCACAAAATATTTTGAAGCCTTTGACAGGTTTAAAGACATAAAACACTGTCCCAAAGCCGACGGGAGAGGTTAGTTTGCATGTTATTACATTATTTAAGTAAGTGTCCGGGTCAAGACGGATTTGGGGTGTAGACCCGGACACTTACTAATTATTTTTTATTTTTTTTTTTTTATTTTTACTTATAATGAAACAAATGGGTCAGAGATATAACAAATAATATACGCTCTTTCTAATGGTAATACTTTTATTGGTGATATCTATGAAGGAAACATGTATAAACATAAAACTATACCAAAAAATGTAAAAAAGTGTCCGGGTCTAGACGGTTTTACGGTAGCTAACGTTTTTTAACGATCTGCTCAAGTATGGGTCGCACATATTTTCAGGGGTTATACATTCCAATCTCACACTAGGTAATAATTTTTTTTTTGTAAGTGTTCTAACAATATCTAAAATTTCAAACATGTGCCCAGATAATATAAAATTTTTGGAATAAAAAAAAATTAAAATTGTAATTAGAGACGAAATTACAAATGAAAATCGATTTGGTACGCATTTTAATCACTTATACATGATACTGGTGCGTCTACTAAATATGTAAATTAATTATTATGTATAATAATTGATTTTGTCCGTTCGCCTGGCCCTATTGTGTGTCTGTTCGTCCGTCTGTCTATCACATGATTTTTTTTTTTTTTTTTTTTTTTTTGTAAAAGTAGCACACAGTACATCACCATTGTAATTTCCTTGGAGTGCGTTTTATTGGCGCCGTCATAGATTTGATCGTTAAATTAGTGGTCTGGTCTGATGATCACTTTACAGCGCTCAGTTTCACGCATTTAAACGCATATTTGTACTTAATTTTGTTGTTTACCTTCTTCTTTGAATGTGTTTTAAAATAAATCATTTTTATTGCTATTTTTTAAATAAACGTTTTTGTAGTAACAAAAAATAAATGATATTTATTTTACGAGAATATTTTTGTGTAATTTTTGCACACCTGGTGGAACGGTGTACAATAAAATGATAAACATACGCGTCGCTTCCGGGGTGTGGAGGGGGCACGAATTGGTAAAACAATTTCCTTTTAGGTTTTACTGACCCATTTCCCTATGGGATGTTCTTCTGAACATACATACCAGCGAAAACGAATAATTATTGCAAAATACTGTTTAATTTCCACATTGGAAAAATTCTACAGATCTTCCCCCGTCCTACCCCGCACAAAATGTTTGCATATACAGGTAAACCTGTTTTTATGTAGTGGATAGGGACCACATAAAAAGTTTAGTTCGGTGCAGATTGTAAAAAAAACTTTTTTTATGCGATAGATCGGGACCGTATAAGAAAAATTTCATCAAAAAAAAACCAACATCACTCAAAACGTTCAAAACGTCACGATTTCCTTAGAAATTGCTTTTCTAAACAATAAGATAAAGCATTAATTTACACGCCGTGGGAACATTTTATTTCATTTTTTATGTCACCGAAGAATGACATATTAATCTCGTTGTGTGATTATAGTGGGGGGAAAAATTAATAATAATAATAATAATATATAATATAATAATTATAGAGTTGTACATGCATATATTGAATAAAGGCAAGAGGGCTGTATTCTCACTGTACTTACAAAAAGAGCCAAAAAATCATAAATTAACACTTTCACTGAGGTGACATTACTTAATGCGTGTCAAAAACACGCACTTGACGAATTTTTATATTATTATTATGAAAATTATGAAAAATACATCATCTCTAAAAAAAAGTAGACGTTGCAATAACTTACTTGCTGATTAAATGCTTAAAAACCATTAAAAAGTATTTGTTTTAAAGAAAGTTATTATAGTTAATGTTTAAGTTGCTTACTTTCTCTTGATTTTGATTCACATTATGAATTTTAATGACCATTTTTTTTTTTTTAAAAACTGCACAAAAAAGGACCGCATAAAAAAAGGTTTAACTGTACACATGTTCAGATCCCAAAATTTGTTTTGCCCATAATAAGTGTGACAAAATTTATAAAATTGTAAATATAAATAAGGTCACGGCCCGTGAAAAATTAAAATGAAATAATTATAATAATCTTGAGAAAAACGTCGTTTTCCATTGTTTATTAAACTTTGTATATGAAAAACGTTTTGTTTGTTGAATTAATTCATTTTTTTTTTTGCATTTCCGCGAAAATTATCAACAAAAAATTGTGTTTGATTATTAATATTTGAAAATTGTTTTTATCAAGAATTTTCGTAGTGAGTGAGCACTATTTACGTATATTTGGTGGTCAACCTGTGTTTTATATCATCACCTACTTCTTTCTAACAACGAGACAGTTTTACGACATAACAATTAGAAATACCCCTGTCGCAGCATCCTGCATAACATAGCGAATTTCCGTTTATAAAAGTTAGTTTTTCTTGGAAACTAGTTGACATAGCATAATAGTTTGAAGACCTTTTTTATGTGATTTTTTCTCCCCTTTCCAATAGTGTAACAAATTTTTACAAAAATTTTTGAATAAGAGGAAATTTTGGCAAAAAGTTAATTTTTTTCATGAAAATTGCTAAAAAAGACATGTTCCAGGCATCGTCTAACGGTTTTGGACTTCCAATATTTTCACCAAATTTCATAAACGTAAGACATTTCGTTCGAGAATTATCGCGCGGACACACACACACACACACACATATATATATATATATATATATATATATATATATATATATATATATATATATATATATAAATTTTAGTGACTATTTTTTTCGGTTTCTGGGGACCTCAAAACAAATTTCTACCATAGTCCCGGGCTCAGTCGCGTCATGACAGTGGCTGTAATAGCTGAATTCCATTCGCTAAAACTGTCAACAGTTATGTACTTATTTGAAAAATATGTATATTAGAGGTACAAATACATTCACACACATAGATATACGTATATATACATTTTGTACTATATAAGACGTTAAATTGGTTCCATACCAATATACCTATCAATCTATCATCAATGACACAAATATGAAATAATGCATTTAAACAAAATATCTAGTAGTGTTTCTTAGCCTATGGGGTAGACGTACCTAAACTGGATCTATATTTTTTCTTTAAATAATAATAAATTTATAAACTATATATTAAGTTTCTTAGGATAATACAATTACGTATATGTTTTTTAAACCGAAGTTCCCTATTTTTATGGACTAGTTTCCAAAGGATATTAGTCCATAAAAATTGAGAACTTCGGTTTAAAAGAACTTATAAATAAGAAATTTATTTTCTATAAATGTGTACATGTCTGAAAGCAGATGATTTTATTAAAAGAATCCTCAATTTGATACATTATAAGCACTAACTGGTTTATTTCGGCTTTTTCAGATTATTATGAATAATTTTGTAGATTTATATTATTAACATTAAATACGTCTAGAAAGTATTTTTCGTCTCCAGATCAATATTTTATTTGAGGATTGTTCACTTTTTACGGCAAAAATTAAACCAATTTTTTCAAAGAAATTAAATTATTTTTTATTGATTGCCATCAATTAGTAGTACCTACTCATGTTAGTATTCATCTTATGCAACTAATAAACGTTAACTTTTTTAGCGTAGGTCAATCTTAAGGTCAAAAATATCCAAAACTAGCAACATGACACATGTGACCGATTTAGGGAAAAAGTAAACAGGTTTATTAATCAGTCTTATAATTTAATTACTTATTTTAAGATTTCACTTGAATTGAACTACCTGGAAACGATTCTACAATGAAATTGATAAGTAATCCGTAGATCCTCTATTAATTGAAATATATAGTTGTTTATATAGGGTAAAAGCCCCGTTTGTGGAACGCGATCCAATAGAAAAACAGTTTTGACATTTATATCTTAATGAAGTTATTTCTGAAAGAAACGTCTGATAACAAAAATTATTATTAATAGAATGATTGTTTTTCAATTTAAATTCATCTCACATTTAATGTTTCTTTACTTAATTAAAGAAATACATATATATATATATATATATATATATATAACAATTTTTGCTGAATGTGTCTCTTTTGCGTTTGATCAATGCTTATTTATCGAAACACATGCCTTATAAATTTCAACATTTTCCAGTTAATTTTCGAAGTTAGCGCAATAAAACTATACAAATAATTTTTATTAGTCCAGTTAAGAGATTATAAGAGCTAAATCATCTTTTTATTCGGTTTAAATGTAATTTATATATATGTGTATTTCTTTCAGTACACAATATAACCTCTGTATTTAACTAAAATCATGTACGTAAAATAACTAAAAATTTATATTATAAATAGTTTTAATTTCTTTTTGAGTCTAAAATATTTACTTACTGCTTTAAAATCGTAAAATTTTTAATATTTTTTTTATTTCGGAGCGTATCGTCAATTGATAAATAAAAAAATATTGATTTAAAGTTGCAAAATTTTATTAATAATGAAAAATTGTCGCCATTTTGATAAGTTAGTTTAGAAGGTTTAGAATTGATTAGAACTTTACCAAAATACATAGATGGCGAAACAAAATATAGTATTTTTCTGTGGTATTTTGGTATATTCTGTGATTTTGGTCGTTTATTTTATCGAATATTTAAACCATTCTATATTTTTTAATTTGACATTCTATTTACTACTAGATGTCACTCTATGTCATAGAGTGAAAAGATGGCAAAATATGTATGTGAATGGTATGTAATGTATCTCATGTTGTACATACGTGTTCTTTTTTAGGTGTCAATGTGCTGATTTTTTAAAGGGTGTTAATATATTCTGTCTGTTTTTTTATAGATGTCAACAAATTATAAAACAAAACATTAATAAATCAAAATTTTTGGGTTATATTTTCTTAAAAAAATATTCATTGGATTAAAAAAAACTTGGTTTCATGCTTATTAAGAAAAAAAAAAGGGTGTTTAATTCATTTATTAATTTTTGTAAGCAAGTTTGATGAAATACCTAAAAATAGTGTTCCACAATCGGGGCTTTTACCCTAATTGATTTTGTATTTTAAAAGTACCAAAAGGCTTTACTGACCAACTTTTGGTACATTCATCCTATAAAGATTTTGTTTCATCAATACATTCAGATGCAGAGGACATCTTTTAACCAATATGAGTAGGTATGTATATCCACATACGTATATCTCACTATTGCAGTTATATACATACATACATACACATTATATGATTATACACATACAAGATAGTTGTAAACACACTAAAATTATAGAAAATAAATTGACTTTTTTTTTCTTATTTTCTCAAAAACTAGCAAACGTAGAATAAAAGTTTAAAAACCTTTTTTATGTGATTTTTTCTCGTCTTCGCAATGATGTAAAAAAATGTGGCAAAAACTTTTAAATTATAGCAAATTTTGGCCAAAAACTCATTTTCACGAAAAATGCTCAAAAAACCATGTTCCTGAGCTCCGATGTTTTTGGCTGAAGAACTCATCCAAGATTTTTGGACTTCCAACGTTGTCACCAAATTTCGTAAAACTAGCAGTTTTTCCTGAAGAGCTATCGTGCTGATACATAAATACATAAATACATATATACATATATACATATATATATATATATAAATATATATATATATATATATATATATATATATATATATATATATATATATATATATAAATTTTAGTGAATGTTATTTTTGGGCTCTAGGGACCTCAAAACAAATTTCTGCCATATTTTCGGGCTGAACTTCGACTATGGCTTACACCATAATAGCTGAATTTCCAGAATTCTTTCTGGAAATTCGCTAAAAAAATTTTTAACAAGAACAACACAATTGAAGCTTTCTTTCCTGCGCTTTTAATTAAAAAACGGATATTATAAAAACGGACCTTAGAGTCCTAACCGCAGACCAATGAACACTCTAAGCGTAAAGGCAGTTTGTTGGCGGCATTTTTCTTGTGCCAGGTAACAGGGTGAGACGGGTGAAAAGATTTAAGAAAAATAGAATGTCAATTTTTGAGTAAATGCGACTATAATTATTTCAGGACGTATTTTGAAAAAAAAGCCAATATCACTTTCTTTCTTTCAAAATTTTACAATTTCTTCTCCAAAAAAAAAAATATAAAATTTTACTATCAATATTATATTTTGACAATAATCATTTGAAAACGTTAATTACGCACGATAACTCTCGAACGGAATGTCCTAAGTTTACGAAATTTGGTGAAAATATTGGAAGTTCCAAACCGTTGGACGAGTTCGTTAACCAGACACATCGGATGCCAGGAACATGATTTTTGTTCTTGCAAAAAATTAGTTTTTTGCCAAAATTTCCACTTAATCAACAATTTTTGCGAAATTTTTTTACACCATTTAAAAGGGGAGGAAAAATTACATAAAAAAGGTCTTTAAACTATTGTTCTATGTCAACTACTTTCCGAGAAAAACTAACTTTTATAAACGGAAATTCGCTGTGTTATGCAGGATGCTGCGACAGGGGTTTTATAATTAGTCTATATAATATTATATACATATAGTATGTTCATTGGTCTGTGGTCCCAACCAACCTTAATCAATTCAACACTCGATAGTATTGGAGTGCATTCTGTGAATGCTTTAATTTCATTGCTAATAAATAAGACGTTTTGTTGGGGTTGTGCTTTGAATACGAAATTTTGCAAATGATGT
The DNA here is from genome assembly GCA_035578155.1 of Brachynemurus nebulosus. Classification (NCBI taxonomy): domain Eukaryota; kingdom Metazoa; phylum Arthropoda; class Insecta; order Neuroptera; family Myrmeleontidae; genus Brachynemurus; species Brachynemurus nebulosus. Next base: position 408,994 of record JAPWDM010000008.1, on the reverse strand, counting down.
TTTTTTGGCCGGAAATGCGTCATCATCGAATTTGATTCGTGTATACCTACTACTTAATACTTACCGTTTTGTGTATACATAGTATGTTTATAAAGTTACCATCGCTAACGTATACCTCTATACCTGGGCTATGTGTAAATATTCTTTAGAGTCAGTCGGTTAATTTACATTTTTTACAAGACAATAAGATCAACACATAATCTTACATTTTTACACAAATGGTTCGTGCCAAAAATTTCATAATGATGGCCCCAAGTCACGTAATCGCGTGCGTGCCCCGCGCCGTTCATGGAACTTGTCATATTCACACCAGATTGTTATCATTCGTGATAGGTGTTAACCCTAGAATCATACATACTCGTCAAAACGACGAACGAACTTCTCTACCTGCTCAAATACTACAACTTGTCGGTGCCCGCTTGCTGTGAAACTTCTGTTATCTAAATTATTTGTTATTAAAACATATAAGACGTATAAATTTTGTTTATAGTTGCTGTCGTTTTTTTTTTATACTGAAATAGTGTGCGTCAAAAGGACGACGATGTATGATTGATTAACCGATGTTTTTTTTTAAAGATCTTGTACTCCACATATAAAAGTTTTCCTAATTTTTCTAAAATTTATTGATAATGTGAAAGATGGGTACGGCTGTTTGACTTATAGAGACGATATAATACTGAAATTTTAATATATTGAATCGAAAACTAAAGAATGCGTTTCAAGTGACTTAATAAAAGATTAACAATTTATTTTTTGGAAAATATTTTAATTTTATTATTTTTTTAGATCTTATTCAAAAAATTACTAACAAATTTTAGAAAATTTACAAATGTGCCTAATGGGGAAATAACTACATAGCTATAGGAATATTTATGACTGAGAAATTTCACATTCTGTAAAGTCACACATGTTCACTGATTCATAATAGTTCATAAATTAATTATTTGAAACACATCTTTTATGATACAATTGATGTATTTATCTATTTTTTAATTTTTATAATGAAAATACGCTTTGATAAAAAGATTAAAAAAATTAATAAATATTTATATTAAGAATTTTTCCAAATCCAATTTTTTTAAATATTTTGTTCGCTTTTGTAGTATTGATATGTAAAAAAAATGTTTTTTGCAAATAAACTCTAAAACTCGACGTAAAAAGTCCATTCGTCAAAATGACGCCGATGTATGATTAACTTGACTCGTAGACCAACGTATGATTCTCGGGTTAAACAGAGCAGTGAAGGGGGGGGGTATAACAGGCCGTAACACGGTACTAGTGTAAACATTACCAGCAGCCTCTCTAATATGAAAAAAATTATAAATTTTATTGACAAGAAATTGAATGGTATATATGTACATATTATATTGGTAAACCACCTACCGCAGAGGAATTCAATGTTTATATTCCAAAACTAGTTGTACCCGTGACGTCGTTCGCGCGACACACTGTCATAAAATCAATGAGAAGTATGTATAATTATACAGAACTTGCACATAGAACAATAATTTTTGCGTAATGCATGCACATGTTTCGAATGATTTTTATTATATTTTCCCCGGAATAAAAAGTATCTTGGATGTTGACCCAGATATGTAATAAGTTATCATCACACCAAATTTCATAAGAATCCGTCCAGTAGTTTTTCGTAAGACGTAAAATAGTGTATCAATTGGACGTTTTGTCATTATTTAATAGACGTAATCTCTGACGTACCAATCACCTTAAATATTATGATACATTTGTAAATGAAGAGAATTCATCATGACCAAAAAAAAAACAAAGCAAAAAAAATTGTAACAAATTTTCAAGGTTACACGATGATGTAGTATGTATACAATAAAAACATTTATTAGATTACATATTATGTATGCATAGTTGCGGGGTATTGGGGAGGGTGAGGAAGGTGGAAAAACGTTTCAATAATTGTTAATAAAAACATAAAAAATTGTGAATGTCTGTAATACTAATTCCTAATTAATTAATTTTGTCCTCAATGTGTAGACAAAAATAACTTGTTTATGAATCATTATTTTTAATCAAGTTTTGTTTGGGGTATTTAAATGTTTTCTCATTAATGAATAAAAATTTTTGAAAATAGAAAAATTAAAACTAATGAGTAATGTGGAGAACCATTAATAAAACAATGGTCGGGATTGAAAGTAAGCTTCAAAGTTATGTAATTGAAAATGGATTTGCAAAAAATAATACTGAATTGTGTATATTTTATAGTTGTTAACGCTTTAAATGATTGAGACGAGTTAACTCGTCCCGAAATATGGCGGCTCAAAATGCTGTGATATGAATGTATTCACTGGGGTACAGGTGCCGTCATCTGTGATAAATTTTCCAAAATACAGTATATGTTACATATATAATTTATATTTTGTAAATTCTTAGGGTTCACTTTTTTTTGATGCCGGGATCTTTGATTTTTTTTCTTTTTCTTTTTTTGTAACCTTAAACTATTCTACTTATCACTGGCAACAAAAAGTTTTTTTAAAGGTGTTAATATATTCTGTCCGTTTTTTTTTTTTTTATAAATGTCAACAAATTATAAAACAAAAACATTAATAAATCAAAATTTTTGGGTTATGTTTTCTTAAAAATATATTCATTTGATTAAAAAAACTTGGTTTCATGCTTATTAAGGAAAAAAAATGGGTGTTTAATTTATTTTTTAATTTTTTTAAGCCACTTTAATGACACACCTAAAAATAGTGTTCCGTAATGGGGGCTTTTACGTTATATGTCTAAATACTGTTCAATTTTATAATTTTAAATAGTTTAGTATAATTTATATTTTGTAAATTCCTAGGGTTCACTTTTTTTTGATGCTGGGTTTTTTGATATTTTTTCTTTTTCTTGTTTTTGTAACCTTATCTATTCTACTGATCACTGGCAGTAAAAAGTCCGGCCTTTTGAGACAAAAGGGTTAAAATATAATTTGTTATTCATATCACTTACGACTATCATTTTGCATTATAACACAATCATTACATACATAATAATATGGTTTAAGCACCGTAAAAATGGATAACTCTAGAAGCTTTTTAATTAAAAATAATTAATCGAAAAAGTATAATATAAATGCTCTTATAAATTATGTTGTACATTTTTTTAGTACATTTTTTAAATAAAAGCTTGATTTAAAAACATTTTCTCGAAAATCTACTAGTCAAAAAAACTTGTAATTGCGCGAGTGTTGTAATATACCTTACAATCAAGTTACGTACTATACTTTATCTACGACTGACATGAAATTCACAGTTAACGATAAAAATTTGAATACAAAATACAGTACATAAGAATTAACCGGAAAGAAGTTGGCGCCGAAAGTTGAAAAATCTTTCTGTTTTTTATATGGCTAAATTGCTCCCAAATTACTCCTTTGGAATCAGTAATTGCTCCACCTGGAACTTAATTACTTAATTATTTATTTACAAACAAAAAAACTTTTTTGTTTAACTATTTCTATTACCAAAATCTTGTCAAATAATGCATTTTTATACAATTACTTTATGTCAAAAAATTGCTTCCAATTTGCTCCATCTAATTTAAAAGTTAGTTATTAATTTCTCTGAATAATAATTAAAATATATTAAAATAAAAAATATTATGAATTAGGTTATGTATTATTAAAACGTATAGGCAGTCCATTATACCTTTAAGTCGTTTGCATATATTTAAGGATAATTGAATTTTGACAAGTTAAATAACATTATAAAAAAAACAAAAAATATTTTAATAATTACCTATTCAAAAAAATTAAGATTTAGCTTTTAAATTAAATAGAGCAAACTGGGAGCAATTTATTGACGTAAAGAAATTATATAAAAAAGTATTATTTTGCGAGATTTTGATAACTTAAATAACAAAAAAAAATTTTCTTTCTTTACAAATAACTAATTAAATAATTAAGTTTCAGGTTAAGAGCAATTACTGATTTCAAAAGAGCAATTTGGGAGCAATTTAACCATATAAAAAACAAAAAGATTTTTCAACTTTCGACGCTAACTTCTTTCCGGTTAAGAATTATGTAAAATTTGAAAATTAAAAACAAATGTAAATGTTTTTTTTTTTTTTTTTTTTTTACATAAAATGTGATAGGGTAGTAAAGTTGACTGCAATTATAGGTAAAGTTGATTGATTTTACGGTAACTATACATAATGTTTGTTGAATTGAACAGTTAAGTCGTTAAGTTGAATTAAACAATAAGAAATAACTAATCATAACGCAATAAATGTTATACAATTAATCACATCGTATTAGTTAAGTAGTAGACATACTAATATTATATTAATGATTGTATTATGTCCGCCATATTACATATCTATTAAAGTCACATTTTAATTTTTTGTGACGTGATGCCTTGTTGCTTACTATGTACATATTTATTTAGATCTTCTCCTACTCCCCACCCACCCCCTAATCAACACCGCGAGGAATATCTTATCGATTTTATCAGAAATGGAAATGTGAGAGTGTGTACTTATAAGAAGGAATAATTGGATGTACTTATATGGGGGCGCTCCCAACCAATTTTTTAATTTTTATCCAACTGCCCCAATGTTTTGTTTTTTTTTTCGCCAAATATCTAACGACTGAATCGCGGGTGGTCAGCCATATTACTGGAAAATCTGGAAAAGTCAGCGAATTGATTTTTATATTTCGTTTATTTTTGGGGATAAAACGTCAATCAATATTTGTCACTTGCTTTGAGATTAGATTTGAAAATTGGCGCGGATTTCATTCTTTTTTTTTTTTTGTTGCTTTTCATTTACTTTTTTTTTTAAGAAAAAGTGTTAAAAAGTTATTAAAAGAAATTTTTTTTTAGATTTTTGGGGCGACATTTTTCACAAAATGGAAAACCTGGCAAAGTCAGCAGGGAATTTGATCTTTAACAATCTGTGATCACCATGTCAGAATGTATTTTAATAATAACTGAGAGGTGTCATTAGATTTGTCAGAATGTCCACGGTGATATATACATATACAGGATAAGATATATATATATATATATATATATATATATATATATATATATATATATATATATATATATATCCGCACGATAACTCTCGAACGAAATGTCCTAGGTTTACGAAATTTGGTAAAAATGTTTGAAATGTTAAACCATTGGACAAGTTCGTTAGCCAGACACGTCGGATGCCAGGAACATGGTTTTTGTTCTTGCAAAAAATTAGTTTTTTGCCAAAATTTCCACTTATTCAAAAATTTTTGCCAAATTTTTTTACACCGTCAGCGTCATTTAAAAGAGGAGAAAAAAAATTACATAAAAAGGTCTTTAAACTGTTGTTCTATGTCAACCGGTTTCCGAGATAAACTAATTTTTATAAACGGAAATTCGCTATGTTATGCAGAATGCTGCGACAGGGGTATGTATTATTTTTCCTAAAAATTGTTACCAATATATTGCAAAGGTGAGTTTAAGTTACTTTTTACCACAGGGAAAACATTTCATTTCCGTGAGAAATTGTATTTAAAACGAAACGATCGAAAAAAAAACTGAATGATTGCATAATAATTTGATATCGCGCGTACTCTGTCTCAACCTCGTATCTGAAAACTCCCAATTTTTGGACACAAAAAAAAACAACATATTTTAAATCCGTGTTTTCACCACTATGAGCTTAAGATTTATGCTAATTACACCCTTTAATGTTGGCTACCCATATATATATATATATATATATATATATATATATATATATATATATATATATATATATATATATATATATATATATATATATATATATATATATATATGTTTTTTGTGTGTCCTAAAACATGGAGCTTTTGATATACGAGGTAGAGACAGCCAACGCGTGATATGTTGTTTAAAAACCAAAATTAAGCAAAAATTAAGTCGACATATGGAATAGACATGTGTGTTATAGTTATAGGTAAACAAGCAGTAATAACTTACTCGTGCATTCTGAGAATCAATTACAAATAGTATTATTCCTAATAATACAACAGAAAAAAAAAAACATTATTTCATGTAGGTACTTACTTGCTACAAATTTTTACAAAATTGCTACCAAAAAAACAAAAATATGAAAAGGTCATACATATTATGTACATATTATTTCCCAGCGCGTGGTGTTTTATGCTGAATTAACATTAAACAAACGTATTGTTTTTTTTTTTTAATGTTACGCAAATAATTTCAAACATTGTAGACGTAGAAACGAAAACGTTATTAAATTTTTTCCAAAAAAAAAAAAAAAAAAATGATTTTTTGAAAAATGCACACGAACAATATTGTACAGATTTCATAGAACAATACATAATATATTATATTAATTTGATTGTGATAACATTGCAGTATAAAATATTCCATTTAACCCTAGAATCATACGTTGGTCTACGAGTCAAGTTAATCATACATCGACGTCGTTTTGACGAATGGACTTTTTACGGGGAGTTTTAGAGTTTATTTGCAAAAAACATTTTTTTTACATAACAATACTACAAAAGCGAACAAAATATTTAAAAAAATTGCATTTGGAAAAATTTCTTAATGTAAATATTTATTAATTTTTTTTAATCTTTTTATTAAAGCATATTTTCATTATAAAAATTAAAAAATATATAAATACATCAATTATAATAATTAATTTATGAACTATTATGAATCAGTGGACATGTGTGACTTCACAGAATGTGAAATTTCTCAGTCATAAATATTCCTAGAGATATGTAGTTATTTCCCCATTAGGCACATTTGTAAATTTTCTAAAATTTGTTAGTAATTTTTTGAATAAGATGTCAAAAAATAATAAAAATTAAAATATATTCCACAAAATAAATTGTTAATCTTTTATTAAGTCATTCTTTGGTTTTCGATTCAATATATTAAAACTTCAGTATTATGTCGTCTCTATAAGTCAAACAGCTGTAATCATCTTTCACATTATCATAATCATTGAATAAATTAATTATAACATCCATATCTTTAATAAATTTTAGAACAATTAGGAAAATTTTTATATGTGGAGTACAAAATCTTTAAAAAAAAATATATAGGTTAATCATACATCGTCGTCCTTTTGACGCACACTATTTCAGTATAAAAAAAAACGACAATAGCTATAAACAAAATTTATATGTGTTATGTGTTATAATAACAAATAAATTAGATAACAGAAGTTTCACAGCGAGCAGGTACCGACAAGTCACATTATTGGAGCAGGTAGAGAAGTTCGTTCGTCGTTTTGACGAGTATGTATGATTCTAGAGTTAAAAATATTTAACAAAAAAAATTTTTCTATTGTGTGCAGCAACATAACTGCCCACGTCGAGCTCCCGTATAAATAAGCTCGCCCACCAAAAAGCTTGTGTCTATCTTCCGTCATTTTAAAAATATACATTTTTTCTTTTAAATAAATATTTTTTTTAAAAATAATAATGCTATAGAACTTTTTCAAAATGGTATTTAAAATATTGCTTTTTTGGTTAAAATTTAAGGGAAGATTCGCCACAAAAAAAAAAAAAAAAATAGGAATCGATTTTGTAGGAATTAGGATCTTTTAGTTCCGTAATATACATATATTTTCAAAATGGCGCGGCCTTTTTATAGTCGAGAAAAAGCGGTGATTTTTGAAAATTTATTTTCAAAATGTGCGATTTCTCGTTGGTTTTTTATTTTATTTTTTTTTCTTAGATCCTAGCTAGTGTCATAACTGTACATATATGTGTATTTTCGGAAAATTGTTAGTTTTTTTTAGTTTTCTTTTTTATTTTGGTTCACCGGGTATTTCAGAACGCGAGGAACTATCAAGCTGGAAAAATCTTGCAGTGGCGATTTCAAAGCCATTTTTATACTCAGCTCATTTTTGACATTTTTAAAAATTTTTTTTTTTTTAGTCTTAAGACATGTAGAAACAATTCTTGTATATTTAGTTTTTTAATAATGATAATAATTATAAAGTACCCCTGTCGCAGCATCCTGCATAACATAGCGAATTTCCATTTATAAAAATTAGTTTTTCTCGGAAACTAGTTGACATAGAAAAAAAGTTATGTAATTTTTGCTCCTCTTTTGAATGGTGTAAAAAAATTTCGCAAAAATTTTTGAATAAGTGGAAATTTTGACAAAAAACTAATTTTTTACAACAACAAAAACCATGTTCCTGGCATCCGACGTGTCTGGCTGACGAACTCATCCAAGGGTTTGGGATTTCCAATGTTCTCACCAAGTTTCGTAAAAATTGGATACTTCGTTCGAAAGTTATCGCGCAGACACACACACACACACACACATATATATATATATATATATATATATATATATATATATATATATATATATATATATATATATTAGGGTGGCGCAAAAAAACCACATATTTTTCTTTTTTTTGTCTCATAGGAAAAAAAGTTAATTTAGCTCGATTTAAGAATGCTCACCAAAAATTAGCTCGATAAAAAATTTTTTAAGGGTCGCTCAAAGCTTTTTAAAATTTGAAAATGGGTCAAAAATCGATTTTTGTTTTTCATCAAACTTTTTCTCGCATCCCTGCATATGTTTGTACATTGAATAATAAAAAATTCCTCCAAATTTTAACTCAAAAAATTGATAATAAAAAGTCGCTCAGGATTTTAAAGTCAAAATATTTAATATTTTTTAGGGGCGCTAAACTCTTGAGCGACCTTTTATTATCAATTTTTTGAGTCAAAATTTTCGGTTTCTAGGGAGCTCAAAACAAATTTCTGCCATAGTCTCGGGCTCAGGTCGCGTCATGACAGTGGCTGTAATAGCTGAATTCCATTCTGGGAATTCGCTAAAATGGTCGATTTTTGATGTTTTTTTGATATTTCCATCCAACTTTGTTTGGGCTTTAATTTCCAAAATTTCAAATGTGTTTCAAAATTTCATAATTCTCATTCTCTTGAAGTTCAATATTTTGGGAGACAATTTTTGACGCACATATTCTGAAATTCGCTATACAACGAAACCTTTTTTTATGCGATCCTTTTTCGTACGGTTTAAAAAAAGAAAATGGCCATTAAAATGCATAATGTGAATCAAAAAATTACGAGACAGTAAGAAACTTAAACATTTATTATAATAACTTTTTTTTTGATAAAAATACTTTGTAATGGGCTTTTAAGCATTTAATCATATCAGTACATTGCATAAGAATATATAAGTTTTGCATCATTTAATTTTTTTGCAGATGTAATTTTCATAATTTTATTATAAAAATGAAATAAAATGTTCCCACATGTAAATTAATGCTTTATCTTGTTTAGAAAAACAACTTCTAAGGAAATTGTGAAATTTTGAGCGTTTTGAGTTATGTATTTTCGATGAAAAAAACCGCACAAAAAAAAGTTTTATAGTGCTTTGCTTAGAGCTTCTGAGCCTTGCAACGACTCTAAAATAGCTGTATTTATATTTTAATATAGTATAATTATTTAATTTCGGCATCTTGACACCTTATTGTTGTAATAGATATTCATACTGATAGTTTTAAAAACACTTCAATTTTAACACCTTTTGAGGCTTTTCCGAATTCTCTGGAAATCCCTTAATATTCGACACTGAATGCTGATTGATCACCCTCAATACGATTCATAAGGGTTTCGTTGTGTTGTGTACTACGAAATCCTAAGGACCAGCTTGGAAATACACAACACATATTATGTAATTATACGATATCTCTTTTTCAAATTGATGATTTAAAATTGTAAAACCAGTTGTAGCTGGTGAGAGTGCAAAGTTTTGATAACAGAATACAATTTGATACCTATCTGTCTATCTATAATAGAATTCACAGTCCAGCAAACAACAGTTCATTGTTTACTATAGCTGTACCCGCGACGTCATTCGCGCGACGCGCATTGTAATAATTATACTTACAGAAAGAACTTGCATAGAACAATAGTTTTTGCGTAATGCATGCACATACTCAAAATGATTTTTCTATTTTCCCGTGGGAATGAGACATTTTCCCCGGAATAAAAAGTATCCTGATAGATGTTGACGCAGGTAATAAGTTATCATCACACCAAATTTCATTAGAATCCGTCCAATAGCTATTTACAGTATCAGTACAATTTCCAAAAAATATTCCATGTACAGAAATGGTCTCGTTACAGTTTTATTATATGTAAGTATATACCGTGTGAGTTTTTTGAGAGTTGCCATTTCTATTACAACCGAATTTTTATGATAGTAATGGTACTGGAAAAGGTTCTTTTCTTGAATGTAATAGAAATATAACCAACCAGAACGCTATCGGTTGAAGTAGCCTCACGTACATATGCATATTTTTTACCGCCTAACTGATAAATTAAAGAAAAAATAAAAAATTAAACTTGAGTAAAAAAATTTTTTTGCTCATTTATGTTGTTAATTAATGCATTAGATCAGTTTTATCGAAAAATTAACATGTAGTCTCATTTAAAAATCTATAAGTTTGTATCGTAGCTCGAAAACCATAAGAGCTATAAAGCTCCTGACTATAGCAATCGGTTGGTTGCCCCCGTCGATATCTACAACTCTTATTTGAAGAATTTTTCGATTAAATCAACGGTTTGGCTGTAATCAAAATGGCAACTCGCGAAAAACTCACACAGTATTATGTGGATCCTCTAAAGTCTCTGACTCGAAGCGAGGATACACGAAGTTATAGTTTTATAGACAACTTCTCGAGTAGTGTAGGCCGTAGGGCATGCGTTATAGACTCTGCTCTGCAGTGTGGAAATTATACATATGTACATCCAAAGGCTGGTAATTTAATATTTAAAACATAAAATTATTTAGTATTCATAATATTATAATTATATCAGCAATAAGTTGCATGATATTGATATTTTCTTATCTCCTAATAAATATAATATTTTAATGTAGTTATGTCTAGATAATACCTAATTTAACTACATAATTATTATGCTGCAAGTGTGCAAAGAGTATTTTTTATATTTTGCTGTATTTAGAAAAATTAAACTACAGTCAAATACTGATAAAAACATCCACATATGCAGGGATTCCTGCCAGAAAATATTGTGCATAATATTATGCTTAAGGCCACACGACTAAAGTAGAAACTTCTACAGCGATCTCGTAACACCGATTCCAAGTATGTACCATAAATATATTCCATTAGATAGAAGTTTATTGAATGAATTACGGTTACTGATGAGCGTGCGAAGCCGCAATCACAAAAATATGCGGAAAACAGACAAAAATAATACATTGTTTTAATTTTAAAATTCATTTTAATTTATTTTTTAATTTCCATCGATTTGTTGAATTTCTTGTGTAGACAAAAATTAATTGACAGATAATAAATAATGATAGTAAAATGAACTGATTTTCTAATATATTTTTTTAGTGAACAGAAATATTCATTTAATCGTAAGAATGCTGTTAGTATGTAAAATGTATACAGTGTAAACTCCATATAACGAAATTGAAGGGACCGGGTATTCTATTACGTTATAAAGAGTTTTCGTTATATGGAGAGTAAAAGAAAACAATATAATTTTACGAATAAAACTTACGAATTTAGTAAGTGGTTTTAACTTTGACTGAATTAAATGACACTTTTTCGTCAATACATAAACTCTTTCTTTTACTCGCCATGTTTACAGTTAAAAAGGTTGAAAGCAGTACGGAAGTACAGTAGGCAAAAACATGTGCTAGGCAATTACAACAAACAAATAAACGGATTTCTAAGAATCCCTTTGTGCGTACGAAATATTTACGACTCTGTATCACTATTTTGTTTGAAAGTCAGTGAAATAAAATTTTTTTTGGCTTAAAAAATGACGTATTTTTCGCTATTGAGAGTGGCTGTTACGTTATAAAGAGTGTTTCAATATACGAATGATAATGTAAACCAAACAAACCTTTGTAATTTCTACGTTTTAAGGAGTTTTTCGTTAAATAGAAGTTCGTTATATAGAGTTTACATTGTATTTATTTTCGTTAATATTAAAGAAAAAATTCATTAAAAAATACGATTTCTCAGTAATGACATGTTACTGTACCTACCCTTAAGCGGCTTCTACACGATGCTACGAACGTTCCTTCCAACGTTCGATCGAACGTTTGAGGCAATTAAGTTCGATAGTTGGTGCGACGAATGTATCTGCTACACAGTGAATCGAATGTTTGATCGAATACGAATGATGATGTGTTGGTACTCAGTGGACGACGCTGTTATCTGTCTGATGTTATCTCTAATGTTATACACTGATGTTGTCTCTCTTCACATGAACGAGTCGTGCAGCTGCTGAGTCGAACCAACCAACGCAACCAACATTGACCTTCAAACGTTCGAAGCATCCCTTTGACTCGGTGCAAGAATACCGACATCGAACGGGACACGACCAAATGCGAACGTTTGACGCTCGACATTGGGCACTCGTAGGTTCGAACAACGGCTACACGATGCTATGAACCATCCAACGTCGAATGTTGGAAGGTGTTCGTAGCATCGTGTAGCAGCGGCTTTAGTATATATACCGAATTGAGCCTCCTATATGTTTAAATAATACAAAATTTTCACTTCAAATAAAAAAATCTCCCAAATATTTTGTGATTTGTGTTTGGAAAATAATGCAGCATTAGATTGCAATCACATAGTCTTTAGAATGTGTGTTTGAGATTTGAATAAGTGTGTATTAATTTATTCGAACACGTGCCAAAATATTTTTTTACTTTTACTCAAAACTTGGCGGCATGGTATGCATGGCGGCAGTTCATTGAACTGAATTTGACAAAAATATAAAATATTATTCAATTTCGTTTAATTTATTTTAGTTTACCTCGATTTTAATTGATTTAAAATATACATATAAATGTGTTGTTTACAATAAAATAATTTAGGTAGGTATATTTAAATAAAGAAAACAACATTAAAATTATTCCTATTTGCGTAATATACCGAGTTTTAAAATGGCGAATATATTAAAGAGTTGATCTAAATTTATTGAGAAGTTGGTAGTGTGAATCTCCCGTATAGGGCGACACCCCACAATATACTACAATGCTTTTTATTTAAAATGTTAAGAAAGAGCAAGGTTAAGAGATAATAAAATAATTTAACACCTTGACGGTTATAACCGATAATGATAAGACACCCAGGGGAGCGTCCATACATATACCACGTAGTTCCTTTTGGGCCAGTTTTGAACCCTTACCCCCCCTTCCCCGTAGTGGAACGTAGTTTTTTTTTTCTTACCAAGTCCAAAAAACATTTAATTAAAATAATAGTCTTTAGGGTTAAGGCACTTTTTTTACAGTTCAGCAAAATATTTCCACAAAAACACGCGGCCCCTGACAGTAAGAATTTTAATGTAAAAACTGTGTGTGACCATATGGTTGCATAATTCGCTTGATAAATACATATAGGTAAATTAAAATTCACATAGTGTTTGAAAAAATTATCAAACTGGCACGGTTGGTACTCAAACCCGGATCTCTCTCGGTTGCTATAGCCAAGCGCCTTACCAATTAGGCTCTACTAATAAAGAGATAACAGGTTGAACGGTACCCTTAAACGAAATACGCTCCTGTTTAATAAATATATAATACAAAAAAGAAAAATTGTATTTACGTAATTTTGTTATAAAAATAATTATAAAAATAAAAATGTTACTTAAAGTCGCTAAGTAAGTACTTATGTACATATAAAGAAATTGAATTGATTTCAAATTGACATTTTTTTTTTTTTTTATTCTGATCTCAAGTACATGCTGATAAAAGACAATGAACAAAAGCGCTGATAAAATACTATACAATAATTTGTATGATGATATTATAGGGCCCTTAAATATTTACAAATACATTTTTTTTTTTTTTGCTATGATTGGTAGAGTTGAAAATTTCGAATTTTAGTATATGTCTGCTCTCTAGTAAGAAGTGTATCAGTTATATTTTAATCATTATTTAATTCATTTGGTAATATTTATTGTTTTAAAAAATTTAAAAAATAATATTTTTGGTGAATTTTATAGTTTTTTTGTAGAGTGTAAAATGTGTTTTTGAATAATTATTCAAATTATTATGACAATTCAGTGAAGTAAGTTTGAGCGGGCCCATGAGTGTTGTGAAGTTTTGTTTTTATTTTGGACACGAAAATTGCAAACACAATAATATTTAATCGTTTAAAACTTCGTTTGGAATGTATTTTTATGTAACTATAGGAAATAAAATAAATTAGAAATTTTATTTTTGATTAAAACGTACAAAAATCAACGCCCTCTGACGTAGTGACGGTTAAATTTTTTCACGTTTTATTGATAAAGCTGTTCGTGGCTTATCTGTCCAGTGTGGCTCTGGCAGTCTGGCTATGGCTATCAACAACACTGCCAGTAAACCAGATAAAGTTTTAGTTAACGAATCGTGTGTCCTTCGATTTTTAATACATAGTATATACAAATCATTTATGCAATATCATTACATATTAAGGTGGTTGACGCAATATTATTATTTTTTTTAGTATTTTTTTTTATAACAATTCTATCTAACGTATCTGCATAAAGTTTTTGCTCAGATAAAAAAAGAAGTTGCTCCCTGGAACCGATGATATTAGCGTTGAAGACATCTATGAATTCCACATTTTTAAGTAATTTCAAAGTTCATTCGTTGTACATATTTTGGATTATTTAGAATTCACAGTATTAAAAATGATATAATATATGACTATATGAACTTGCAAATGCCTAAGGATTCCGTAGTGTGGTTTCTTCGGAACCCAAACACAAACAATATCAAAGAAGAAATTCTGCATTATTGTTAAATTTTTCGTATTTCAAAATTGACGGGTAGTTAAGGTAGTTAGTCGGTCCGAAAAACGAATTTTTCAAAGGATTTTAACGATACTTCTCCTAGATATTTATTTAATTCAATACCATTAATATAAGCCTTTACCGAAAAAAAAAATTGACCACCCCAATTTTGAGAAAATCGATTTCAAACTTTTGTTATAATTTTAACACTACGGGCTCTTATGGGAAAACTTTTTTTTTTTTTTTAATAAAATGACGACACGTCAATGGAATTTGATAAAAAAAATATTATAAAATACAAAGTATAAACATCATTTTATAACATTTTCACAACGCTTTTTCAACAATTCTTTTATATTGCTACAACATAAGCCCACGGAAATTAAAAAGAAACAAAAACAAACAAGTGGTATACAAATATAATAACTGAAGAATATTATAGTACAATCACATTATTTAAATTTTGATAAAAGAAAATTTTTTCGCTGAGCTATACTTTTGTACCCTGACTATCCCTGGAGCAACTTTACATTAACATTTTGACAATTAAAAAAATTGAATTAAATATTTAAATTGAAAGAAAATCTCTGAGGTGGTATGTAAATTGGTACCTAATGTTTCACTTGACGTCTTATGACGTCAATGACCGTCAAGGTATTAAAATAACGCGTCAACTACCTTAAATATTTCGTTTGTCGTATTTCTTCAATTTTCAGTCTTGAAATCAATCGAAAAAAATAGTGCGTAAATAAATCACGTTTTTCTAACAAAATTAGAAATAAAGTAAACAAATTTTCATTAATTAGTGTTAAAAAGTGTCTTAATTATAAAATAAATAATTGATTGTTGTTAAAAAAACAATTTTATAATAACCGACCCCGTCCCACACCGTGTATACAGTGGCAATGAACGCACCAAATGAAAGTTATATAATAAAAATGATAAACGTCGTGGGTGACGAATGGTCCACATCTTCAGCTGGAGCACCAGGAAGTGACGGTGGACATAAAATTGAAATTGTTAATAATACATTAATTACACCATTGGCACCACTGGCGGAACCACCGTTGTTATGTGGCCGCGATGAAATACCACCACGACGGCGAATTATTCGTGGTCGTTTAGCAGCATCGTCAACTGCATTATCGCCATCGTCTTCGTCACCTTCGACTACGTCCCATCGAATGTTGAATACGTTTCAAAATGATTTACCATGTCAACGCATTCGTCCGTGGAGTTATAAAAATTGTTTCGGGTACTACGATGGCGTCACACACACCTCATGCCAGTTTGTAAATTTTGTTGATATTGAAGATTTTATGTAAGTGGTTTTTTTTTTTTTTAAGAGATTAAAAAGTCGGCCGATTTGGTCAGTACGGGCACTCGTACTGGTTAGAATGGACCTTTTTTTAGACAGTCTGATCATGACCAGTGAACACTATTATAGTAGAAAAGACAGAGCATAAAGTCAGTTTGTTGGGGGTTTTTACTGAAGCATCTAGTCAATCTGTTATTCAGTAAACAGGATCATATTATATATACAGATGACGATTGACCTGAAAAACCTGAAAAAGTCAGGGAATTTCGAATTTCTGGAATAGTCAGGGAAAAGTAAGGGAATTTCAATCTTAATCAGGGAATTTTAAGAGTTATAGATATTTTATTGATATACTTTATACTAAATAAAATTTTTTAATTAAACAAAAATCTTAAAATAGATTGACCCCAGTAAATCACGCAGTCTCAAAAACTTCACCGAGTTTTTGATCTAGTACTTTTACATTCTGATGAAAATTTTATTTTTAGAAATAATTTAAAATACGCTGCCAACAGGGTGGGCACACAGCTTCCTCGTAGTCGTAAAAGGCTTTAAAACAGAATTCTACCAAATATACATATTATATACCGTGAAATTATATTTTCGCCTTGAAGTTTATAAAAAACTGTTGTAACTCAAAAGACTTAAAGGCTAAATTATAAAATAATAGCAAAAATGTTTTAGAAACTAACCCCCAATATACCCTAAAAATTTGAGCGAGATAGGACTAGCAGTAAATAAGATATTGACATTTAATGGGATTTCATGGTAGCGGCGTAGCTACCGTTACTCCGATTTCAATTAAATTCATAGGGGACCATATAGGAACCAAACTACATAATTTCTGAAAATTTCATAAAAAAGAATTGAGTAGTTCAGAAGTTATGCCACTTGGTGCAGTTTTGGAATGACATGGTAGCGGCGTTGCTACCGTTACTCCGATTTTGATTAAATTCATAGGGGACCATCGCGGAGCCAAACTGCATAATTTCTGAAAATTTCATTAAAAACAATCGAATAGTTCGGAAGTTATGCCACTTTGTGCAAAATTGGAGACACATAGACGGACAGACAGACGGACAAACAGACGGACGGCCCAAACCAAAATTGTTCAGGAAGCTCTAAAACGTAAAATGTGCGTAAAAAATTTGATTTTGAAGAGAAAAAATTTTTATTTTTCAAAAGTGATCACAATGCTTCCGCTACTTCAGTAGTCTTGGAAGCAAAATGTAATATAGTTACATTTAAACAATATTTTTTCAGTAAGCCCTGGAATTTTATTCAGACTTAGGAAGAAGTCAGGGAAAAATCAGGAAATTTTGAAATTGATTTTCAATCGCCACCCTGATTAAAGCCAATACCATTTCTTTTTATAGTTGATTGTATCTGAAACATACGTTGAGGCCTCATTTATTCATTGATACACTCAGTCTACATATATATGAGCCGTTTATTTTGAAAGTGGGGCAAGTCCATTTTTGAAAAAAAATGAAAATAATGGTAGTTATAGATAAGACTTAGTATGATCTTCTTATCTGTCAACAATTTATAGTCAAAAAAATTCAGAAGCCTAATATTTGGAAGATTGAAGTTTTAGTTCTTAACAGTATTGTAAATATGTTTATTTTGATAGTGGTGCAAGTCCAGTTCCCGAGACCGGACCTATCGCTTTTTGATGAAACTTAGATATGTTGTAGAACACTAAAAAATAAGTAACACATATTTTTTTACCTGCGAAAAGGCAGTTTGAAAGGCTGAAATCGTCCTTCAAAAATTGGGGTGAAAATTTAATATTTCAAATATCCCGAAAACGATAAGAAATAGAGCAAAAGCTTAAATTGGCGATATTGCTCTTTTTTAAAAAGCTATCCATTAATATGTAATTTGTTTAAATTACACCAACAGGGGTAGTTTAGGGCTAAAATTTGGGGGTTAGTTTTGCGAAAAGGGGTAAAAAATTAAATATAATAGTTTTATTTACAGATGTACGTAAAAAAATCTAATCGACCTGTTTTCACTCAGTTTCCTAATATTAAATTCAGGGGCAGTTAACTACGGGGATGACTGTGTCGACATAATCGTACTATTTAAGTAATTAAAAACTTCTTCAGGGAAAATAGTTCATTTTAAGCAACACTGCAGTGGGGTGAGTCACCCTTTTAAAGTACATACTAATTTTCATACACTCATTTCTACTACTAACGCAGGGAATAATAATGTCACAATACGTGCTCCTGAAGTTGAACTGTCGTATGAATGGTTTTGATTATGTTTATTTTTAAATGATACAACTGAAAGATTATCCATTTAAATTAACGATTACAATAAATGCATTAATTTTGAAAGTGAGGCAAGTCCATTTAGTTTATAATAAAACCACTTTTCTTTTTAGTCAGCACTATGAACACTATTGGATTATAAACTTACATTATCTAATACCACAAAATACAGAAAATATGTCTATTAACATTTACCAATATTTTTAAATTTATTAAAACGCAAACCCTTAAATATCTCGCAATAACAAAATATGGACTTGCCCCACTTTCAAAATAAACGGCTCATAATATGTACAATGTTCATTTGTCTATGATTATATTAATAAAATAAATGTGTCAATTTGATAAATACTAAAATAATAATTTCACATTGAGAGAATGCAAAAAATATTATCATCATTAATGATTTTTATTGCATATACCTCTCCTCTCTCCCCCTTAGTCTCAAACACAGTGCTGCAAAGATTTATGGATGATGCGAAGTATTAGCGAATGGCACGATGTTAACCTTCATATTATTATTCTGATAATGATGGTAATGCACTGCACTGCAACTGACGGTCTGACGTCATTCAATCTATAATTATTTCAATTAATAAAACTACATAATAATATAATACATATCTAATAAAATCTGTGTTGATACAGGACAGTATAGACCCTTATTTTACTGCGTATATGTATATGTATTAGGGCATTTAATTTTTAACGGACTCAAAAGTTCTGACATTTCAAAGATGGTTTTTTTTAGCGAATTTCCAGAAAGAATTCTGGAAATTCAGCTATTACAGTAGGTGTCATGACGCGATTTGAGCCCGGGACTATGGCAGAAATTTGTTTTGAGGTCCCTAGAAACCGAAAATAATATTCACTAAAATTTATATATATATATATATATATATATATATATATATATATATATATATATATATATATATATGTATGTATATATGTATCAGCACGATAACTCTTCAGGAAAAACTGCTAGCTTTACGAAATTTGATGACAACGTTGGAAATCCAAAAATCTTGGATGAGTTCTTCAGCCAAACACGTTGGATGCCAGGAACATGGTTTTTGTTCTTGCAAAAAATTAGTTTTTTGCCAAAATTTCCACTTATTCAAAAACTTTTACGAAATTTTTTTACGCCATTTAAAAGAGGAGAAAAAATTACATAAAAAAGGTCTTTAAACTTTTTTTTCTATGTCAACTAGTTTCCGAGAAAAACGAATTTTTATAAACAGAAATTCGCCATGCTATGCAGGATGCTGCGACAGGAGTATTTTTTTTAGTATCGATAACATTGTGATGTTATATAATTTGATATTTAAGGAAAAGAAATCTGGCAAAATGAAAATGTGGCATAAAACGAGGGTCTACTGTGTGGTACATTACTACTGGGGTAATGTCGTAAAAATTATACGAAATAAAAGCTTAGTATTTGGTTATGTTACGTTATTATGTAAGACCCTAATTTTAACCGGGGTTATTTAATGCTACTACAAATAATTAAAATCAATGGAAATTACAGCCGGAAATTAATTTAACTTAAATGTAGTAAGTATAGTAACTTTTCTCCTTGTAGTTGTTTATCACATTAGAATTACTTATGTACATATAAACAAATTGATTCAAGGTCCATCCGTCTGTACATAATACGTATATTTATTTCAAATCGATATTTTTTTGTAATTTTTTTAAATTTTGTATTTATGTACTTGGAATAATATAATAATCACAGGGTCTTTTCGTTATATATACACAAGGCTAATATGACATATACACAATTTATAAAATTTGTAAATATAATTCCAGCAAAATTTGTACTAATCATGCATCTAAATGTATGCATATGTATATGTGTATATTATTATGTACTTGATGCATTGCCAACAAGGTCCCCCCATTCAAGAACTTTTCGAAAATTTAAATACAAAAAAACAGTTTTTCTTTGTTTCGCAATTTTTAACGCGCCAATAAATTCAAAATTGTTTTTGTTCCTTTAGTTGTTAAGTCTTGTTTAAAAGTACAGCAAGGGTCAAACTCACCCCACTCACTTTTCAAAACGTGCGTCCTAGTAAATTTTTAGTCGTAAAAGACATAAATTAGAACGATATGAATGAGTAAAATACTTAAAAAAATTTAATAATAATAGTTTAAAAAAATATGACACAATCTCTTAAATTGCATAAGACGTGACACTAACTATTACAAAATGTTCAAAAGTGCGTGATGACAGTAATGACAAATCCATTTTAAGGATTTCGTTGTTGCAACTACTAAAATCCTAATAATATTAGTTGTACTACCTACGGCTAGTGTTTTCCAATCACCAATCTGCCAAAATATATCTCACCAGTTCGCAGAAAGATGTCTAAATTACAACAAAATTCGTTAAGTGCGTGTTTTTGACACGCACTAAGTAATGTCATCTCAGTGAAAGTGTTAATTTATGATTTTTTGTTAACTCTACAGCCCTCTTGCGTTTATTCAATATGGATGTACAACTCAATAATTATTGAATCACACAACGATATTAATATGTCATCTTCGATGACATAAGAATGTTTAAAATTTTTCACCAAGTGGTCGAAAAACGACATTTCATATTACATGACCTAATTTTATTACCAATTAAATGGCGGAAATGTATCCAGGCTACAATAATTCTATTTAACGCTTTTAAACAAACCTTATGGAAAATATTTTTGTCACAAAATGCCGGCCTTTTTATTGTCAGTGGTAAGTATAAAAGATAAGGTTACAAAAACAAGAAAAAGAAAATAATAATCAAAGATCCCACCATCAAAAAAGTGAACCCTAGGAATTTACAAATTTTCTCTTGAATTACATGGTAGAGTTGTTAAATTTAAATGTAGGTAGGTACCTAATTTAGGTCTGCACATGATTACCAGAAAGATTTTGCCAGGCAGTGACTGAAAAGTAAGGTTTTAAATTGCATCCCCAATCGAAAATCTCACTGCACACGCTACTGATACCTACATACAGACAGACAGATAACATTCAAGAAAGACACATTATTATTTTAATTCAATCGTATAATAATATATTATTCAAACCGAATTAATTGTTTGTTAAGTTCAATGACTGCAGTGCATAGAGCGCACAGCAGCAGTCATTTGCATTACCACGAAATTTGATTTTAATCTAAACTACATACGAATAATAAATACATTATTAAAAAAAAAAATTCCTTTTTAAAAAACTTTCTTCTTTATATGTAAAAACCCTACTAATAAGTTTAGAGTATTGTCAGTTTTTAAACAATAATGATTGCTATCGATCAGAGGAATAAATCAGGAAATCATATATTCAGAATGATTCACTCTGTTTTTTTTAGAGAGAAAAGATATTTCGATAAAAATTTTCATTGCAAAAGCACGTATAGAGATGATGGAAGACTAGCTCAAGAAATATACATATTGCATTTTTGTTGTTATAAGGGGAGACCCCCTAAAAAAAAAAAGGAATCTATTTTTTTCCTTCATAATTATGTTCCTTAAGGTGTTAGAAATATTCTCTTAAAATTTTATTTGAAAAAAATGAAAAATCAAAAAGTTATGGGCATTTAAAATTCAATTTAAATAAAAAACTTTTAAATGCTTTTTTCTCGAAAGTACATTTTTCGACATGATTCCTCGTGTATCTCAAAAAGTATTTGAGATATCGACATAAATCAAAGTGCATATTATTCCTCAATACCGACATTTTGGCAGGAACTCGAGGATCTTTTGGTTCCGTAATATATATTTTCAAAATAGCGGCTGTTTATTATAGTTGAGAAAAAGCGGTGATTTTTGAAAATTTATTTTCAAAAAATGCATTTTGTTGCTGATTTTTTATTTTTTTCTTAGATCTTAGTTAGTGCCATAACTGTACCTATATGTATATTTTCAAAAAATTCTTGATTTTTTGATTTTGGTTCACTGGGGATTTCAGTACGCCTGGAGTAATCATTAAAGTGGAAAAATTTCGCAGTGTCGACTACAAAGTCATTTGTACTCAAATCATTTGTGAATTTTTTTCAAAAAAAATTTTTTTTTGGTAATCTCAAGACATAAAGTTTTTATATGTTTAATTTTTTTTATAAAGTATTTATTTGTAAAGAAAAAAAATAATAATGAAAAAGGTTGATTTTTGATGTTGTTTGGCGAATCTCCCCTTAAAGTGTTGTTTTAACAATAATTAGTCGCATTGTCGTGACCTCTACATTAGGTTTAAATAAATAAAAAAACAAAAAAAGAAAATTGTGATAAGCGCAGTAGTGGTGATATGATAAGCCAGTGCAGCTGTTATCATGGTGATTGCTGTGGCTGATCTGATAAATATCTAGTTTTAATTGCAAACACAATTTTGTCAATCACTTTGTATCATCGCTCTGTGTATATTGTACCGTGATTTTCTTTCCAAAACAATTACGATCAAGCATAGAGTTTGGTCGAAATTGATTCAAAGCAAAATTGAACTGATTCAGTTTTCATGATAATTAGGTTAAGTTTTTTGTTGAGAAAAATGCATTTTTTTACAATTCCTCGACTAAAATATGTGCATATTTTAGTTTTTCAATAATTGGGGCTACGTTTTGTAAAGGTGTCGGATTTGCTACTGTATTGAGGGGCCGTTTTTATTCAAAAATTCTTTTCATTGTTAATTTGAAATATTTGTATTAGCCTCTGCCAAATTTCAGGTTATGAGACGCCACTGGATTACAGACCCTACGGTACGATTTGTTTCATAAAAATTCGGGACAAGTCTTTAAATTTGTTTTTAATTTCCGTAAAAATACTATATAATTAAATTCTTTTAATTAAAGTTTAAATTACAAAACTATACAACTACTGACAATGATAGGATTCCCTATCGGCGTGTCGTGGAACTAACGTATGATGGCAGTCATGGCAGATAATTTTCATATAACTGAGCGTTCTAATAACCTTTTTATACAATTTTTACGTTATAATTACGTGATTTAATGTGCTGATCTTTTACGTTACTAAAAATTTTTTTTACTCTGACGAAAAGTTCTTGTAGTCTTGTTTCTAACAACGAAATCACCGTAAAAACTTTCGAAAACAATGAAATAACATTAAACCAGTGCCATACATATTTATCACACAGTTGTCGAAAAGTTTCCGTCATACATACGTTGTTAGTTCCACAAACGTCCACCACGACGAAATCTTACACGAAAGTCAAACATAAAAAGTTGTTGTTGAAGGGAAAATATTTTATGTATTATGTCTGTCTGGGTCTCTGATAGATCATTAATATCAATTTCAATACTCTATTGTGTTCGGTCGAGCAAATACATTCTGTATTAAATATGATAATATATACAGGGGGTGAATCAAAAGTCCCTATTGCCGCCGTTTTGTAATGACACATCATAAAGAGACGATATTTAAGAGGAGATTCGCCAAAAAAAAAAAAAAAATAATAATAATAAAAAATTGACCATTTTTATAATTTTTTTTTTTATTCAATGAAATATTTTATTAAAAAACTAAATATACAACATTGTTTCTACATGTCTTGAAATTACAAAAAAAAAATTTTTTAAAAAATCAAAAATGAACTTAGTATAAAATGCTTTTGAAGTCTACACTGCGAGATTTTTCCACCTTAATGGTTCCTCGCGTTTTGAAATCCCCAGTGAATCAAAATAAAAAAATCAAGAATTTTCTGAAAATATACGTATATAGTTAAGGTACTAACTAGAACTAAAAAAAAAATAAAAAACCAGCGAGAAATCGTATTTTGAAAATAAATTTTCAAAAATCACCACTTTTTCTCGATTCTAAACAGCCGCCATTTTGAAAGTATATTATGGAACCAAAAGATTCTAGTTCCTGCCACAATGACGGTATCGAGGATAAATATTATGCACTTTGATTTATGTCGATATCTCAAATACTTTTTGAGATACATGAGGAACCATGTCAAAAAACGTACTTTCCAGAAAAAAGCATTTAAAGTTTTTATTTAATTTGAATTATTATAGTAAAGTACATGCACTAAAATGCCCACAACTTTTTGATTTTTAATTTTTTTTAAAATAAAATTTTAGGAGAATATTTCAAACACCTTAAGGAACATAATTATGAAGAAAAAAAAATCGATTTGGTTTTCTTTTTTATCGAATTTTCCCTTAAGTACAGTTGAATCATACCAGAGGGCTGATTTAAAATTCATTTTATATGATATTTTGTTAAAAAAAAAATTTCAGGTGTACTTAGTGATTTATCATTCTAACTGTGTATAAAATTGTTAATACATTGTACGCATTGAGGACCCTCCACATTCTCGCCGAGGTTGGACGAGGTTCCTCGCCGAATTCCTCGCTGAGGTTGGCTGAGGCATATGAATAGCATTAAAACACCAACCGCGAGGCACAACGAAATGACCCTCTACATTCTCGACTCGTCCAACGTCGACGAGAATGTAGAGGGTTCTTTGTATGTATAAAAATTTAATATTTTAATAGACGCTTGTGTTAATTTGAATGTGTATTACATACTTGTTGTATATGACCGGTTTTATGATTAGTATGTGTTACTGATTGCGATTGGACGCCTTGTCTGACAGTTTCTGACTGATTGGGGTCATTTCGTATCGCCGTAGTGCATCGCATCAACAAATTTGTTTGTTTTTTGATGGTTTTATTTAAACAAATATGTATTCATGTGTTATTAATATTTATTAAGTACATGTAATTGTTTAATAATAATTATCGACCAAAATTAGCCAAACAATAAACCACAGCACACATAAAAAAAAAATTTGATTTTTTTTGTAACTCACATTTTTTTGGTTCTGTTGATTGATTTCAAATGATTGAATCGACATTGGCAAATTCTTTGGATATTTATGTAACGATAGAGAGTGAAATTATCGACAAATTGTACTTTGAATTATGTCAAATTTCCTCTAAAAGCGAGGGAATTCATGAAATTTAAATTTGTGTAATATATTACTTTGACTTGGGGGTTTGGTGGGATTCGTCTATAAAGTTTTGGAACCACTGCTATAGTGCAATGATTCTCAAAGTAGGGAGTCGCAGAAACAATTGATTACAGATTACATATTCATTTTCTACATATTTCGAGGGTCCTTTGAAATTTTTAGGTACAAAGGGAGCTCGCCGATCAAAAAGTTTGAGTACCACTGTTATAGTGTTCCGTTTCATTCGCTAAACGACTCGAAAGAAGCCATATTCATATTTCAGTGACACTTATATAATTTTGCAAATACTCATATTATTTGTAGTTTTAGAAGCACTTCAGCTTTGGGACTTTTTTGAGGCTCCACGCTCTTGAAAGACAAATTCAAACTGATATTTATTTTTTTAAGATACGTCTAGCCACTTATTTTTGTCTCTTTTTTGGGACTCCAAGGCATTTTCAGCCTTTAAAAGAGCCTATACGATCTATGTTTAGCAAAAATTTCAGAGCAAAATTTAAGAAATTCTCGCAGTAAGATTTTTCAAAACGACCGCCATGAAAACCGGGGCGTAATTCGATTTTAATTTTCTTTTTTATAAATTTTTTTTCTTATTAACTTCTCATCATAGAAAAATTATTCTAATGGGTTCGCGAAAATTTTTAAAAAGGTATATTTGTGTAAATAAATAAATTAATGAGTTTCGTAATTTTTTGTGATGTTACATAATTTCTTTGTGACATACCGGTTTTTTCTACGACTTCGTTGGAATTTTACATTCTTGATGTTTCCGGATACGGTAAGTATTTGGTCGCATCTCGTCTTCTAATATTTTATCATGATTTTGACTTTCCCTATTTCGTATGGGGCCCGTTAATTTTTTGATTCTTTGATTTTTAATTTCTTTTAATTTCGTCTGTCATTTTTGACATCCATTTGATATTTGGAGGTTATGTCCTTTTGATATTATTTTTTCTCAGTTGTTTCACAACTGAATTATTGATTTTTCCTGAAGATGGTCATTTAAATGACTGAAACATGTAGAACAATTTTCTTTTCTTTTAGTTCGTTCTTAATAATTTATATGCAAGCTGTCGCTAAAAAATTTTTTCATTATGTATATTTGTGTGTGTACACTCTTAGGCACGTACTCATTTTTCCTGCACGATATCTTACGAATAAAAAACGATATCAACTTCGTTTGGATATCATTGAGATCCAATATCAGTGTGACGTAAAAAAAATTTCATCAAATTCGGTCCAGTCAGCTCGAAAAAATCGAATCTGATTTTGTATGGGCATGTATGTACGAAGTTGATAGTGTGGACCTCCAGTATCAAACGCACCCTACGTTTTTTCAAGCTAGTTTGTTCTGAATTTATTGACAATTTTAAAACTGTTTTTACGTCGTACAAAACATATCCAGCAATTAATTCTTCAAATAATAATAATAATAATCAAATGACAATTATCTGTATTTGTGTTAATTACCTTGTCAAGCTTGATTTATTAATTATATTTCTAAAAATAAACTAAAAATTTCATATCCATTTCTACATATAAGTAATATCGCAGTAATAAAAACGAAAAATTTTTTTTTTTTAATTTCAGGAACAATGAAAAACGTAAAGAGAAATCTCGCGATGCTGCACGCTGTCGACGATCCCGTGAAACGGAAATTTTCACCGAATTGGCCGGCGCTTTACCGCTACCAAAAGATACGATATCACAGTTGGATAAGGCATCCGTTATGCGTCTCGCCATATCCTACTTGAAAATACGTAACATTGTTGAAATTTGTAAGTATAAATTATGTCGTAATATTTTTGAACTGGAACGAGAAATTGGCGCCAAAAAGTTGAAAAATCTTTTTTTTTTTTTTTATACGACTGAAATGTTCCACCAAAACTTTTCGCGTAAAGCGAGATTTTAGCGAATTTTCGATTCAAAAATTCAGCTAGTTTTGATATCCCTACAAAACCGAAAATGATATTCACTAAAATACGAAATTTCGTGAAAACGTTGAAAGTCCAAAAATCTCGGATGAATTATTCTGCCAAACACATCTGATTCCAAGGAATCGCAAAAAAATATGTTTTTTTGAAAAAATTTATCAAAATTTAAAAGTTTTTTTTTACGCCATGACAAAGAACGGAAAAAATTACATAAGATACGTTTTTGAATCATTGTCCTATGTAAATAAGTTGTCGAGTAAAACTGATTTTTGAAAACGAAAATGAGCACAGGATGCTGCGACAGGGGTATTCTATACAATTTTTTTTTTGTCAATAAAATGCTCTCAATTTGGTGTGTTTAATTTAACAACTAAATACTAATTTTTTTAAAAGTAATTATTCAAATATTTTGTTTATATTTAACAATATCCATCTTTTAATTTCAAATGTTATCGAGTGCCTGTGAAACATTATTAGTGTATGGCGGATTTTTATCCGTATTTAAACATACACCAATATCCATATGTTCACTCAATGTCCAGCTTTGGCTGATGCTTGGACACTCGATGTACTTTGCCAAATGGCCAATTCATTATGTTAATTAAAATTGACATAGTGTTTGAAAAATTACCAAACTGGATCGGCTGGGACTCGAACCCGGATCTCTTGGTTACCAGCCAAGCGCCTTACCAACTAGGCCACCGATCACTTGTTCGAGTGCCACTCCAATTCAGCAATCAATCAAACACAACCTCTCCTAATGCGAGACGCAGTTTTATACTTTTAATTTCAAATGTTATCGAGTGCCTGTGAAACATTATTAGTGTATGGCGGATTTTTATCCGTATTTAAACATACACCAATATTCATATGTTCACTCAATGTCCAGCTTTGGCTGATGCTTGATTGCTGAATTGGAGTGGCACTCGAACAAGTGATCGGTGGCCTAGTTGGTAAGGCGCTTGGCTGGTAACCAAGAGATCCGGGTTCGAGTCCCAGCCGATCCAGTTTGGTAATTTTTCAAACACTATGTCAATTTTAATTAATATCCATCTGTCAAAATCCAATTATCCTTAAATATATGCAATCATACATAATAGTATTTGTGATTGCCTATATATATTTAATAGTACTTACATAACCTAATTTCTAAATATTTATATTTTAAAAATATTTTAATTATTATTAAAAAAAATTAATATATAACTTTTAAATTTGATGAAGAAAATTGGGAAAAATGTATTGGTGCAAAAAATAATTATATAAATACCCGGTCGCAGCGTCCTGCTAAATATAGCGAATTTCCGTTTATAAAAATTAGTTTTTCTCGATAACCAGTTTATATAAAATGATGGTTTTTTATCTGATTTTTTCTCCTCTTTCTATAGGTGTAAAAAAATGTTGCAAAAATTTTTGAAATTGGGAAAATTTTCGCAAAAAACTAATTTTTTCACGAAAAATGCCCAAAAAAACCATGTTTTCGGCATCGGACGTATCTGGCTAACGAACTTGTCCAACGGTTTGGGTTTGGGACTTCCAACAATTTCACCAAATTTCGTAAAAATAGGATATTTCGTTCGAGAGTTATTGTACATATTATTTTCGGTTTCTAGGGACCTCAAAACAAATTTCTGCCATAGTCCCGGGCTAAAGTTGCGAGATGACGAAGGCTGTAATAGGGAGTTTTCATTCTGGAAATTCGCTAAAAAGCAATTATTTGACAAAATTTTGACTGAAATACTGAACAAAAAGGTTTGTTTTGTTAATTGAGTTTCTGATGAAGCAATTTGGTAGCAATTTAGCTATATAGAAAACCAAAAAGATTTTTCAACTTCCCACGCCAACTTCTTTTCAATATATTTTGAAATTTTGACACAAAATTTTTTTCTTAACATTTTTGTATTTATTTGTGCAGTACCAGAATGTGAACCGCCAAAGGAAATTTGTGAAGCCGATAAAGAATCGGTGTTTTTGAAAGCGTTGGAAGGTTTCATGATGGTTGTGTCCGATGAAGGTGACATTGTCTATCTGTCGGAAAATGTTAGCGATTTTCTTGGAATTACACAGGTAAATAATTGAATTTTTGAGAAATATCCAGTGGTCCAGCATGTACTCGATCAATAATACTGTCAGTATTACTGACAGTATTATTGATCGTATATTGACAATTCTAAAGGTTAAATCTGAAAAATTTTCTTAGTGTGCAAAGCACATATCTAATTTTAATAAGGATTCATTAAAGAAAAAAAAGGATTTCCGTTCAAGTGTATCCAACGTGTTCATTTCTTGAAAAACTTGGAAAAGTCTGGGAATTTATTTAATCGATAAAAAGTCAAGGAATTTTCATTACAATTAAGAAATTTTTCGAAATTCATAATGTTTAAAATTCTGATGAATGTTTCACGCTATAGATTAGAGAAATGCAGTATCCATTCTGAATAAAAAAAATCTAAAAATTTAAGCATTAGTAAACCCGACACGAAACATCCTATTTTTACGAAATTTGATGAAAACGTTGAAAGTCCAAAAATATTGGACGAGTTCTTCAACCAGACACGTCCAATGCCCTAAACATGGTTGTTTTTTGAGCACTTTTCGTGAAAAAAATTAGTTTTTTGTCAAAATTTCCCCAAATTTAAAAAGTTTTGCAACATATTTTTACACCATTAGAAGGAGAAGAAAAGATCACATAAAAATAGTTTTTGAATAATTATTCTATGTCAACTAGTTTCCAAGAAAAACTAATTTTTATAAACGGAAATTCACCATGTTATGCAGGATGCTGCGACAGGAGTATGTTAAATAATTTCTTCACACTAATAAATGTCTTCTAATTTGCTCCATCTAATTTAAAAATTAAGTATCAATTTTTCTGAATAATAATTAAAATAATTATATGTATATTAAAATATAAATGCTTACAATAATTAGGTTATGTACTATTCAAAAATATAGGCAATCAAATATACATTTGTGTGTTGTTTGCATATATTTAAGAGTAATTGAATTTTGACAGTTAAATAACATTATAAAAAAAAACAAAATATTTTAATAATTATTATTCAGAAAATTACTAATTAAATAATTAAATTTATAATGGAGCAATAGGGTACTTGACTGCTATTAAAAAAAGATTCAAAATGGTTTGTTTTTACGTAAGAATTAGTTAATTTTTGATAAATTTTATAAAAATTATCAAAAAACCACAGTTTAATTTTAAATGAACAAATTGGCGCGAAAAAGACTTGGCGTAGTGACGTATGCAGTGACGTCACGATTTAACTCAAACAGATGTCACTTCAGTCATCTGTACACGGTTCTATATCTATAGTTCTATATTTGTACAAAGCATTACCAACATAATTAACATGTATATGACTGGTTGTCATAGACAATTTATCTAGGGTAGTCATATTTATATACATATTGTCTATCTTGTCTAGTATTCATATATAAAGCTTATAAATCGTGACGTCATTTTAATATATCGGTGCGTTTTAGTCATTTAAATAAAGGCTAAAAATTTATAATTTTCAAAATAGAATTTTTAAATAACTAAAGAATATTTTTATTTGTCACTGCTAAAATTGAATATATTTAAGGATAATACATAAAATTATTCAACATTTAAAACAAATTTTGATTACAGTCAAGTACCGTATTAAGTGATCCAATGCAGCAGTTTGGGAGCAATTTAGCTATACAAAAAAACAAAACTTTTTCAACTGCAGCACCATATGTGTTTTCTGGTTTTACTAAGGTTTCAGTTGCCATTAATAGCTTCAGTACAAACGGATTTTAATAATTCCGAAAGTTTAATAAAAATTAACAAAAATACAGAATTACAAAAATTACTTTACGATTCACTTAAATATCAATTTTTAGGACTCCGAACAACATCATGTTCGGAGTACTAATAACGTTGTGGTAATTTTCCCCTATATAGAGGGTGTGGTTCCTTATTCTGAAACATCAGGCGCGGGAAGATTTAAAAATATAACCGAAATATTTTAAATAAACAACTATCATTTTTTTTTTGTATGTTAAAGGTGGATTTAATGGGCCAAAATATTTACGAGTACAGCCATCCGTGTGATCATGACGAAGTGCGCGACATACTCACAACCAAGTCGAGCGCGGACAAAAAGGAAATGCCAACAAAATCCTTCTTTTTACGGCTCAAATGTACACTGACCAGTAACGGGCGCAGTGTCAATTTAAAATCAGCAACGTACAAGGTAAATCTACACATTTGGGTACGCTCTTGTAAATTTTTGTTTATATAAATTTCTGTGTAGTTATATGATGAAAAAATTTTTAATTTTGTTCAAATTTTCACTTAAAGTGAATCGATCACTTGAAATTCTCCAAGTTTAAAATTTGAAATTTTAGTATACTATAGAGAAAGATATGATGCATTCACTGACACTATTTTTAATAATTTCTGACGTGTAGTTTAGAAGAAATAAATTTACGAGTAAATGCCGAAGAATGATTAGAGGTGAATCAGTGGTATGTATTTAAGTAAGTTGTGTCATTAAAAACCAACTTTAAGATTTAAAAAACTCATTCTTTTATGTTTTTGAATCATTAAAAAACTGTTTTGTTTAATATTGGACGTTTAGAGTTATTGCAATAAATAAAAAAAAACTATAAAATGTCATTTTATACTAACACACCCATAATATGTTTGTGTACGTGTTAGTTATTATATGTGCGTACACGTCACTACCAGAATCAAATTCATTACTTTTAAAATTATTAAAATTACAAGATTGAACAATAATCAAAATATATTAATACTGTTACATGTATTATAAAGTTAAACTTATTTTTCTACACATAAATTATATTTATTTATAGAGAAAAAAATAGACTTAGTAATTCATTTGTCACAAATTTGTCAGTACTGATCGATTCACCTTAAATATATGTAGAGATATATTATTTTTCACAAACTTGTTTTCGATTGATTAAATCAACTTCAGGTGGAAACTGAACTGAACTGAATTCAGTTAGGATAAAAGAATATATAAATTAAAGACAATAAATGGACTGGTTAAGAAATGGGGAAAAAATCCAGAAGAAAGGTAAACAAATACACGTGTACCGGAAACGAGTGACAAATTACGAATTTGATGTTGAACGAGTTTTAAGTAGATAGCAAATAGTGGGCAGGGAGATTAAATAAATAACTTTATTTTTGGGATGTTTTATTAAGAAATATTTTAACTGGAAAATAAATATTGGAATAGAATTAATTAAATATGTTAAGAAGTGGAGATTTATTTAGGTCAGTTTGGTCATTTAAAACCATTATTCGTAATTTGCCACTCGTTTCCAGTACACGTGTATTTGTTTACCTTTCTTATGGGCTTTTCCCATTTCTTAACCAGTCCATTTATTGTCTTTAATTTATATATAACATATTATTTTATCCAAACTGAATTCAGTTCAGTTCAGTTTTCGCCTGAAGATGATTTAATCAATCGAAAACTAGTTTGTGAAAAATAATACACACACCGGCATAATTAGCGGAACATACAAAATATCTCTAAAAATCAAACAAACCATTTAATTTTAAGAAACTATTAGTCTTATTTTTTAATTATTCACTTAAAATTACATGTTCACAAGTCGATATATACCTTCATTTTTGTTAGCAAAAGCGATTAACCATATGAAATGCCAAATGTTTGGAATCTTATGTCGTTTAAGGCCCGATTTACATTAACGCTCCGCTCTCGATACGCTCCCGCTCCATTCTCGCTCCGATATAATCTTGTTGTGTTCACATTACAATGCTGATAACATGCTGGTACCTATTCGTTCACCATTCACATTATAATGCCGCTCTGGGTACGCTCCCAGTTCGGTCTCAGTTCGATACAAACATCTTTTCATAACCACTGAATGCACGCGGAGTGGAGTGGAATCAAAAAAGTGTTTACAAGCCATAACAAGTCTGATATCGCTCCGATAAAATATTACCTGAGTGGTATTGATATTGGAGTGACTGATATCGGACCGATATCAGAGCGATGATGTGAATACACTCATTCTTTATTGTGTAAGAATATTTTATCGAACCCGGAGCGAAGTGATATCGTATCGAGAGCGGAGCGTCAATGTAAATCGGGCCTAAGAATCATTTAAGTTAAAGATTATTTAACAAATAGAAAATGAAACACAGCGTTTTACTACCGCTTGGTCCCTCCCGTGCTCTTGTCAAAGCTTCCATTTGTTTTGTTATACTCAGAATGATGTTATCTATAGTCTCCTGAGACAATCTTTGTTGCCCTTCTTTAATTACGGCAGTCTGAAGCTCGACCACATTGAGAAGAAGCGGCATTTGAATTCGAAAGTGACAGACCTCTTAAAAAGATTTACATCAATTGATTCATTACTTCAATATTATTTTAAGGAAAAATAAAAAATTTAAAAAAACAGTCAGCTTTCTTTAATAAATAGGTTTTGATATTTTTTTATGTTCCGCTAATTATGCCGGTATGTGTATATCTCTATATTTAAGTGAAAATTTGATTCTCCTTCTTTTTTCTCCATATATTCATTATGGAATTTCACAAAGTAAAATTATCTACAATTAATTATGTGAATTTCTGTGTAGGTAATTCATTTTACCGGACATATTTTACCGGAAGTGGTGCAACAGGACCGAAATGATCCTGTAGAAAAAGACCAAAAAATTGGTGCAGTGAAAAAAGAGGAAGATCACCAACAACAGGGTCCGCCTGCACCACAGCAACAGAAATGTTTGATTGCAATCGGGCAACCAATTCCGCACCCGTCAAACATCGAAATCCCGTTGGACAAGAAAACGTTTTTGAGTAAACATAGTTTAGATATGAAATTTACGTATGCCGATGAAAAGTGAGTTAATTTTTTTGTACAAGTAAAAAAATATCTTAAAATAAGAACAAAGTAAAATGGTTTTTACTTTTTTTTTTTTTTTGTAGAATGTTAGAAGTGTTGGGTTTTGAACCGGAAGAATTGATCGGCAAATCCGTGTATGATTATCATCACGCATTAGATAGTGATATTATTTGTTCCGGATTTAAAAGTTGTAAGTATCCCGCAAACAGTTTCAAAAACTTTAAACTTTATAGTATTCCATAAATAAAACACTTTACTCTGTAAAAATATCACTTTTATTATTGAAACAATGGAGTATTATAACATGGAGATCTAACTTATATGAGAGGAATTGACAAAATTGGTCAGGAAAATGGTAAATATAAGGCTTTCTTTTTTTACCACTCGCGGCGTTAATAATCCCCGAATACTGATGTGAAGATAGCGAATATAGTAACATAAAACGGATAAAACAGAATGTAAATACAGTACTTATTCTCAAATGGAAACACGTCGGGACTGGGGAAGTGAATGTGTCCATTTGAGAATCACCAGTGTCGGTTGATGATATTTAATAATAAGGAAATACATAGAAATTACATATGTATGAAATAAACTGTTATAGTTTAAATTACTTTAAACGGCGAATATCCAATGATACTGACTCCGATTTTACATAGTGACGTCAGCGAATTATATACAATATAAATGATGCGATGCAAAATAGAAATTGTTAAGTTTATTTTAAAAACGATCGAAAAACGATCGAAAGATTCCAGAAGATTCTATTCAAAAGCTAACAAAGATAATATAGAAGCTCGCGTTTCCATTTGAGAGTGTTCCATTTGAGAATAAGTACTGTAACGCTTTCGTATCCGTCGAACACGAGTGCCATCTTTGATTTAGACACTTTTTTTGAATACATTGTGTTTCGTCTCCTTGTCTAATCTCCATAATTGAAACTCTTCTTTTGATATGATCACTTGTTTGATAATGATTATTATTGATCGGAACGTGTCATAAGAGTTTAAACATTAAAAGTGTTATTAACGATTTTTTACCGAAATATTGAATTTGTACCCTTTTTTCCCCAAAAAAATTTGTTCTTCTTTCATCTTGCTAGACCAGTTTCGATCACTCTCGAAATCATCTTCAGTAGTTTTTTTTATTGAAAATAGAAAGATAATGTGCCGTAAAATAGAATAAATTGCGACTTTTTAATACCTTGACTGTCATTGACATCATAAGATATCAAGTGAAACCGTATTAACATTCACACCACGCCGTAGGACGTCTACAATATCATATAAAGTGTATTAGATGTGAAAATAGTGTACCAATTGAGCGTTTTGCCATTGTAGGTTATGACCGTCATGGTATAAAGCGTTTTTCTATTTTTACAATTTTGCAAATCCATTTTTTTTTTTCATTTAACTGGGAAATTATAAAGGGTAGTAAAGTTCTATTCATCCCGCATTTTGATTAACTCTCTCGACCAGTTTAAACCTTTTACTTTCCTGTTTTAAGTTAATATCTATTAAATATTTTAATTTCGGCAAAAAACATTATTGAAGAGGATTACCAAAGTGATCGAAACTAGTCTTTTGTGAAGCAAAAACAATTTATTGTGAGAAAAGAGGTACAAAAATAGGTGAATACAAAATATTTCGAAAAAAAAAAAAAGAATTCGGACAGACCATTCATTAAATATGAATTTTTATTATAATTAATAAAAATGTAAAGTGCAGGATCAGTTAATAATAATTTTTTAAACTGATAAAACTAATAAATATGAAGTCGTTCGGGGATAGCATCGCTATCTGTGACAAATTTTTCGAAATACTCTATATGTAATGTTCAATTTTACCAGCATAGTTTATAATTTGTATCACTGATTTATACTAATTAATATTTTTCAAATTGTTAGGATAAGTTATTTTTTAGACGTTTCGCACAACAAAATGTCGTAAGACGTAAGGAGTGTCGCCATCTAGTGATCTTGTATTAACCTCACATGATAGTGATTTTTCAATCAGCTAATTAAAAAATCACTATTATGTATGGTTCAGCTAGAAAACTACACAAAGTTTCACAAAAGGGTCACTAGATGACGACACTCCTTACGACATTTTGTTGTGCGAAACGCCTTAATATAGACAGTAACGAGTTGCTATTTTTTTTTAACCTTTATTTATGGTACTTGTCACTGGCGGCAAAAAGTTCGACATTTCAGGACAAAAAATTGTTACATATGTATATTTTTACATATTAAAGGCGTTAAATTTTGTTCAATTTCTAACTTCATACTTCCATTCAATTTATTAGTGACTAGAGTCTCTATTAATACTAAATAGAATCCAGACAAGTCCGCCACTGTTCATCAGAAAAATGTCAAAATTAATTATCACATGTTTGAGTACATATTAATTACTGTTAATCAGTTAAAAAAGTTTTAATTTAATTGTTCTTTCTCGGTTAAATGATTTTTTTTTTAATAATTAAGCTATTTCCCATTTTCTTTTGAGCGAACCTTTGATTATAAAATGGCGAACTCTAATGGCTTTTACACAATAAAATGACGTAAGCCGTGAGGAGTGTTGCCATCTAATGATCTTGTGAAAAACATTGTATAGTTTCCTAACTTAACCACAATAATAATGATTTTTTTTAACGCTTTAAATGATTAACTCGTCCTGCAATATGGCGGCTCAAAATGATATGATATCTATATAGTCACTGGTACAGGTGCCGCCATCTGTGGCAGATTTTCCGAAATACAGTATAATTCTAAATCACTGAGCAGTGAATCGAACATATTAACATATGTTTCTTAGATATAACACAGGCATTAAATTTTGAAGCATGACTCCATTTTAGTAAGCCCAACTTGTAACCATGGAGACTTGTTTATAAGTATTAGATAAACTATTAAATTAATGGTTTGAACGCCATTAAAGTAATCCCATCAGTCAATTTTTTTGCTTCAATTTCTTAGTGTAATTGTAATACACAGTGAATCGAACATATTAACATATGTTTCCTAGATATAACACAGGCATTAAATTTTGAAGCATGACTCCATTTTAGTAAGCCCAACTTGTAACCATGGAGACTTGTTTATAAATATTAGATAAACTATTAAATTAATGGTTTGAACGCCATTAAAGTGATCCCATCAGTCAATTTTTTTACTTCAATTTCTTAGTGTAATTGTAATACACAGCAGTCTCTCAGTGTTCTAAATAATGTTCAATTTTTTCAACATAGTTTAGTATAATTTGTTTTTTGTAAATTCCTAGGGTTCACTTTTTTAATGTTGGGATCTTTGGTTTTTTTCTTTTTTTGTAACCTTATCTATTGTATTTATCACTGGCAGTAAAAAGTCCGGCCTTTTGAGACAAAAAATTTTTACATATGGTTTGTTTAAAAAGTTAATTAGTTGTGTAGTTAACTTAGAAAACTACACAATGTTTCTCACAAGATCACTAGATGGCGACACCCCTTACGGTTTACTAGAGTCCCTATAATAGAGTCGTGACATGTCATCTATTTTCTATCCAAAACAGAGCGGCGGGAAGCTTCAAAATTAATTAACACATGTTTGAGTAAATATTTTTGAGTACATAATTATTGTTAATAAGTTATGAATTAATGAACAATTACAAATTTTTAATTTAATTATTCTTTTTAAGTTAAACTAAATCGTTTTGTGTTAACATTTAATTTATTTTCAATGTATTTTACGCAAATTTTAGATCAGCGTTCAGCACACATGTCACCATTCTATTCATTATAGGCACTCTACAGCTTACGTCTTACGTTATTGCTTCCGAGACTACTAAAGTAGCGGAAGCGTTGTGATCACTTTTGAAAAATAAAAAATTTTTCACTTCAAAATCAAATTTTTTACGCACATTTTACGTTTTAGAGCTTCGTGAACAATTTTGGTTTGGGCTGTCCGTCTGTCTGTCCGTCTGTGTGTCTCCAATTTTGCACCAAGTGGCATAACTTCCGAACTATTCGATTGTTTTTAATGAAATTTTCAGAAATTATGCAGTTTGGGCCAGGTCCGCGATGGTCCCCTATGAATTTAATCAAAATCGGAGTAACGGTAACAACGCCGCTACCATGTCATTCCAAAATTGCACCAAGTGGCATAACTTCGGAACTACTCAATTCTTTTTTATGA
The DNA here is from genome assembly GCA_035578155.1 of Brachynemurus nebulosus. NCBI lineage: Eukaryota > Metazoa > Arthropoda > Insecta > Neuroptera > Myrmeleontidae > Brachynemurus > Brachynemurus nebulosus. Next base: position 370,644 of record JAPWDM010000008.1, on the reverse strand, counting down.
AATTTTCATAAATTATGTAGTTTGGTTCCTATATGATCCCCTATGAATTTAATCGAAATCGGAGTAACGGTAGCTACGCCGCTACCATGAAGTCCCATTAAATGTCAATATCTTATTTACTGCTAGTCCTATCTCGCTCAAATTTTTAGGGTATATTGGGGGTTAGTTTCTAAAATATTTTTGCTATTATTTTATAATTTAGCTTTTAAGTCTTTTGAGTTACAACAGTTTTTTATAAACTTCAAGGCGAAAATATAATTTCACGGTATATAATATGTATATTTGGTAGAATACTGTTTTAAAGCCTTTTACGACTACGAGGAAGCTGTATGCCCACCCTATTGGCAGCGTATTTTATGGTGTAACGGGCCTTATTATAGAGGCTCTGTTAGTGGTTAGTGAGTGGTGCCATCTGTTACTACAAAACAAAACTATTTTTTTTTTTAATTTTAGAGAACTTAATTTAAAATAACAATTAATTCTATTATTTATAGTAACTGATGATATTTTCCAATTCAGTATCCAATAATATATTTATAAAAATTTTTAAATCGTAAAAATTGGTTACTGGTAGTATAATGACCTTGCCACGCATATCATTTAATATATATTACATAATAAATTGGCTACATTCGTATACAAAACAACATTCTTGTAATCGAAATAATAATATCATATGTTTGACAGGGCCAGCCCAATCACAGACAAATTAAAAATAAATAAGACAAAAAAACATATATATACACTTTATATATAGCACCACAATATTAATAAAAAAAAAAAAATTATTACTACCTATTCCTAAATGAATTTTGGCATTTTCCCAATTCTTAGCGTGTTATTTATTATCAGGTGCTGGTTGTAATACATTGTTGTTGGCTATAATCGTTCAATATTGAGCTATTTCTGATGTGTGTGGCAGGTAATTTGTATAAAAGATTGACGACAATCACAATCAGAATTAGATTTTTATCATTTTTTCTTTAGAAATTATTTGGCATCAACTTAATAAAAACAAGATGGTCACATGAGAGATGTAAATTTAACAATTGGTTAACCAAAAGTAATTAAATAATCCAAAAAGATTCATATTTTGAGAAAGAGACTAAAAAAGATCCCGAAAAAACACCTTAAAGTCCGTTTTTTCAGCGACCCTTCGAACTTTTGAGTTTATTTAAACCAAGTCTAGATAAATGCAAGTTTAAACTAAAAAATTAAACCACTATGATAATCATTTAGTACAACTAAACTCAATTTTAGAACAATTACCACAAAAATTTATTACTTCTAATTTTTATCACTAGATGGCACTACAATTTATTTGTACTTAAAGTCCCTATAATAAATAGAGTGGTGACGTGTGTACTGAACGCTGATTGGTTTCGGCATTTTCTGTCCAACGTTGAGTAAAATAAATTGAAAATAAATTAAATATTTACCAAAAATCATTTAGTTTAACCTAGAAAGAATAATTAAAATTTTTAATTATTCATTAATTTGTAACTTATTAACGATAATTATGTACTCAAAAATATTTACTCAAATATGTGAGAATTAATTTTGAAGCTTCCCGCTCTGTTTTGGATAGAAAATGGATGACATGTCACGACTCTATTTATTATAGGGACTCTATTTGTACTTAGAGTACCTATAATAAATAGAGTCGTGACATGTCATCCATTTTCTATCCAAAACAGAGCGTGAAGCTTCAAAATTAATTATCACATTTATTTAATTAATTTATTTCCAATGTATTTTACGAAAACTTTGGATAGAAAATGCCGGAACCAATCAGCGTTCAGCAGTGGTGACGTGTGTACTGAACGCTGATTGGTTCCGGAATTTACTGTCCAATGTTGGGTAAAATAAATTGAAAGCAAATGAAATATTTAACAAAAATCATTGAGTTTAAGCTAGTTAGAATAATTCAATTAGAACTTTTTAATTGTTCATTAATTCATAACTTGTTAACAATAATTATGTACTCAAAAATATTTACTCAAACATGTGATAATTAATTTTCAAGTTTCCCGCTCTTTTTTGGAAAGAAAATGGATGACATGTCACGATTATATTTATTATAGGGACTCTATTTGTACTATGATGCCATCATGTATGTATTTGTTTTTTAATTAATTTTGGAATTATACATTATTAGAGTGACTTAAAATCTTTCTCTGAAAATCAACCCGACGAAAAATTGTCCGATATGTATCTCATGAAATTCACTTGAATTAGTTTTGGTTTTCACGATTAGTTTAGGCGTTTCATAGATAATTTTCCTGAAAATATTTTTTCCCTTAATATTATAATTTCCTGTAATACCGACCAATTTTTTTCTAAAACAAATAAGAAGACAATTTCTATCCGTATTTCAGTTTTTTTTTTTTTTTTTTTTTTTTTTTAAATAATAAAATCAGTCCCAGATGCTAAAATAAAATTTGGAAATCAAAAATTTTTTTTTGTGGAACATTGCATGTTTGACATATCCAAGTGAAATTCCTGAAAAATGACGAATATCTACCGTTTAAATTAATCTTACTTTTAGTATGGTGAAAAAATTTTTAATTTTGTCCAAATTTTCACTTAAATATAGAGACATATATTATTTATCACTAACTAGTTTCGGTTGATTAAACCATCATCAGGTGTCATCTCCAATACACATATATGTAGATAACATCAAACATTAACTTAATTATTTATCTGGTTTACTAATTCTTGAACATGTGACGTTCCGTTTTAGTGTTTGCCAAAGGACAATGCGAAACATCACGCTACCGTTTCCTAGCAAAATGTGGCGGTTACGTTTGGGTGGTGAGTCAGGCGACGGTCCTGCATGATAAATTCCGTAAACCGCAGAGTGTTGTTTGTGTACATCATGTCATAAGGTAAGTCATTATTTTTTTTTACTTTCTTTGATTATTTTTTTTTTTTTTTAGAAATATATTAAAATTCTTCAAGGCCAAAAATATTGTTTAGTTAAAATTTAAAAAAAAAATAAATTAAAACAATTTTTAATAAAATTTTTTAAAAAAAATTATAATCCGTGGTCGTTAATACAATTATTTTAAATTATTATTATTATTATTAATAAAGAAACCCCTCATAGAAAAAATAGATATGGTGCATTGTCATTTAAGAAAGGTATGTACGTGAAGTGCGAGTTGACAACACGAATTTTGAAGAAAACGTGGTCGTGTAATGATTTCGTAGACGGTTATTCTACCAAATATCAATTAATTTATTTGTTCATTAAACACGTGAGTGACAATAATATAAAAATTTATTGTAATATAATATTTCAATTGTATTTTGTTACATCATTGGTGTGTTACAATATTAATAAAATTGTAACATTGTGGTTTCAAATAGAGATTGGAACTTAAAAAAAATAGACTCCCAATTTGAGAGTCTATCACTCTATCTAGTACGCCAGCTAGTATCTTTTATATATTTTTGTTACATAGATTTTAAAGGACAGGGTTGGATGTCAGTAGTAAATTTAATATTTGACGGGGTGCCCGGGATAGTTTGTCCCTGGGGCCCTTGATTTCTCTCTACGTTCCTACTCTCAAAACAAAAGAAAACCGTGCCGTGGGACTGTTCTTTTTTGTGATTGGTGGAAAATGACAAACCTACAGAAATTTATTAGGATGCTGTGACGCGAACTACAAAATCCTATAAATAAATAAATGAAACACTTTTAAAAATATTGTTTTGACAAAAATATTTTTTGAAGTTTTTTTAAATTAAATTCTACTTTGACGTAAAAATCATAATTTTTGAGCCATACATTAAGGGGAGATTTGCCAAAAAAACATCAAAAATCGACCTTTTTCTATTATTATTTCTTTTTATACAAATAAATATTTTATTAAAATACTAAATATACAACATTGCTTCTACATGTCTTGATTTACAAAAAATTTTTTTTTTTTTTAATATTCAAAAATGAGCTGAGTATAAATGGCTTTGAAGTCGCCACTGCGAGATTTTTCCACTCTGATGGTTCCTTGCGTTCTAAAATCCTCAGTGAACCAACATCAGAAAATCAAAAATTTTCTGAAAATATACATATACAGTTATGGCACTAACTAGAATCTAAGAAAAAAAAAACAAAAAAACCAGCGAGAAATCGCATTTTGAGAATTAATTTTCAAAAATCACCACTTTTTCTCGATACTTTTGAAAAAATAGCACTTAAAGTTTTTTTTTTTAAATGAATTTTACTTGAGTGCGTGCACTAAAATGCCCATAACCATGTCCCTACCACTCTGCATATAGTCCATTATAAAAAAATGGATCGTTTTCTGACCCGCTGTAACTAATACACCAGATGACGTTGATGTACAGGGAGTTAAAATTAGAGTCGGGACATGAGTTTCGATAGTTCGTTATTTTTCATCAGATTCATTTAAAATAAATTGGAAATAAATTAAATATTTAAAAAAATACTTTAATTCAACCTAAAAAGATTAATTAAATTAAAAAATTTTAATACTTCGTTAACACATAACTTGGTAACGATACTTTTGTACTCAATCATATGATAATTAATTTTGACATCTATTTGATTGAAAAATGCTCACATGTCCCAACTCTATTTAGTATACTCCTCTACCATCAGCGCCACCTAGCAAACTGTGACAGTCATTGGTCCGTCCTTGCAAACAAGTGGCAGGGACATGCCCATAACTTTTTTATTTTTCATTTTTTTAACACCTTAAGGGACAATTATGAAGAAAAAAAATAAATTTATTTTTTTCTGACGAATCTCCCCTTAAATTCGACTACAAAATTATAAAATGGTTAAAAAAAATTTTATAAACAGTGAAATTGACGCGGAGCCATGATAAAATTTTAAATTTTCTGAATGAAAATTTTGATTACTGACAAAAACAGTTATTAATGACATAATTTTCACATTATTTACAAAATGGAAATTGCTAATAGAATTTTCATATAAATCGTGTATATTACAATTAGATAAAACTGGAGCAATGTTAACAGGTTTATTTAAGACAAATGTATGTATATTTATATATTTACTTATGTACATATTTATTTTTTTTGGCATAGTATAAGAACATTTTGAAAGCTACACAACATATTTAAATAGTTTAGGACCAAATCTGCTTGTTGCACGTGTGTACTGAGCCTTTTGTAAAGCCAACGTGATAAGACGACGCATTTTTTCCCCCCTCAATCGATTAATTTTTTTTTTTAAGAAAATTTTCTATATTTATCCTTTATTTGGTGTTCAGTTTTACGTCATGCGTATGCAAGTTGTAAACAATGTTATCTAATGTCATTGGTAATTAAATGATGTCCTTTTTTTTTTTAAAATCCCCGTAATGCTGATTGGAGAAATATTTTTTTTTTGTTTTGTTATCAAATTATTATCCTTTCTTAACTATTATTTCCTTGACCTATCTACATTTTTGTAAAAATTAATTTAAAACAATATTGGATTTATTTTGTAACTTTTGCACTTGCTTTGAAAGTGCAAATTTTAATTTAAACATTGTTTTTTGTCCTTTACTTTCTATTTTATTGAAAAGAATTAAATTGAGCAATTTTTCCTAATTTAGATCGCAACATTTTTCAGTGTCCTTATTTTTCCTGTGTATGGTCGTAGATATAATCCTTTACCCACAATGTCTTTCTTTAACATAATGGTGGGTTTACATTAGCAATGATTTACTGGCGCCAACACCAAGTGACGCGCCAGTAAAAACAAAATGTACGTGTAACATTCTTCTAACATTCCTGGCGCCAGTGTTATTTAAAAAAAAAGTGTAATGCGATTTTTACGCGATTATTCAAGTTTAAATGTCATTTCTAAGTATCTGTTATGTTTTTTTTTTTTCTGTTCTTATCCAAAGAAGGTTTCGACAAAAGCCCCATCAACATTTTCAAAGCTAAATAAAAAGTATCTAATATTATTACTGTCAGTTTTATTGATAAATAACTGATTAATTTTCGAAACATTCTCATCAATCTAAGGGAATCTAGGGGAATTTAAGTAAGGAATCAGGAGAAAGTGGTCGAGTCAATCTAGCAACACTGAGTCAGCGCTCAAGGTGGTCAAATATGTCAGTTCGTATCAAGACGTTGTTTGTGCATAATTTTACTATTTTCTTTAAGAAAAGGTATTTTTTTTAAAATATTGTTTTTGATTTTTTTAAAACGAGTACTTATTACGATGCCTATTTGTCAAATTCTACAAAATAATAAAAAAAAATTATTCGTAATCCTACTAATTGGTTAATTTGTAACCCTTTTCTTGGTTAATAATTATTGAAAACTATTCCATTTTAAGACATTTTAAAGGTAAAATGAACGGATGTATGGCCACAGTTTAAATAATAGTTTGTTTCACAAACAGTTACGAAACGAGATGATATAAGAGTGTCATTTGGAATTCAAAAATTCCAAAGGGTTATCCATGTTATGTACCTAAATAATGCATAACATTATGCATACTAATACAGTGAAAATATCATCACTAAAGTAAATTTAATTTAGAAAAATTAATTTGCAGGTCAAATTATTTTGTGAAAATTTACAGTTGATAATACGGTACTTGACTGTATTTAAAATTTGTGTCAAATGTTAAATAATTGTATGCATTATCATTACATATGTCCAATTTTAATGATGAAACATAAAAATATTTGATAACTATTTAGAAATTTTATTTTGAAAATCGCCATTTTTCAACAAATATTCAAATTAGTGAAAACGCGCCACTTCTTGAAAATGACGTAACATTTTGTAGCTAGATATGTCGATTATGATAATTTTCATCGATGAGATAAAATTGTGTTTTCTTTTGAATATTTCTATTAGCTTATATATATATATATATATATATATATATATATATATATATATATATATATATATATATATACAGGGTGTAAAATATATAACTCTCCGAAAAAATAGGGGAGAAAGGTCTCAATTTACTAATTAAGTTTTGCTAGTTAAATTGTACCGATCAAGTTTCATTTCAGAAATTTTCGATTGTCAAAAACGTGTTAAAAAATGGCCCCTAGAAAAAAAAACTTAATCAGGCTCTGATTACTTATCATTTTTTTCCTTTGCTTTTTGGAACGTAAATTTTTTTGTCAACAAAATATTTTTACCTGCTTGTTTACGGAATCTTTTTAAAATAGCTATACAGCAGTGTCCATAAAAATTTGAACATGATTTTTAATGAAACAATCTACGTCATATTTCAAAAAGATGGATTTCGTCAAATCTCATTAAATTATTTGGAAATTTAACAAACACCTGCAATCGATTTTAGTAATCACTGACTGTCAACTTTAATCCAATTCTTTGACACATTTAACACATTCAGGGCTGCCTCTAACATTGGCGTAGTTCAGAACAAAATTAAAACTAAACACCCCTCAGAATAAAGATGGTTTAATGGTTAAGGGCGCTTTTCTAATCATGGGACTGGTGACATGAAAATATTTTTTTCACTATAAAATTTAGTTTTTTACGAATTATGACGCAACAATTAAATTTAAAACATTTCTAAAATATACAATCGGTTTATTATTCATGCACATACAAATACTTTTAATTTTAATACTTTGATTTAAAGAAAATCCAGTACTTCTATTGTTGAAAATATGGTTATTTTCGAAGTGAAAAATGTACTGTTTTATTATTGATAAAATGATAATATCAGTCGTACGCATGTGACAAATATGTATAAATAGGTTACACCCCGTCCAGAAATGATAGCACACATCAATTTTTTAATTGTATACTTTATCGAAAGCTGATCAAAGAGTTTTAAGACATTCATTTGTATTAGCGTAACACATCATAATACGTAGGCTAGTTATATTTTAAATATTAGCAATATCAACTCTCATGTAAAGTAAACGTTAAAAAAATGTCGTTCAGAAATGATAGCACACACTTAAGTGTTTATTATTTTTAGTAATAATTAAATAAATATTTCCTTATATTTGTGTCGCATACCCATTTGAATTTTAAAAAATCATATGTAAATTATTCTTGGTACAGAACTTTGTCACGTTTAGTAGTTTTTCAACAATTAAAATAATTTAAAATTAAAATGGGCAGTAGGAAATATGTAAACGAATTTGGAAAAGGTAGAATCACGGCATTATTAGAGGAAAATAAATCTATTAGCGAAATAGTGAAAAAAATCGGGCGATCTAGAAAAGTAATATGTAATTTTATTAAAAAAACGAGACCAAAATATGGGACACTCCATTCAACTGGACGCAAAAGAAAACTTTCAAAACGTCAAGAACGCAGTATTTCTCGGTTAGCAACGACTGAAAACATGTCGCTATCAAAATTAAATTGGCAATGAATTTAAACGTCTCAAAAACTACAATTTCAAACACAATAGGGCGAAAAAAATTTATAGTTTATAAAAATAAAAAATGTGTAAACCTCAACTTACACAGAAACATAAAGAGAGTCGTTTAAATTTTGCAAAAAAATATATGGATTTCGGCGATAAGTGGCTTACAGTTACTTTTTCCGATGAAAAATGCTTTTGCCTCGACGGTCCTGTCTATTACTGGCACGATCTTCGAAAGGAAGAAAAAATATTTTTTGAGCGGCAGGTCGATGGTGGTGGCATTATTATATGGGGTGGAATTTCTTTTAACGGTCAAGCAGATATTGCTTGTAAAACAATAAAAATTAAGTCACTGCGGTATAAAGTAATTTTAGAAACGCATTTGCTGCCGGTTGCGTTACTGCTTGGTGGGCCAGAATGGATTTTCCAATAGGATAATGCATCCATTCACTGTTCGAGGGAAATAAAATCATGGTTTCGGGAACATAATCTTAGAGTTATGGAATGGCCAACACGTAGTCCAGATTTAAATCACATAGAAAATGTGCGGGGTATATTATCGAAATCAGTTTACGAAAATGGAAGACAATTTAACAGCGTTAAAGAACTGCGAAAGAAAATCGAAGAAGAGTGGCTAAAATAAATGTGTCTGTATTTCAAAAATTAATTTTATCCATGAAAGATCGAATTTTTGAAACCATGAAAAGAAATAGAAATTACACACACATTTAAATTTGCCCGTTTTTGATTTAACAGTTAGAAACTTTAAAGTGTGCTATCATTTTTGAACAGTGGTTTTGATGTATTTTTTAGAAATAAGTGTTTAAAATTAGTTTAAATTAAAAAGTTACTTATTAGTAAATTATGTTGTATTAAGTGTGTAAATATGCATATATCAAATCACTTTTATGAATAATGAATTAAAAGAAAATTAAAAAAATTAATGTGTGCTATCATTTTTGGACGGGGTGTACTAGTGTTTTTAATAAATAATAAATTTTCAGAACAGTATATGTATAAATATCCAAATGACAGGTACCTAATAAATAACTTGAAAATATCTTTTTTAAAAAATAACTAATGGTCCAAGAGCCCACCGTATGCAAAACCTATGATAAGATACCTATGTATTTTTTGTAGGTAGTACTAGAGTCCCTATAATAAATAGAGTCGTGACATGTGTGCTGAACGCTGATTGGTTCCGGCATTTTGAATCCAATGTTTTCGTAAAATACATTGGAAATAAATTAAATGTTAACAAAAACCATTTAGTTTAACTTAGAAAGAATAATTAAATTAAAAATTTTTAATTGTTCATTAATTCATAACTTATTAACAATAATTATGTACTCAAAAATATTTACTCAAACATGTGATAATTAATTTTGAAGCTTCCCGCTCTGTTTTGGATACAAAATGGATGACATGTCACGACTCTATTTATTATAGGGACTCTAAGTAGTACTACCCCAGACCTAAATTTTGCCCGCATGATAAAAATATGACGTCACTTCCGGTTATGGTTTTGTTACGTCATCAAATACATTGATGATATTTACACAAAAATGAAAACTGCCAGATCTTAAAAATTTGTAAAAATATGGCTGCCTTCATTGAAAGGTTTTTTTTTTCAGTGAAAGCAGCCTCATTGTTGCGAATTACTAAGGCCTGGCAGCACTCAATCTTTTTATTTTGGACTTCGAAACCTTCGTTTTGGTGTAAATATTATCAATGTATTTGATGACATGACAAACCCATAACCGGAACTGACGTCATATTTTTATCATGCGGGCAAAATTTTGTAATTCTAAAGAAAGCTCCCTTTACCGGTACTTACAAAAAATCGTTCATCTATCTTATACATACGTTTTGCATACGGTGGGCTCTCCGGCTATAAGTTTTGTGTACATATTATGTGCAAATAAAATATATAATATCAATATGTATATGGACATACACACAGTAACACTCACACACATACATATGTATTACATATTTCAGTCTTTTTTTTAGGGTTCCGAAGAACTCTAGAAGCTGTTGTAATTTTTTAATGTGACTGGGTTGTAACATTTTCAGAAATTCTACGCCTTTGGAACACGAAATTTTGCAAATATAATACATGCTACAGATAGATATCTCAACTAACCGTCAATTTTACCTTAAGTATATTCTGATATTTGTTAACATTTCCAAAAATTCAAATCAAAATTATTAAGAGAAATGTTGAAAAATAATTCTACGTATACTGTTTGCAGATTATCATTAGAAAAATCTTTTAAAGTTAAAGTTCTTTTAACAACTTTTATTCTTTACATCTCGTTTCAGAAATATTGTATTTCAAAGTCTATGTGATTTGTAAGGAATCAAATTACCACTTAATTGACCCTTAAATAACACAAACAGAAATAACATTGTGATTGTCGAATATATTTATTTATTTTCATAGTAAACTGTACAAAATAATATAATGCCACCTATTTTATTCGGAAACTACAAAAATGCAAATAAGTCAGAAGCACAGAACAAATAGAACGAATATAACTGTCTCTTTTCTGCAATCACTTATGTGGAAGTATGTGCATCTTAGGCTGCTTAGGTGTCAGTTGCTCAGTACCCGTCGTTCAGTGTAAGTCAGTCAAACAACAATAAATTTGATTGTTGAACCGGCACAAGTAGCGTTGTGGTATCACACACATCACATACATGTATGTGAACCAAAGGTCACGTGACGGCTATCACCACTCACACAAACAGAGTTTACCGCACAAATACAAAGAAAACACCGTGCACGTATACAACATATTTTCTATCTCAAGTGGTTACACAGGTTCCAGTAGTATAGAAATATGTATTTTCTCTCTAGATGCTCTATGGTCAGAAGCCTTGCTTAATGTGTGTATAAAACGCACTTGGACAACTCTTTTAATAAGTGTTGTATATGAATATGGAGATTGTATGTGTGTGCTATCAATGCTATAGTTGTTTATTTATTTAAAAAATTTTTGTCTAAGCGTGTGACGATGATATGGATGTCTGTGTGTTTGTAAGTATGCGATGTCTGTTTGTCTACTGAAACATGAGTTCGCTTAGGTCGGGTTGCAGGTAAATTGGTATTTCAAAGTGTTGCTGAAATAAAAGAATAAATTTGGTAAAAAATTTATAGCGGTGACTTTCATGTGGACATTTAAAATTTTACGATAATGATAACTGATGCAGATACTTTCGCATTTTCCGTTAGAGTTTTCCTCTAAAGTTACTCAATTATGAATAAAAAATTTTCTTTTTGATAATTGAAATACATTTTTGTTTGTAATATAATTGGCCTTTCGTCACATCTGTTTTTCTTTACAAACTTTTAACTATACCCCTTTTCAAATACAATTGATCATGAGTTTTCGTTAAAAAATTAAATAATTCTTATATTCGAAACAAATCAATCTTCTATTCTTTTCTAAAAACAAACTGCAAATTTAACATTTACGCATTTGAAACAATGAAAGAGATAAAGCTAAGAAAACGGGAATTACTCAAACTCGTAAGTGATGACTAATGTTTAAATTTAAGTGAAATAGATTATATTTAAAATCGTTTAAAAATTAATTTTTGATCTTAGTGAGAAAATTGAGAGAAGAAAAAATAAGTCGTTATCAAACATTGTTATTAATTTCTGTTTTTCTCTTATGTACTTTAGCTGCAAAACTATCGAATATGGAACACATTGTACAGATTTGACATATGTACATACCAATACATAAAACGGGTATTTAGTTTTTATAGGTAGTGAAGAAGTTGTGTACCAATGTATCAACAATTAGAAATTCATGTTTTATGATAGTTAAAAGAAAATGTTTTTAATTTTTGAAAAATTACAACTCATGGAAATTTTTCTTGTGTATTTTTTTCATTGTTCTGTTCTGTTCTCTTTTTATTTGTTTGGTAATTTATAAGTGTAGTTTTTAATGTAATTTGTTACTAAATTAATAATGTGCAATGCAAATATTGATATCAGAGTTATGGTTTTTGCAGTATTCATAATGCACTGTGATATAAAAAACTAAAAAATTTTAAAAACTAAAAAAATAATTCATAAATTTATTTTAATCAAAATTTATGAAAAACTGTTCGCTTTTCTGTGTACAATATAGTACTTATAAGTTCGACAGTGAACACATGTTTACATATTATAGTAAAATAAAAAAAATTTTTTTGTTTATTTTTAAAAAAATTTTTATTATACAGGGTGCGAATAATTTTAGTTTGGTCAGAGGCGTATTCAGGGAAATTTATATTAAACGATGAGTTGGCTGGGATGCGATTTTTTCAGATAGCGAATTCCGAAAAAAAATTTATGTCTTCAGCAATTATACACCGAGATAAACCATCTGTTAAAAGGAAGAGAGTTATTTACTTTACACCCTGTATATATATATATATATATATATATATATATATATATATATATATATATATATATATATATATATATATATATATATATATAGTAATAATAATCGGCCAGAATTCTAATAAATACTTGCTTTTACTTTGAAATTTTATGAACTAAATCAAAGTTTTGCGGTTATAAATATTGACATTGACGTTTAGTTGCTTCAAACTGTGACGTCACTACAGTGAGGCGTTTTTTCCGCCTTTTTCTCATTTAAAATTGTAGGGTTATTTTTTTTGATGTTTTTTTACAAAATTTGTCGAAAATAAAAAAAATCACTTAACTGATATGGAAAAACAATGCTTTTAGAATATTTTTTTAACTTCAGTCAAGTACCCTATTATGTAAATTATTTAATTTTGTCTAAGTTTCACTGACTTTTTTAAAATTTTTAACAACGATGGCAGTGGAATTTTAACTGTCATTAATTTTTTTTTATTTAAAGCTTGTCATCAGTTATTTTTGATATTTCCTTGTAATTTTAGTGTGTTTTGTGATCTGCAAGATATTTCTGATATTTATTTAATTATTATGGTGGCTTAAAATGTCTGGTGATAACTTTCGTGCTGCTAAATTTTGTTTAAATCATTCAAAACAAAATTTCAATTTATGTTTTTTCTGAGTGCCGTTTGATGCAAATTTGTAAGTATTATTATAATTTGAATGCTTATATAAAAATACGTTAAATAATAAATAATTATTAATATTTTATAATAATTCAGTTAATATTTTCGATTTCGACAGTGGTTGATGCTACTAGGTCGTGACGATCTAAATTCTCGTGTTGAATACACTGTCATCAATTTCGCGTTTGCTCAATTCATTTTGAAAAAAGTTGCTTTTGGTTGTTCATCTAATTTAACATGACCATTATCAACCCTCAATCTCACATGTACAAACACATACAATCACATAGGTAAAAAAGGACATACATAATTGTTTGTACTTATATCAAAAAAGGGTAGAAAGTGCGTTTCGCTACTGCGTAAGGCATCCTGATAAATTGTCAAAGAATAATCACTTGATATAGGTGACTATAGTTTCGGCTCGGAGCGAATAATATTCAAAAATGTATAGCAAAATTTATTTATTTGTATATTATTGGCACGTGAATTGCATGTTATTGACAATAAAATATTAAAATTTATCTCTGTGGTTTTGTATTTTATGGAAAATTATAATGCTAACTTGTTGTTAGATGTTAAACAAAAATTTAATTTTTTTTTCGTTTTTGATAATTGTTTACGCATACTTTGACGTTAATAACACATAAAATGATTTTTTCCTCTACATATACATATTATGTATAAATAGAAAAATGCAATTTATTTGCAATGTTTTAAACAATATGATAATAATAGTGTTGTCAGTATAATATAAATATTAACATGGTTGAAGGAGAATAGAGATAGGAGTATTCGATTTTTATTTTAGATTTTATAATATAATAATATACGAAAATGATAACTTTTTGTAAATAATTAATATTGGAAAGGTTTACTTTGTGAGAATCCATATTAAAAAAAAAAAAAACATGGGATCGTTGCTTTGTCACTTTTCACAACAAAAATCGTATAAACACGATCGACTTTCGGCCATTACGCCATCCTCAGGTGAAAAACACCACGGTGTTTTTCACCTGAGGATGGCGTAATGGCCGAAAGTCGACTCGTGATTGGCTAACTTCAAAAATGCATCACTGCTTGCATGAGGCAGAGTCAAAAGTTCAAAAACGCATCACAACGAAAAATCAAAAATTCATTTTTGCATCTGATGCGTCAAAACAATGCATCAAGAAATTTAGTGATGCGTGTCATGCGCATAATGTAATATCACAGCTACTTACATTTAAAATATAGGTGGCTGTCGTAGCTATGGTAATGTGAATAAAGGATGATATTAATGGTCCTATGACCATAACGGTTATAGGAATAATTTCGAAAAACTAAATGTTGAAAAAGGTGAATTTATTTACCTCTCATTAAAATCGTTTAAACTATCTGAATACATCTTGCACTTAAAATATGTAATATTTTTTATTCAAATAATTTCAATTTTTTTTAATTTTCAGTTTCAAGTAAGTTCAAGTTGAAATTCAAAGATAATATATACAAGGACTGTATTGCTATATTATCTTTAGTCTAATCATGCTATATTATCTATAGTCAAATCAGAGGTTAAATGATGCCAATATCCCGTTCAAAAACATCTAATGTGCATATCAAATTTCAAGAGAGCATCAGCATCGCATCATGTAGTATTAGACGCATCAGAAAGGTCATGATGCTGCATCGATGCGGTAAAGTTTACATTTTTGAAGTTACCCTTTATACGATTTTTGTTGTGAAAAGTGGCAAAGCAACGATCCCATGTTTTTTATAACTTTTTGTGTATAGTTAAATGTATTAAAAAAAAAAACTTGTTTTAAAATCATAGGGTGGTGCATTTTATAAAACATCACAATCTAGGTTAAGTCACTGTCACATGAATATGACACAACTCTGTAACACTATTATTATTATTTAAATTGAAACAAAGTATTAATTACCATTCTAAAAATACAATACCGTAAACTGAAGTGAATCGGGGCCTGAGCGTGAATTAGGTTAAATTAAAAAAAAATTATTCATGAACTTGATTTCAAAATATTAGATGCCAAAGCGGCGGAATATATATCTTTCTTAAATTGTAGTAGAATAATCATTATTTTGGGTAACAATAGTGACTCAAGTTGAAGTTGGATGAAAAATATTGAAAAAATCAATTTATTTTGAAATATATAGTTAATATGAGGAAGGAAATTTGCAAACTTTTATTTTTTATTTATTTATTTATTTTTTTTTAAGAGAAAATTATAAGGACATAAAACTTGGGTACGTTCGAGATTAATAGAAAGGGAAAGGGGTGAATAGAAACAGGACGCGGGTTAATTGGAACACTGTTTTATTTTAAATATATTGTTTGAAAAAGTTGATTTTTTGATGCAAAATTTTGTCCTCTGACGAACACCTTCTCATTTTATTTATTTATTTTTTTATTCCACTGGTAGAAATTTTTTTTACCACCAATCTTCGAAAATTGGCGATTGATATAGGTTAGCCGAAAAAATTATATTTTTCAAATTTCTTGAATCTACGATTGAAAAATTACCGGGTGGGAGGGATATATAAGAAAGCTCACTTTCAAGTTGAGTATTTTACAAATAGAGCTAAAAAATGAAAAATGCATCCATCCGAATTTGACTTTTCTTTCTCACTTTTCCAAAAGTACCTCAAGGAATTAATTAAAAAAATTTGTACTGTTTTTTTTTTTTAAATTCACAAGGTAAAAAAGGCTTTTTTATTTTTAATATTTTGTTAATTTTATGAAATTTTTTACTTAACGAAAATGAAAAAACTAAAAAAAAATCAACGCTTTAAAATTTTACTGTTAGATATTTTCCGTTCAAAAACAATTTATTGATGATTGTAAAGAAAATTTTTGAGTAAAATTAAAAAAAAAATCAGATAACGGAACACGTTTTTTTTTTCTCCAAATTTATAGTGGCAAAAAAATTTAAAAAAACAAACTTGTTTTAAGAAATTCCTTAAAATATCAATCAAACCGGACCGGTTATTAATTTTTTTTTTGCACTTTTATTTTTTTGCACATTCAAAAAAAAAAAGGGAATTGACAATATTGCAAATACATTTATTTATATATGCACAAAATTTGTAACGGAATCACTTAACTGTAAATAATATATAACTGGCTAACATACATTTATTTATAAATTTTATTTTATACAGGGTGGAAGGTATATAAATCTCCAAATTGCCAATAAATTTGAATCAGAAGTATTTTTTAACAGAGAAAATTTGATATTAAATATGGATCAAAAAAGGGGCCCTTTAATTTTTTTTTAATTCGGCTCTGACCATCTTATATTTTAAGATAAATTTTCCATTTTTAAAAAAGCAACATACAAATTAAGGCAGTTACCTCGACATTGAACTTTTCGACAGAATAGTTTCAAATTTTAATAGTATAAACAAGAATACTATATCTGATTGTCCTTGTAATTTGGGAAAGATTGATCGGTTCTGAGTTAAGATAATTAGGGTTAAAGTTTGTATCTACTCCATGTATTAGATCTCAAAATTCTGACTACGTACCCTTATTTTGTATTTAACAATATAATGACTCGACGGAATTCAATAAAAAACTAGGGAAAGAAAGATTAATAAGTTCTGAATGTAAAGAAAAAAATGAATTATTTGTTGATCGTTTTGAATTGAAGATATCATCAGAGAAATAATAGTATTTCAAGCAACTGAACCAAAGCAGTCTGGCAACTCTGTATATTAAATAACTGGTTTATTCGTATTTAGTGTTTAAACATTTTTGAATAGCATTTTTTGACCTTTCACCGCTTACGTAGCGAAAACGGTGATAGATACATTAAAAAGTCCGCGAGGGCACCTGTCTATCTTGTATAGGTGAAAAAATAAAGCACCCCAAACGCATATGTATACCACTTAATATGTTTGTTGGGCAAATAACATTGATGTCAAAGCATTTATTATAAAAAACTTTGATAGTATAAGTGTATATGCACCGACTGTGTTTGAATGTATGCATACACGTTCGTATGAAAAAAAGTATACATCAACATCTATCCATTAATACATACAATAATGACATAAAGTAATTTTGGTTTGCAATTTTCTCTACTAGCATGTCACAGGGTTACTACCTTAAATAGTAACTAGAAGTAAAAAATTTTATTGAATTTTGGTCAACAAAATCATTTTATACCTGTGGTACTAAAAAGGTGTGTGCATAATTTAGTCAGGGCGGTACTTAAAAAATTTGGAAACACCGTGGAGCCAGTTCATTTACGATTTTCTCAAACGGTTAATTCCGAAAAAATTCCTATGGTTTTAGTGTCTACAGGGTGTTATGAATCATCCCCATAAACGACGAAAGTTATTTACTTTCCACCCTGTATAATTATGATCACTCGATATGAGAGTGAAGATTGCAATCTATTGTTGGCTGTACTGATGAAACTGGTCTAGAATATGTCACCCCGGTCTTCTGCGTCACCATCGTCACCAACAATATTCATATGTGGTTCATCTTCATATTGTTCTAAATATAGAACATGAGGAAATGTACACAGTAAACATTTTTGCTTTCTTCTCAAAAACTTGAATGAAATACGATATTAGACGCGCTGACCTGGCCTGTGCTGTCTTCCACAACAATAAAGTCGGTCATAGACCTGCGTGCAAGCCGCCACAGTGTCGACTGCCATTGTTACCACTAGTATTGCCAGATACTAACCAGTTCTTGGATGCTTTCAAAATTTTCCGGGGGAATCATTCATTGATTTGAGTGAATTTAAATAGATTTTATCGTTTTGGTTCGTTTAATTTTGTGGGTTGTAGCCAAATTCATTTTCTAATTAAATGAACTTTGTAAAATAAAAAATCAATATGCTTAATTATTCATAAACATTATTAATTTTCTTGTCTTTCGGGAAGTTGATTGTCGAAAATTCTATTAACCTTTACTATACAGTGTCCCGAATAAAATTGCCAGCAAAAGGGAGCTCGTAAACGGTGAAAGGTACAATTTTGATTAAATTAAATCGAAAAAAATTCCTAATTCCAAATTTTCTTTTTCCGAATTTCCAAATTTAAATAATTTCTTACCTATTTTCGAGTTATGACCCTGAACTTTTATAGAATTTTATTCCTTTAGTTTCTAACACAGACCAATGTGAACACTATTATATTATACTACTAGACAAAGCGTAAAGCCAGTTTGTAGGCATTTTTATTGAAGCAGGTAACAGGGTGAGACGGGTGAGATTTAAGAAATATAATGTCAATTTTTAAGCAAATGCGACTATAATTATTGCAGGACATAATTTGTATACATACATATTTTGAAAATAAAGCAAATACACTTTCTTTCTTTCAAAATTTTGCAGTTTCTTTTCAAAAAAGTAAAATTTTATTATCAATATTATATTTTGGCAATAATTATTTGAAAACGTTACTACGGATGCCATCGGTTATTGCATTGATTTTAATATTACAAAATACTATCCGGCCCTATCCTGGTCGTAGTATCTGGCTGCCTCAATTATACATTTATATTTTTTATATAGATGGTACCCCTTAATAATATTAGTATTATGCCCCTTAATAACATATCGTTATTTTAGCCTTAGTTTTTTCGATTCACGTGAGAATTAACGTTTTTCAAATCAGTCATCATTTTAATTATGTATATTGTCAAATATTTTATATTTACCTCTATCTACATCATTATTTCATTAATTATATTATTAAAATGACGAGATAGCGTGTTCACCTGGCACCCCTCCAGCCCGCACTGCGTCGCGCCGGGTCCCTTCAAATAAATTCATATAACATAAAAGCCCCCATTATGGAACGGTATCTAATACTGGAACAGTTTTGATATTTACATATTATTGAAGTTATTTCTGAAAGAAACGTCTGATAACAAAAAGTATTATTAATAGAATGATTGTTTTTCAATTTAAATTCACCTCGCATTTAATGTTTCCTCACTTAATTAAAGAAATAATTATGTAAATGTCAAAACTGTTCCAGTATTAGATACCGTTCCATAATGGGGGCTTTTACGTTATGTGAAAAATTACTAAAAATAAATTTAAAAAAAGAAATAGTTTATGGTAATCTTGTCATGGTTATTGTAAGTAATAATTTGCCCCGACATCTGAAAAAAAATTAGCAGCGGTGACTGTTTAAGTATAAGCCTAAAGCAAACGAAATCTAATTCGAGGTCAAGTCGATTCCCCTACAAATAGAATTGCCACAAATAAATTGTTCTAGATTTTGAGTGACCGACTATCACTGTAGTTAAGTGTTTTCAAAAGTAGCTAAAATAAGCTAAAGCGGAAAAAGTTAATAAAAAAAAAAACTTAATAGAATAAGTAATTGTAGATAATAATTGTGGCGTGATAATTCAAAACGTGTTTTGTCACAAAAAATTTAAATCTACTTGAAGATGGTTAAATCAACCGAACGCTAGCTCGTAAAAGTACACATATTTCAAATTTAAGGTAGTTGATCGATAAAACGATTTTTTCTGTGGATTTTAACGAAACTTCTCTAGATATTTATTTAATTCAATACCAATAATACGAGACTATTCCGAAAAAAAAAATTGACTACCCCAATTTTGAGAAAAACGATTTCAAAGTTTTGTAATTTTAACATGGGCTCTTATAGGAAAACTCTATTTATTTTTTGAATAAAATGAAAACGTGTCAAAGGGATTTGATAAAAATTTAACATCTTATAAAATACAAAGTTACAAACGATATTTTTAATAAGTAATAAAAATTATTCATTACGCCGTTTTTTAAATATAATTTATAAACATCATTTCACAACGCTTTTTCAACAATGCTTTTATTTTGCTGTAAGATAAGCGCGCGAAAATTCAAAAAAACAAATAGTATACAAATATAAAATAACTGAAGAATATTAATTATGTACATTATTTAAATTTTGATGCAAGAAAATTTTTTTCGCTGAGAATCTCGGGAGAACTACGTTAATTAAGTAGAAATTGACAAAATAAATAATTAATTTTTTTCTTTTTTTTAAATATTTGCAAACATAACTATTTTTTTTTAAATATTTTAATAATTACCTTAATACGAAAAAAAAAAATTGATTTCGTTATCTAGTAATAATGAAGTAATGAATAGTGATTAACAACAAACAGACAGCTGTCAGCACTTCAGCAATTACATAGCAATGTCAGCCGTCAGAAATAAACACATGATGTCAAACACATGATGTTTATTTATTTACAGAATTACATAGTAATTTGTATGGTATTTCTGTGCAAAAAAATCCAATAATTCTTATCTTTCTATAGTTGTGCAAACTATTTAAAAAAAAAAAAATGTTTAAAGACGTTCGAGCGCGTCCACAAAACACTACAGAATAATGTTATGTAGCTACCACAAAAAACACTATACCTGTATGTTATGCATACAGAGCTTGTACTTGTTCATGTGTCATATCGTGTCGTGTATATGGGTGATTGCTATACGTACCACCTATGTACTGATCTGTGACATCAATGCATACACAGTTGTTGATTGAAATTTAGTAGTCTGATTTGACCTTGTATGTATATTATGTACGTGTACACATCAAAATCTACCCGAATATTAATTTCAATAATTGATATTTCATTTTAACGTTGGCCAACACAATTTTTTTTGTGCAATTATATAAATTGCATATTTTAAAGAATATTTTTAAACATTTTTTTTTATTATGGTATCTACTCTTATATTATACTTACTATAATTTTTAAAATGAAAAAATGCTGTTTAAAATATTTTTTCCTAATAGCTCTGTATTAAAAATTTGATTTTTAATCGTCAATTACTTTAAGAAATGATCTATGAAGGCCTTAAAATCTTTGAGGGAAGATAACTATGTAATTGAACTTGTCAATTCTCTAAAATTAAAATTTTTATCTACTATTAGGTTTGACGCACGAACGTCCTTAACAAAATTAGAAAAAAACAATTTTTGAATGAAACCGTGCTTTTACCACACGTAAACAGGATCGACAATTACAACCATAAAATGTATATAAATTCGAAATTATGAAAAATTCGAAAATTCAAAAGTATAAAAAAACTGAAATTAAAAAAAAATAGTATATTATTCAACAAGCTGGTAATGATAGCTATTACTCACGAAGATGTAATGAGTGTGTTCTTCAACGGGAGTAGAAAAAAATTATTATTTGACTCGCGTGATGTTTGAAATTATAACATCACGTTAAATTTCATATACTATATTTTTTCTACTCCTACTATTAAAAGTAACATTTTGCGCACGGCTAACTATATGTAAAAATTAACAATTGCCCACACAATGCGGAAAAGAGCGTGCGAAATAATTTCCCACGGCTTAATATAATAAAAAAGTTGGCTATGTCTTTGATTTAACATATAATTTATATAATTAATACTAAAAATATACATATGTAAGTTGATTATTTATTATTGTTTCCATAGTTTCAAAGTATGCTTTTGCAAAAATTTGAACATCTTATCATTGACATTATAAATTTAAAAAATTTTTACTACTTATTTAAATTTTATTTTAATAATTATTTATATTAAACTTTACGAGAAAAAATGTGCTCGTAGAAAAAGTATAATGTAAAATACGTGGGAAAAGCTTATTGTACAATATACTATTTCCACAGGATCGCGAATCTTCCCTTCCACTTTTCGATATTCACAAATCCCATCAAGTGGCATAATTTCGGAACTATTCGATGGACGGAATTGTACGATTTGGTTCGTAGATGATTCCCTATACGAATTTCATTGCAATCGGGGACCGTTTTATTTACTGCTAGTCCGATTTCGTGCAAATTTTGAGAGTATTTGAGGGTTAGAATGTACATGGTTTTATATAAATTTCAATACAGTTACTATTAAAACAACACTTTTTGAAATTATTATTTTTTTTTAAATTATTTGACGAATTGCTTGAATACGAAAAGACACGAAATTTAAGAAAGTCTATCACGAGTACGAGGAAGCTGTGTGCCACCAGCCCCCCCCCCCCCTCATTATCAATGAATTTTTTTTTTTTTGGTAATAAAAAATTTTTTGTGTGTATTTACTTAACGACTGACGAGTGACTTGATGATGTTTAAATGTCAATTTATTTCTTTTTTTTTCGTGGCTACAAAACTTGACCTTTACACTATATTTCTCGTATTAAATGCTATTTACCATATAACTACTTGTAAATTATTTTTTTTTAGGTAAAATTCAAATAAACGTTTTTTTTTTTTTAACACGTTGATGGTAATGGCCGCTGTACTACGTTAAAAATTCCCTAAAAAGTGTATTTTTGGTCATTATAGCCGTCCACATGTTAGTTAAGCATTGAAATAATAGGAATTTGTTCAGTTACAGTTGTCACTTAAATTTATTATAGAACCAAAGACAATATAATAGAATAAAATAAAATTAACGCAAATGATGCATATAGAACAATTTCAATGTCAAAACTGTACTGTGTTGGTTATTGGTCACGTGATTTTACAAGATGCACACGTAGTATGTAATTAGCGTAATTGCAGCATAGTTTTGTTTTATAGTTTTGTGTTTTAGCGAGTTTCCAGAATGGATACACGCTATTTCAGCCGCTGTCATAACGCGACCTGAGCCCGGGACTATGGCAGAAATTTGTTTTGAGGTCCCTAGAACCCGAAAATAACCTTCACTAAAATTTATATATATATATATATGTATATATATATGTATTTATATATATATATATATATATATATATATATATATATATATATATATATATATATATATATATATATATATATGTCCGCACGATAACTCTCGAACGAAATGTCCTAGGATTACGAAATTTGGTGAGAACGTTGGAAGTCCAAAAATCTTGGATGAGTTCTTCGGCCAGACGTGTCTGACTTCAGGAACATGGTTTTTCAATAAGGAGATATTTGATATGGATTATCCATATACAATATTTCGTTACAGAAGTCAAATAACGACTTATAGAGTTAGTATGTACATACCAATATGTATGTAGTAAGATACTATATATGTACATATTCCTCAAAGACCTATGCATGTACCATTGATATATGAATACTATCACTATTCATATATCTATGGCATGTACATAATTACGAATTAAAAAAGCCGCCAAGTGCAAGTTGTACTTGCGCCAATAGTGTTCCGTACAAGCAGTGATTATTATAGATTTAATGTAATATGTAGCATATAAAATACCTCTGTCGCAGCATCCTGCATAACATAACGAATTTCCGTTTACAAAAATTAGTTTTTGTCGGAAATTAGTTGACAGAATAATTATTGTTCAAAAACCTTTTTTATGTGATTTTTTCAATGGTGTAAAAAAATGTTACAAAAATTTTTGAATTTGGGGAAATTTTTGCAAAATTTAATTTTTTTCACGAAAAATGCCCAAAAAACCATGTTCCGAGCATCGCATTTATGGCAAGATTTTTGGAGAATTTCTAGAATGGAATTCAGCTATTACAGCCACTGTGATGACGCGACTTGAGTCCGGGACTATGGCAAAAATTTATTTTGAGGTCCCTAGAAACCGAAAATAATATTCACTAATATATATATATATATATATATATATATATATATATATATATATATATATATATATATATACATATATATACATATATATATATATATATATATATATATATATATATATATATATATATATATATATATATATATATATATATATATATATATATTTTCGCACGATAACTTTCGAATGAAATGTCCTATTTTTACGAAATTTGGTGAAAATGTTGGAAATTCGTTAGTCAGACACGTCTGATGTCGTAAGCATGTTTTTTTGAGCATTTTTCGTGAAAAAAATTTTTTTGCTAAAATTTTCCCAATTTCAAAAATTTTTGCAACATTTTTTTACACCATTAGAAAGATGAGAAAAATCAGATAAAAAAGATTTTAAACCATCATTGTGTATAAACTGGTTACCGAGAAAAACTAATTTTTATAATCGGAAACTCGCTATGTTATGCAGGATGCTGCGACAGGGGTATTAATCTTTTTTTTTAGCACGTTAATTGATAAATTATATATTTTTTTTTTTCAAATTTTTCATTCAATTGTGTCGATTCATTCAACTATTCAAAAAATTTATTCTAACACGTTGACGACACATTGACGCTGTACGACGTCAAATAGGGATGTCGTTTTTTAATCGAGAAATCGATTAATCGGAAGAATGAAAACCGATTTTTAATCGATTACTGATTTTGAGATCGATTCACACATCGATTTTTATTAGCGAATTTCCAAAACTGGAAATTCAGCTTTTACGCCAGGTGTCATGATGCGACCTAAGCCCGGGACCATATCAGAAATATGTTTTGAGGTCCCTAGAATACGAAAATGATATTCACTAAAATTTATATATATATATATATATATATATATATATATATATATATATATATATATATATATATATATATATATATGTATCCGCGCGATAACTCTCGAACGAAACGTCTAACGCTTATGAAATTTTGTGTGCGGACTGGATTCTGAATTGGCTTGGCTAAGTTCGTTAGCCAGACACGTCGGATGCCCAGAAGTAGGTTTTCTGGCCATTTTTTATCATTCGATCCTATCATAAGGCAGTTCGATTTTTACATCGTTGAAAAGAAAAAAAAAAAAATTATGAAGAAAATATTCTTATAATTTTCTTTCTATTTTAAGTATTTTTCGAGAAAATGTAAATTTTTACTTTTATTCTTTCTTTGTTAGTCTAATAAGTAATTTATATTTATATCTCAGTTCTTTATCAAGTATAAAAATATTTCACTTTTTTATTAAAGAATTTTGTGAGAACAAGTGAAAACTATTCACATATATATGATATAACACACATACATGTATAGAGTCTTGTTTCTCATTTATTGCATTATAATTAGCATGGTTCTATCCCATGTTAAAAAATGTAAATTAAACAGATTTTCTAAGCTAATGTAATGAAGAATTTTTTTTTTTTTTTATTGAATTTTTAAGTAAACAAGAAATTGAAGATTATGTTATGATATAAATATTATTAAATACAAAACAAAACAAAATATGTACCATGTACATATGTATGTACGGAAAAATATTTTGAATCGATTTTGAACATTTTTCCACTAATAATTAATAATGTTAAAAAATTAAACCATTTCAAATGGATTTAAGGTATTTTATGTGAGGTCATGGTTTTCGGGACCTAAAAAGGCCAGAAATTAATTAACCAATCGATTTTAAAAAATTTTTCACAGTTAGTAAGTTAAAGTGTTTGAATTAATTAATTAAATGATGTCCGCAAGAAGCTTACGGACTGCCATAAGTTATATGTGATCCTTAGAACCCTTTTCTTACTGTTAGAGTACTAGACTTGTATGAGTTTCGCCAGGATTTACTGATCCCATAATTGTAAAAAATAAACTAAACGACGAATTTTAAAAATTTCTTCACTGTTACAGAGCTAAACTATTTTAGATAGATTTAGAATACATTATGTAAGGTCCGTCAGGGTCCACAGGACCCAAAAGTGTCAAAAATAAACTAACTGACCGATTTTGAAAATTTTTTCACTGTTACAGAGCTAAACTATTTTAGATAAATATCGATTACGTTATGTAAGGTCCGCCTGGGTCGATAGGACCCAAAAGTGTCAAAAATAAACTGCCTGATCGATTTTGAAAATTTTTTCACTGTTACAGAGCTAAACTGTTTTAGATAAATATAGATTCCGTTATGTAAGGTCTGCCAGGGTCCATAGGATCCAGAAGTGTCAAAAATAAACTAACTGACCGATTTTGAAAATTTTTTCACTGTTACAGAGCTAAACTATTTTAGATAAATATAAATTACGTTATGTAAGGTCCACCAAGGTCCATAGAACCCAAAAGTGTCAAAAATAAACTAACTGACCGATTTTGAAAATTTTTTCACTGTTACAGAGCTAAACTATTTTAGATAAGTATAGATTACGTTATGTAAGGTCTGCCAGGGTCCATAGGATCCAGAAGTGTCAAAAATAAACTAACTGACCGATTTTGAAAATTTTTTCACTGTTACAGAGCTAAACTATTTTAGATAAATATAGATTACGTTATGTAAGGTCTGCCAGGGTCCATGGGATCCAAAAGTGTCAAAAATAAACTAACCGACCGATTTTGAATATTTTTTCACAGTTGGGGAACTAACTATTTTAGATAGACATACATTACGTTATTTAGGGTCCGCCAGGGTCCATGGGACCCAAAAGTGGTAAAAATAAACTAACCGACCGATTTTGAAAATTTTTTCACTGTTACAGAGCTAAACTATTTTAGATAAATATAGATTACGTTATGTAAAGTCTGCCAGGGTCCATCGGATCCAAAAGCGTCAAAAATAAACTAGCCGACCGATTTTGAAAATTTTTTCACTGTTGGGGAGCTAAGCTATTTTAGATACATATAAATTACGTTATGTAAGGTCTGAAGTGTCAGTAGGACCTAAAAGTGTCAAAAATAAAATAACTGACCGATTTTGAAACCTTTTTACTATTACCGAGGTAAACTATTTTAGATAGGTACAGGTTGTGTTATCTGAGATCCACAACTGTCCTGCGGATGCAGATGCGGCGTAGAATGCTACACAACGGGTTTTGAATATATATATATATATATATATATATATATATATATATATATATATATATATATATATATATATATATATATATATTGCATAAAGTCCGCCTAGAATATACGGTCGACCTGATTTTTTAATGAGGTCCACCGGGATCTTGCAGATCCGAAAACGCCAGTAATAAGCTATCGAAAAGATGCTAAAAAATTTCTCACTGCTAGAGAACTAAATTATTTTAGATGGATACAACTATGCTGCACAAAATTCGTTCGGGTTCTTGGGTCCCCAAAAATACCAAAACTAATTACCCAACCGATTTTAAAAATTCTTTTACTCTTGAAAGCTAAACTATTTTAAATAGGTACAGGTCTTAGATGAGATCCGCCAGTGCCCAAGATTTGGAAATTCGCTATGTTATGCAGATGCTGCGACAGGGGTATTTTATGGAAATCGTGAAACGATTTTTTTTTTTCAAAACATAAATTGCTTTTAGCGAGTTTCCAGAATGGATACACGCTATTACAGCCGCTGTCATAACGCGATCTGAGCCCGGGACTATGGCAGAAATTTGTTTTGAGGTCCCTAGAACCCGAAAATAACCTTCACTAAAATTATATATATATATATATATATATATATATATATATATATATATATATATATATATATATATATATATATATATATATATATATGTATTTATATATATATATATATATATATATATATATATATATATATATATATATATATATATATATATGTGTGTGTGTGTGTGTGTGTCCGCACGATAACTCTCGAACGAAATGTCCTAGAATTACGAAATTTGGTGAGAACGTTGGAAGTCCAAAAATCTTGGATGAGTTCTTCAGCCAGACGTGTCTGACGTCTGGAACATGGTTTTTCAATAAGGAGATATTTAATATGGATTATCCATATACTATATTTCGTTACTGAAGTCAAATAACGACTTATAGAGTTAATATGTACATACATATATGTATGTAGTAAGATCTATATATGTACATATTCCTCAAAGACCTATGCATGTACCATTGATATATGAATACTATTCATATATCTATGGCATGTACATTACTACGAAATAAAAAAGTCGCCAAGTGCAAGTTGTACTTGCGCCAATAGTGTTCCGTACAAGCAGTGATTATTATAGATTTAATGTAATATGTAGCATATAAAATACCTCTGTCGCAGCATCCTACATAACATAACGAATTTCCGTTTACAAAAATTAGTTTTTGTCGGAAATTAGTTGACAGAATAATTATTGTTCAAAAACCGTTTTTATGTGATTTTTTCAATGGTGAAAAAAAATGTTACAAAAATTTTTGAATTTGGGGAAATTTTTGCAAAATTTAATTTTTTCCACGAAAAATGCCCAAAAAACCATGTTCCGAGCATCACATTTATGGCAAGATTTTTGGAGAATTTCCAGAATGGAATTCAGCTATTACAGCCACTATCATGACGCGACTTGAGTCCGGGACTATGGCAAAAATTTCGTAAAAATAGGACATTTCATTCGAGAGTTATCGTGCGAAAACACACACACACACACACACACACACACACACACACACACATATATATATATATATATATATATATATATATATATATATATATATATATATATATGTGTGTGTGTGTGTGTGTTTTCGCACGATAACTCTCGAATGAAATGTCCTATTTTTACGAAATTTTTGCCATAGTCCCGGACTCAAGTCGCGGGAGTTATCGTGCGAAAACACACACACACACACACACACATATATATATATATATATATATATATATATATATATATATATATATGTGTGTGTGTGTGTGTGTTTTCGCACGATAACTCTCGAATGAAATGTCCTATTTTTACGAAATTTGGTGAAAATGTTGGAAATTCGTTAGTCAGACACGTCTGATGCCGTAAGCATGTTTTTTTGAGCATTTTTCGTGAAAAAAATTTCTTTTTGCTAAAATTTTCCCAATTTCAAAAATTTTTGCAACATTTTTTTACACCATTAGAAAGAGGAGAAAAATCAGATAAAAAAGATTTTAAACCATCATTGTGTATAAACTGGTTACCGAGAAAAGCTAATTTTTATAATCGGAAACTCGCTATGTTATGCAGGATGCTGCGACAGGGGTATTTTATTTACAGGTTGCTATTTATTTACTAATTTAAATTTAAATATTATTGGTACTACGATTATTAAATTTTAACTCTTAGCACTCAAGCAAAAAAAAAAAGTGAGTTGTAAATAGGTTGGTAAGACATGTAGCACATGACAACGACCGACGTTCTTTTTTTGACGGATTCTTTTGACGTTCTAACCTTGTTTCCGCAAAGTTGAATACTAAATGCGCTAAATACGTCCTCAATGCTGTTTTTATTAGTTTTTAATTTAAAAAAAAAATTCAACGTGATTTTATATTATTTTATTTACTATTTTTCTAATAAATGAATGTGTTTGCAGTTATTAAATAAGATATTCATGTAATGTGAAGTATGAACAGCCATTACAGTTCAACATTCACAAGGAGAGTGCACAGCCGTGGGGTCGGCGATTTGGCTGAAATTTTTTTTGGTGATAGAGTACACTTAATATGTTAATATATTAAAATAATAGCGCGCACTACTCAGAAAAACTTGTAAAAAAAATAATTAAAAAATTTCAACGCAGCTGGTGTAGTTAACACTATGAGGCCCGAGCACTTTCATAGTAAATTTCCTCAGAAGCCGGCAATATTTAAAAAAAAAACTATATAAACAAATACATAAAATAAAATGATTCAAACACACAACACAGTTCCACACGTATGTATGTGTAAAACTGTAAACAGACGTACTACGTGATACGTACATACATACTACATATACACTGGCATTCAAATCAATTTTATTTAAAAATATAAATTATATTTTTTATGTATTTTTTGTTTATCTTAAAATTTTTTATACATAGAAACCAAGAGAGTAGTGTTTGTTGGTATGTATGTGTTTGTGTGAATGGGAACACATCCGTGTGATGAAGAATGATAAACATCGCACACATAATGAGTAATCAACTAATCAATTAATCATTGATCGCGGTCGGCCTCTGGGGAAGTTTTGTTTGGTTTCGGATGCCGAAGCCGTGGGACTGAAAGTGTTAATATACTTGAAAAGAAAGATTGTACACAACGGTCCTGTTGGTCTAGTGCAGTTGGCGTTAGACTGGTAACACAATGGTCATGTGTTCGCAACCGACTCTGTTCAACAAAACTTTTTTGTTAATTTTTTTTTTTTTTTTTAATATTAATGAATGTCTTCTTTATTTATAAAACATTTTATTTAAAATATGTATTTGTAACAAATCTTTAAATAGGTAAATCTGTAAACAGGTAGGATAAAATAAAATAAAATACAAAACTTTTAACGTAACATTTATTTAATTGTAAATTATATTATTATTCTCTACACACAAGGCCCAGAGTGATAGTCAAAAACATACAAAACAATAATTTTGTCTGATATGCGTCAAAATTATTTCATGAAAGGAACATTTTCATGAACGTGAATCAAGTATGTTTTTCACTAGATGTCTTACAAACACCTTGTAATTGTAAAAGACATGCATTCATATGTTGTGTAAATTGTAATAAAAATTATTGTTTTATATGTTTTTATGGCAACTATCACTCTGGGTCCTTTCTTTTCAAGTATATTAACTACACCAGCTGCGTTGAAATTTTTTAATTATTTTTTTTACAAGTTTTTCTGAGTAGTGCGCGCTATTATTTTAATATATTAACATATTAAGTGTACTCTATCACCAAAAAAAATTTCAGCCAAATCGCCGACCCCAAGGCTGTACACTCTCCTTGTCAGTGTGTCATGTGGTACATGTCTTATGATCCAACAGACAAAACACCATTAAATATGGTAGAGTTAATGGACAAACCACCTTGTCATGCTGTATATGTCTTATAAGCGCAAAGGGTTAAGCATCAAACGCATCAAATCCATATAATCGAATCTCTCAAAATCAAATTGTTAAAATTAACAAATTGGCAATTGTACCATGTACAAAACAATAAAGCTTAGGCGGGGAATTTAAAAAAAAAATTTTATAATTCTTTTTTTATCCCTTAATCTATAAAAAAAACTTTGTATGCAATTAAATAAATACTTTTCAACATTTAGTACAATTTATACAATAAATTAACATTTTTATATTGTGATTCATCTCTATACCATAGAATAAAATTTTAAAAAAAAATGTTGGTAATTAAGTATGTACACGCTTAATATTTTTCTTCTTAAAAGACTTCGAAAGATCATCTTTCTGAATTATAAATTTTTACTTAAAAATTACCGCCACTTTTGCAACAGCAAATTTGAATCAATTTCTTGGAATCGATTTTGAATACAATCGATAATTTAAGTATCGATTCTTTTATTGACAATTACGAATCTATTCAAAAATCGATTTTTTTTTTAAAAAAAAACGACATTCCTAATGTCAAATGAAACCTAACTTAACTACAGTGATTTAATAATTTGAAGAAATTGAAACAAATGTATAAGAGGACAATTCCACTATTTTTTTGTTAGAAATGTCCCCGTGTCTTAAAAAAAAAGAAAAAGCTACAGACATTATGAGTCATGAAATTTTAATTTGGTTAACATAAAATTAATATGGTTTGGTAAAGTTGCTGGGGTTTTGCGATAATTATTATAACAGCAGCAAAATTTAAAATTGATAATTATATCGTCGAACCTCCGGTTTTTTCGACGATATATTAAAATTGGCGTGTGACCGATCTGAAATATTATTTCTGTGGAATATTTTTTCATGTCTTAAATTTAACTGCTTTCAAAACCATAGTAACGGAATATTAAAAGGGGTAATATCACAGACCAATGAACACTATTATATTATACTACAAGGCAAAGCGTAAAGCCACCAGTTTGTAGACAATTTTCTTGAAGCAGACTACCACTTTCTTTCTTTCAAAATTTTTTCAGTTTCTTCTCCAAAAAAGTATAAAATTTTATTATCAATATTATATTTTGACAATAATTATTTGGAAACGTTACTACGGATACCATTGATTATTGCATTGATTACTATATTACAGAATACAATCCTGGATCCGGTCGTATCCTGGTCGTATCTGGCTGCCTCAATTATACATTTATATAATTAGTCTATATAATATAATACCTATATAATATATTTATTGGTCTGTGGGTAATATGAATGTGTTTTCGACAATTCAAATTTGTCCCTTACGCTGTCATGTTTTAACACTTTTAACTAATTGTTTGTTCTTCTCGTCAAATTGCTAAACAACAAATTTTCGTTTTATAAAATCTCTCTTGTTAAAATTCTGTGTATCGTTAAAGATTGAAATCGAAAAGTCATTTAGTCTACGAGCAAAGCTGTGAGCAAAAATAACAAACATTTTATGTAGGTACATGTTGATTCTAGGAAATAAGTTTCAGTTAAAATAGTTTGAACCAACAGATTTTTTTGTCTTGACAATAAAAATTATTTTTATAAATAATGTGTTTTCTTTTCTCGTGGGTGAACAAATTTTTCTTTTTTAATCTTCGTTACGTTAAAACTACTTAATTTATAAGGTGATTTAAGTGAGTAAAAATATATTTTCAAAAAATAATAAATACCTATAAAAGCGCATTTTGAATTGGATCCAACAATATGGCATTAAGTGACAGGTGTCGTTTCAATACAATATCCGTTTTTCGTAGCCTGAATACAACATAGTGAAAGTTAGCAACAATAATTACATCGGCAAGTAAATTGTCCCCAAAATAAATTTTGTATATTTTTCGTTTGGGTTAGTGTCACTAAGCAAGCAAGTTTAGAACTTTCTACGACAATTCTGCAATATTTTAAGTGCATATTGTTTTGTAAAATGCTTTCGTATTTGTTTATTTATAGTTTCAGCAAAAAATATTTAAATTTTTTTTTTTTTAAATTAAATATTGTACTAGTAAAAGCTGGTTTAAAAAAAGTAGGGTTAGAATCATTTTTTTCATTTAAATGCTGCTGGTATGTGTTGGTCCAGTATATTAGTTCCAATTCAGTGTTTAGATATTTCCAAAAAGATCATTAATTTCAATTGAAATAAAAAATAAATCAATAACCAGACATTTAGTTAAATTAATTTTTATCTGTATAATGATCTCCGTGTTTGTATGTATACTATGTTTCAAAAAAATTGCGGCCATTTTTTGTTTTCAAGACTATAAAAATAACCAAAACATTCTCTAATCACTTTTAAGATGTGAAAATTTTTTTTCCTTCCAAAATGAAAAATTTAGGTACATTTTAGCGAATTGCCAGAATGGAAATTCAGCTATTACAGTAGGTCTCATGACGCGATTTGAGCCCGGCACTATGGCAGAAATTTGTTTTGAGGTGCCTAGAAACTGAAAATAATATTCACTAAAATTTATATATATATATATATATATATATATATATATATATATATATATATATATATATATATATATATATGTGTATGTATGTATGTATGTATGTATCAGCACGATAACTCTCGAACGAAATGTCCTAAGTTTATGAAATTTGGTGAGAACGTTGGAAGTCCAAAAATCTTGGATGAGTTCTTCAGCCAGACACGTCGGATGCCAGAAACATGGTTTTTGTTCTTGAAAAAAATTAGTTTTTTGCCAAAATTTGCTATATTTTAAAAGTTTTTGCCACATTTTTTTACATCATTGCAAAGACGGAAAAAAATCACATAAAAAAGGTTTTTGAACTATTATTCTAGGTTAGCTAGTTTTTGAGAAAATAAGAAAAAAAAAGTCAATTTATTATTTTATGGAGATATCTGTAAAAATGGAGCCAAGTACTTTTTGTGTTGATGCTTCAATATTTATTTAAAATACTCCTGTCACAGCATCCTGCATAACATAGCGAATTTCCATTTACAAAAGTACGTTTTTCACGAAAAATTTCATTTCACGAAAAAAATTTGGCGGAATGAGGCGGAAAAATCACATAAAGAAGGTTTTTTTTATTTACAATTACTCTATGTCAACTAGTTTCCGAGAAAAACGTACTTTTGTAAATGGAAATTCGCTATGTTATACAGGATGTTGCGACAGGAGTATTACATTTTAAGGCAGTCCGGAGGTAACATAGATTCCGGATCTATTCAGAAATTATGTGGTTTGATTGGTTTCTAAATGATCCGCTATGAATGTCATCGCTACTAGTGGCCGCATTTCACTGAAATTTTAAAATTATTTGGGGACTAGGTCATATAATGTTGTCCTTTATAAATTTCATTACAGTCAGTGTAATGATAGTTACTATGCATGCGCAAACGTGAAATACGTTAAACGTTGGGTGCATGAAATGGACTCTTTGTTTTTCTTTTTACCATAAAAACAAAAAAATTAATCAGTAAGTCATAATTAGGTATCGGACTTCTTTCGGATCAGACAGTATCGTGTTTAGTATATGCAGGTGTACATATTGCACTCAGTGTGATTAAAAGTTCAAAATATTTTGATAAAACCAACGTACACAAGTTATACAACACACACATACATTTCTACATAAAAATATTATTTATATTTATTTTATGTAAACATCTTTTTTAATTATTTTATTTGTTACCTACACAATTGAAAAGTGCCACTGTAATTTTAATTGACTATCAAAAGTATTTTTGTTTATATTATGTATGTGATTTATGTGATATGTCATTTAAATTAAATAAATTCATCTTTTTTTATTGTTTTCAATTTTAAGAGATAGAAGTATAGTTGCTTATTAAAAATTTGTTTTTCAATAATAGAAAATTTCAGCAAATACTTACGTGTTAGATATTATAGTGGACCGTGTAAATATTCAACAACTTTTCAATAAATCTTACAAAAATTTTTTCCGATTTTTTGAATTTTCTTACTTTCGTCAAATAAAAAATGCCGTTAGTATTCTAAATGGTGAAAAATGTAATTTTTAATCAGTTTTATTCATTCAAATGTGCACAATTTTATTGCAATAAGTATGCGTCGCATATGTTTAGTCGCATAATCTGACCTGTCCGAAAAAACCCGCTACCTGGTCATAATCATAGTCAAATTCTACTGGTTTCTTTAATATGTTCTACTGATCAATTTGACATTACAAAAAAAAAAAAGATACGCAGGGCCGTGAAGTGCAATGGCGGGCCCTGAGAATAAACGAGATTTTTTAAAAATTTTGCCCCAAAAGTATAAGTAACGAGCACAACTTTTTTTTATTTTTTTAGACACGAAAGGATATAGCATGATAAGCGTAGTAAATCTGCCCCGGAAGCGAATTATTTTAATAACTATATTACCGGTGGGAAGTTATACATTTGAAGTACCTGCAGTATCACATAAACGACAATACAATTACTATTGGGACTTTCTATCAGGGGCAAATAACCTATAACTTAATATACCTCGTTCGATTATTCTTGATTATCTCGAAAACCATAGGAGATAGGAAAAAACACTTTATAAGACACAACACTTTATTTTTAAAGTACTTTCGATTGATGTATATAATTCCAGGGTCGGACCCACTGGAGGGGCGATTCAGCAGATTAGAAATGAAAAAAAATTTTTTTTTACCATGTTGCATCCCTTGAATTTTAATGAGACTTGGTACAGTAATTAAATGCATTAGGGCACTGAAATTTTTTTTGAAGTGGTCGCTCAATTGGAACGCTATAAAAATAACATTGGATCGGATACTATCCTTGTTATTATCCTTAATAAGGAGGATTGATACGATAATAAATGTGTCTAATATTCTTGAGAGTGTTTGCCTTCATGTGGATTTGGAATTATTTTCTTAAGTTGAGTAGTTACCAAGAAAAAATTTTAGATATTGTAGATATTAATTGTAAAATTAGTTATTACAATAATTCGTGGCGGGGCAGATTTATTATGTTTATCTTGCTATATCCTTTAATCATTTTAAAAATTTTCTACGGTGTTAGAAAAACTTAAATCGTAAAATTGGGCCAGATTTTAATGAAATGAGCTGTACATACACATGTTACTATGTACATGAAGTCATGAATGGAAACAACAGTATGTAATACAATAATTATGTATATGTATGTATGTACTTCATAATATATTAACTGGGGCCGGTATCAAATCAGCTCTTAATTGGGTGAAGAACACACATTGAAATAGTAATATAACTGTTTGCTGTTTGGTGTATGTACCCATTGTTTTACAATCTATACGGTCACGTGAAACGGCATTTAAACAGCTCAGTCTACAATTTATTTAAGGCTGCGGTTACATTGGATACGAATTCGTGCGAAAATTGATTCGTACGACTGTGTGGTTACATTGGATACGGAATCGTAATACGAATTCGTATTTAAATTTAAATTGAAAACCGTTAGTACATATTGCATGATATCAAACAATGGATCCAGTTACCGAATCTCTTATTTATTAGAATCATCGTTTTCAAAATTTCGAATTATAGAAAACAAACAATTTATTCTGTGTAAACGATTATTTATTATTCATGTAGAGCAAAAAAAGCTGAGTTCTGGAATTACTTTGAGGAAATTTTTCAAGACAAACAGAAATTTTTAGAATATTTGAACATGTCGCAAGTCACATTCAATTGCATTTTAAAATCTACTGAATTTTAACTACAATATTTAGTTAATTAATTTTTCATTACATATACTTAAAATGTTTTTGTTAGGTTAGGTTAGCTTTATTATATTGTAATATATTTAATTAAAAAATTATCTAAACATTTCCTCTGCCACCTTATTCCACAATTTTTTATTTAACTTTCTATTATGATAATATTTATGCTTTTGATCCCTTGAAGACCGCCTTTGTTCAACAAAAATAATTATTTTTTCTATATCTATAAATATTTTGGTCGTATCAAAAAGTCGTACGAGCTCGTACGAAAAAGTCGTAAGCAGTGTAACCACGCATATCTAAATGTATGCATTTGTTTAATTCGTATTAACTCGGATAAGTTCGTACGAATGAATTTTCGGATGAATTCGTATCCAGTGTAACCGCTACCTAATTTAAAATATCACACTTACATAATTTCAAAATTTATATTGAATGAACCAAAAAAAAAAAAAAAAGTTATCTAACTGATGGTTGAAGCACTGTAAACGACACAGTCTCTTAAACGCATAACTATTGACCTTTTTAGAGTTCCGTACATATTTTTGTTCAGAAACTGTTTAATTTTTTGTAGTAGAATAGATCGTGTGGAAAGCCAATTTGTGAGAAAAGTATTTCACTGAAGCATCTAGCGGGCCATGTGATATGAGGAGCTTAATCTGCTAACTATTATTCACAATAAACAAGACCATATTTATTACAAAACATATATTGTGAGCATATACGTATGTTGAAAATGAAACTCCTCCCTCTCACCTCCAAAAAAGAAAA
Organism: Brachynemurus nebulosus; assembly: GCA_035578155.1. Taxonomy (NCBI): domain Eukaryota; kingdom Metazoa; phylum Arthropoda; class Insecta; order Neuroptera; family Myrmeleontidae; genus Brachynemurus; species Brachynemurus nebulosus. Next base: position 333,047 of record JAPWDM010000008.1, on the reverse strand, counting down.
AATTAAATTTTTTATCAATATTTTGATAGTAATTATTTATTATTTGAAGAGACTCTAGAAAATTATTAGTAGGGATACCGCGGTTATTGCACCAACCAAAAAAGTAGCAGTTGGTCGTACTTTGAACGTATCTTGTGGCTTCAAGTCTGTACACGCTGTATGTCTATGATCATCTTGTATGTAATTTTTATTATCTCATTGTTATCTGCCATAGAAGTATTAAGTACGGTAAGATAAATGATGATATATTATGGAAATTTATATTTATGTATTTAGACGATAAGAGATAACATGTAGGATTTTTTTCAAAAATTTAAATTAAATAAATTAATACTTTTTAAAGGGCCTATCGTTCGAATTGAAAGAAGAATCGAAACATTATTTTGGAAAGTTTTGTGTATATTTAAAGTACTGAGCACAATTTCTCGAAGAGTTATTTTATACGCGTAAGTGTGCAACTTTAAACGCGTTTTTTTTTTTTCAAAATTAGAAACTAAACAAAAAAGTTTAGTGTAAGAAAAAAAAAATGATTTTTACGTAAAGTAAAAAAAAAAGTGAAATATTGTTTTAGCGAATTTCCAGAAAGAATTCTGGAAATTCAGCTATTACAGTAGGTGTCATGACGCGACTTGAGCCCGGGACTATGGCAGAAATTTGTTTTGAGGTCCCTAGAAACCGAAAATAGTATTCACTACAATTTATATATATATATATATATATATATATATATATATATATATATATATATATATGTACGTATGTATGTATGTATATATGTATCAACACGGTAACTCTCGAACGAAATGTCCTAGGTTTACGAAATTTGGTGACAACGTTGGAAGTCCAAAAATCTTGGATGAGTTCTTCAGCCAGACACGTCGGATGCCAGAAACATGGTTTTTGTTCGTGCAAAAAATTAGTTTTTTGCCAAAATTTCCACTTATTCAAAAATTTTTGCCAAATTTTTTTACATCATTTAAAAGAGGAGAAAAAATTACATAAAAAAGGTCTTTAAACTATTATTCTATGTCAACTAGTTTCCGAAAAAACTAATTTTTATAAACGGAAATTCGCTATGTTATGCAGGATGCTGCGACAGGGTTATTTTTTGTTTCGACGTAAGTGTCTAATATAACCCCCTTAATGTATGATCATAAGAATTGTTTTCAAACAGTCGGGTGTAGAAAATCACGAATATGTCTATGTATACTTTTTAGCGAATTTCCAGAATGGAATTCAGCTATTACAGCCACTGTCATGACGCGACTTGAACCCGGGACCATGGCAGAAATTTGTTTTGAGGTCCCTAGAAACCGAAAATAATATTCACCAAAATTTATATATATATATATATATATATATATATATATATATATATATATATATATATATATATATATATATATGTGTCCGCACGATAACTCTCGAACGAAATGTCCTAGGTTTACGAAATTTGGTGAAAATGTTGGAAGTCCCAAACCGTTGGACAAGTTCGTTAGCCAGACACGTCGGATGCCAGGAACATGGTGTTTGTTCTTGCAAAAAATTAGCTTTTTGCCAAAATTTCGACTTATTTAAAAATTTTTGCGAAATTTTTTTACATCATTTAAACGACGAAAAAAAATTACATAAAAAAGGTCTTTAAACTATTATTCTATGTCAACTAGTTTCCGAGAAAATTTAATTTTTATAAAAGGGCATTCGCTATGTTATGCAGGATGCTGCGACAGGGGTATACCTATATGCATAATTATATGAAAGAATGTGTTTGTGGTACAGGAGATAGATTGTATATAAGTCATATACGTCATACATATGTATACATATGTTTGTATGTTACTTATATGCCGTTTTTTAGGGTTCCGAAGAAAGTTCTATTTTTTAGAGCTCCGAAATAAATCTCCCGAGACTATAATAGAAATTTGTTTTGGGGTCCCTAGAAACCAAAAATAATATTCACTAAAATTTATGTATTAAATTTATATTTAGTCCCACACCGTTGGACAAATTCGTTAGCCAGCCATGTCGGATGCCTAGAACATGGTTTTTTTTGACCATTTTTCGTGAAAAAAATTAGTTTTTTGCCAAAATTTTCTAGTTAAAAATTTTTTTCGACATTTACTTACACCATTAGAAAGAGGAGGAAAAATCACTTAAAAGGGTGAAAAATCACAGAAAAACGGATTTTTATAAACGGAAATTCGCTATGTTATGCAGGATGCTGCGACAGGGGTATTTTTAAATTTAATTTAAAATTCAAATTTATTACTTCATTATTATAATAAGTTTATATAGTAATTATCTACAAAATAATTCATTAATACTCTTATATACATATTCGGATATAAAATTGAATAAAAACTAAAATTTTCCAATAGGGTAAGATTATTGGCGATCAAAACAAGGATCATACGGGAAAAATAATTCTCAAAGTCTAACTTCACTTGGTTGAAAACTTATCGAATATTTTATTAAGTTCTAGTTGGCAAGCGAATACTACACAACACCGTTAAAACGGTGCCAAATGTTTTTTTTTTTTTTTTTTGTTTATTTTAAATCAATGGACATGCCTAAATCACGTGTATTTACACGTATGTATATAGGTGTACATGTACCGTAAAAGCAGACAACATTGCCATAGTTTTCAATTTAAATCTATGTATGTGTATACAGGATGGAAAGTATATGAGTCTCGCTACGAAAACGGTGGATAGATCTCGCCCATATGTAAATTAACATTTGCCAATAAAGAAGCAGAAATGTTTTTTTAACAAAAAAAATTTGATATTAAATACAAGTCAAAAAATCGGCCCTTAAAATTTTTTTTTAATCCGGCTCTGACCATCGTATATTTTAATTTTCTGTTCTATGTTTTTGCAAAAATTTTATTGAATTTTTTGTCAACAAAATTATTTTATACTTTTGGTACCAATAAAAGGTGTATACATAATTTAGTCAGGGCCGTACTTCGAAAAATTTGGAAACATCTTGAAGCCAGTTTTTGTGTCTACAGAGTACTTATGAGTCACCCTGCAAACGACGAGTGTTATTTACTTTCCACCCTGTATATGAATTTAAGTTATATTCAACTGTTTTTATAAAATAAAATGATACAAAAATCGTTGATTTCACTCATAAATATATTTCTCAAAAACTTACAAAACAGTAGTACATACTTTAAAATGTCAACAAATTCATAACTTTACCTACCCATTATGCTTTTTAGTGAAATATGAAAAAATATTATAAAATTGTTAAATATACCACTGTTTTTCACACTTTGTTGTTAATTTTGTACGCTTTCTTATTTTTTTTGTTAATAAAATTGGAATGTCAAAAGGAGTAAAAATGTGACCATCTCCTTATTTGAGAGCTGGATCCGCTTCTGTGACTGAAAGAGGATTTTTTACACTTTTTTTTTTTTAAATTGCGTGGTCACAACTACGTAACTTTAATGCATTCATTCCAGTTGTCATTCTTCATAAGTGATCATTAAGTCCCTAAATTAATCGGTGGCGCTTTCCACTGAAGTTCAAAAAGTTAGGCAGTGAGATGTTTTTCGTTTATACAAGTATCTCCTCTTTACCATTTAAACTTTCTCTACCTTCGTTACTGTACTTGTGCGTACAGTTTGTTTGGTTTTTATTAGTTCAGTCTCCAGCCATTGTTTTTTTGAATAGAGAGCAGCACGTGTCAGATTGAAGACGTAAGGAATGTTGCCATCTAGTGACGTTGAATGAAGCCTTGTGATGATTTCTAACTACTCATTGATGTTTTTATTTTTCTATAATTTAACTGGGACAATTAATTTGTTTTCACGTGATTATTTTTTTTTTTTAATTTGAACTCTTCTCATAATCTCTCTCAGTTACTATATATACTATTAAATTTCCTACATTAGATCCTAAAAATTGTGAAAAATTTGCTATTGACCACAGAACTTTGATAATACGTGTCCGGCACGCACTTGGCGAATTTTTGTTTTTATCATGGCTTCTCACGTTCTGGGACACATTTACATAATAATAATATAAAATATTAATTTAATGAATCTAAATTGCTCGTATAATATGAGCAGATTATATTATATGTATAAAACACTGCGCCATACATACATTGATTGTCAACCGTCACTAAACCCCCCCTCCCAAAAAGCACGTATATATTACTCACATATTATTAATATTTAATGTATTAATGTATTATATTATGTATTTGTAACAGATTTACACTGATATTCCGTTAACCGTACGACAATACATAAACGTCGTACCCTTAACGAAAATCATATACAGGATGTTTCTCTAGACAATTTATTTTTTAATAAAAATTAAAATATTTTTATAAAAATAAATTTTTAAGTAATATTTTCTAACTACATAATATTTATTTCTAATTGTAAGCTTGGTAATTATAATATATATGTGTATTAATAATTTTTATTATTACTATTATCATATATTTATGTTAACTTTTAAAATAATCGCCTGTATATGTTAAAAATTTAAGATCTGTTTACATAAAAATGTTTGTTTACAATAAAAATTTTGTCACGTAGACTGTGTATGTATATACAAACACACACAAACGGTACGCATAATGGTAGTACGGATAATGAAATGACGCGGTAATAGTAATGTGGTTCATTGATCCTTTTGGTGGGCGAGAGGGAACTTTGTTTGGGGGAGAAAGAGCTAAGTTTCTCAATACCAAACGAGATTCAAATGAAATGAATATGTATTATTTTCTGCAAATATAATAATTAATTAATTTTATTGATTATTGATCTTTTTTTTATTAATATTGGTTGTGTGTAGTACATATTATATGTGACCTGATTTAAAATTATCAATCTCTTATCAAAACACAACAAGTACATACATAATAAATATGTAATTTTAACACTTGTAACAGTTGTAATGCTATGCAGTATACACGCATCATGATTTATGCAATTTTTCAAACCTATTTTTTTCCACCACAGAAATCATACATGTTTTTCCGGAGTAAACAGTAGCCTGTATCTTTCTGCCTCTCCCCGAGTATCATTATGTAAAATTTTAAGTCAATTGCGGTTAAGCGGTTAAGGCGTGAAGCGAGAAAAATTAATTTTTCTACAATCTTAGTGGAAAAGTAGACTTTTGCGCTCTGTGAAGATCCGCTCATATCCTTGTTGCTGTATCGCGCCTTCGTTTGACATTCCGCTTTGGGGCCTTATTCAAATACGTTGTATTAATATGGTATTATTTGAAAAAACAAATATTGTTGTTAAATTTTCCAGGAAATAATAGAAATGCACAATTTGCAAATATGTATGTATGTTGCAAATATTCGCAATACAATAAATATTTTTATTGTAACATGATCATCGTTAATTCATCACAATGAGATATACATATATTCAAATAATAATAGCTACATATATTATATGTTGACATACTTACTTAGGTTATTACGTTGTTAGTGGAAAAAGATAGCACTCGTTTAAAGTGAAACGGGGCGAATGCAGTTTTAATGTGCAATATTACACATTATTATTTATGAGTTATGACTGACAATAAGATGCATTTGTGTACACACTGAGCACATAAATACATAAATAAGCTTCAGTGCACTTGTTTATTTTAATCAACGCATGTACCTACATGTATGTACATCTTGCACTTGTACGTTTGTTTGCTAACATAACAAACAAACAAACATACATACATAAAAATAATTAAATTAGAATTATGTGTACATAGCTTAGTGGGAGATAAAATCATTGTGCTTCCTCCAACTCTTTAACTGTTCATCTTTATCATATTGAAAAAAATAATGCGTCACGGATGGCCTCAGTGATGGCCACACAGCTTTCGGAATAAAATATATTCGACAAGGAGGCGTCCAAATAGGCCTCTCACCGATTTCGATCAGTTAGATTAAGTTCACCTCCCAAAAACAGAGAGATATTAAACTTGCCAATAGACTAGTGGTTAGCATGGAGGACATATAAGCGGTACGCACCTGTGTTCGAATCCCGGAATGATTTACTTTATTAATTTTTTTTTTTTTAATTATTGCAATCTTCAATATTAATATCAAAATTTCATGCTCATAGTCGGAAAAATGTCGGAATTACGGAAGAATGTGACGGACGGACTGACGGATTTTATGAAACTATAAGGATTCTGAGATGTTTCTTCGGAATCCTAATGATATAATGTAGTATGTATACTTGCTCAAAAAACATTTCATAAAACTTTTTATAGTTTATAAAATGCTAATAAATTTCGATTTAAAAATAAAGACATCCTACTCAACAAGTCTAATTCAGTTATTTTAGATTTTCAAAAAGAAAAAAAATAGTTCATTGTTAGTAAACCAGGCGAATAAATTAGAACTGCACTTGAATTTTTTATTTTATTTTAACCTTAACGTAACAGAAGACGTATTAAATTAATGACATTTAACGAAAAGTTTTTAGTTTTTTATTAAATATTTTGTATACTAATACAAATGGGGGTGCTCAAGCATCCATGATGAGGTCTGCTGAAGTGGTTAAATTTCACTTTTTTCCGCAAAAAATACCATTTTATTGTACACAAATTGTATAACATTAGTCCGGGAGCCCAACACAATTTTCCATGTATGATGTTCGTACACATAAAAATACTTAATATTTATAGTGAAAAGTTATAAATGACAATAAAAAAAGCTAACAACACAGTTATAGGACTGCCCCTGTCCCATTTTTATTTGAAATCTGCTGAGGATGGCGGTTGGAGCCAATAACTGGTAAGGGGCTGATTGTAAAAGCATTTATTAATAATAGCCAAGAAAACCAAAGAGAGGGAACATTCTGTTCAAAGTTATTGCAAATTAAAATTTTTAAAAATTGTATTTTATAAAATTCCTTTAAGTTCCTCCCCTTTTTCCTTGCTTTAGGAGAAAGTTTATATTTCAGATCACTGCGTCACTGACTGTGACGACATTTTGAAAAAAAGTCGAACATTACCTTATTGCAAAATTTCAAAATTTATTCAATTCTAATAAAAAAAAAAAAAGAGTCTCTGAAAAGAAACAAAAAAATCAAAGTTTTCCTAGGTCACGTGGCTTACGAAAATGGTCCGGAAAACCAATTAATTGTCCCAGAACGCATTTGAATTAAACATAAAAAAAATAAAAACATCAATGAGTAGTTACAAAACTTCACAAGGTATCATCAAACGTCACTAGATGGCCTTATGTCTTTCATCTCACATGAAAAACATAAGGCCATCTAGTGACATTCCTTATGTCTTAAATCTCACACGTGCTGCTATCTATTCAAAAAACGATGGCTGGAGATTGAACTAATAAAAACTAAAACAAACTGAGCGCAGCAGTACCAGTGTTAGCAACCATACTATAATATTATAAGACATACTATAATTACATCCTTTTTACTATGTACTATCATGCCTTTACAATAATCCTTAAATCTACTATAATTTTTATAAACCATATTTTTAGACCGAAAGAGCAAATTTTTCGGTAATTAATTAATGTTTTTCGTTTGGTGCCGAGAGGGTAGAAAAAAAGGTCGCCGCTAGTACGGGCGCTGAATTTATGAATATTTAACCATTATTTAATGTGATAAAATTGACTTTGACGATTGTTTTTCTAATCTACTATAATTTTTTCAAATTTACTATAATTTTAGGCCCTGGCACAGTAATCCCACTCTTCAGGGTTGCTAACACTGAGCAGTACAATAACAAACATCGAGAAAGTTTAAATGGTAAAGAGGAGATACTTGTATACACAAAAAATATCTCGCTGCCCACCGATTAATTTAGGAACTTAATGTTCACTTATGAAGAATGGACAACTGGCATGAATGCATTAAAGTTACGTGTTTGTAACCAGGGCTAGCTTAGCCAATAGGCCAACCTACTCCATAGCCTACTAGGGGCTTGTCAGTTATTTTTTAAAAGAAAGTTTGAAAAAAAGTAGGAAAAATTAAGATTTGCTTCTTTTCAAGCAAAAGGTGGGGAGCGGCATTTTTCACGGGCGGCACTTAGGGTTAATCCGGCCCTGGTTTTGACCACGTAACTTCAATGCACTGTTGTTGATTAAAGTCCCGGCAACAATCGCCGAAAATTAGACACTTTAATGCGTTGCGTACGCCGTTCGTACATGAAAAATGTGTTCGGTCTCTCGGCCCAAAACACGTAGATCGACCATACTACATAATTTTGATATTATTTTAATTATTACATGACTGTTACGATTGCTCGTGTCGCGTCATGTTCGCTTGTTGGCCCCGCTTATTGTTTTTTCACTCACTTAACTACTGACTGACAGTCAGACCACATTGGATCAGCCACTCATATACTCACCGCTAGTCACACACTATACAACACTCTGCATGCGATTACAATATTTCGATCATCAGCAATAGCACGTTAAAAAGTTGTGTTACAAAATTTCTTTTTTTTGCCCGTATTTCTCCTCTAGTACTAGTAGTAAAATTTTTTATCGAATCAACACCATTTGATTTAGTGCATATTAATTGAGCGATTCAATTCAATCAGATCATCTATTGGCAACAAGAAGAGCCACTACAGTTCCAACTTTACACCAAATATAGTTCCTAATTATTATTAACAGTGAATTAAATAAATTAATTAAATTAAGTGAATTTAAAAAAAAAAATATTTGTGTGCAACATTTTAAAAGAGAAAAATCATTTATTTATGAATTTAAATGCAATTTGCCAGATAATAATTTATCTAACGTATCGTTTAAAATATTTACCAAACAGTGTTTGAAAAAAAAAAAGCTTTTTATAAAACTTTTCACTGGCCTTGAAGAGAATAGTACATTTGTGAATTTATTTAAATAATAAAAAACTTTATTAATTAATTAATTTTTTACTATTAAAATAAAATGTATTTTTGATTTTTTTTCTGTGTTACATAACAATTATCAACTGAGACACAGACTGGGAGAAATATTTTTAAAATTTTTTATTCGTTGAATTTGAATTAAAAATATCTATCGCGTTTAGTGTAAACAAAATAATCGTTTTTTTTCTTTTCTTGAGAGATTTATTTGAACTAGTTAACCTCATTGAATCAATTATTTTCTGTGACGTAACAACAACAGTCGAGTCTAGTAGTTTTATCACTTGGACTATAATTTAGTATGTATCCGCGATTGTGATTGCAAAAAATTGTCGGACATCTAGTCATTTTTTTTTATAAGTATTGTTACCGATTTTTAAAGCGCAGGTGATCGATCACCTGTAACGTAATTTTTTTTTTTTTTGGTTTTGCGAATATTGTTAAACTTGTTACAGTGGACTTGAAAGTGAAGAGGAAATTTTGAGTATCTCACAACATTTGGCCGTTACCGAAAAACAGGCCAACAATACTAAAACACCACCAGCAGCAGCAGCAGTCACCATCGTTAAAGAATCAACAACACCCGCGACAGTGGTCGCGTTAGAGGAAGAAATTAAAGAGAAAGTTATACTGAAGGAGAAGAGTAACGAAAATATACCGTCAGTAATATTGACACCACCATCACCCCCGTCAAAGACAAAGAAATCGTCAAAAGTTAATAAACAGGAAGTTAAAAAAGAGAATAATAATAAATATTCGGATTTTTCGGGGGTGTTTACCACTACTACTACGGCGGCATCAAAACAACAACCACGCAGTGTCACTGAGAGTGTGTTTGTTGTGAAACCGGAACATCCACCGCAAACGGCCACTTTCAAAATATTTGCACCGAGAACCGAAGATATGAATAAAGGTTTCTTAATGTTTTCGGATGAGGAGCCTGGTCTTACAAGTAAGTTACAAATGTATTACACTAATTACTATAAGTTCGAGGAAAACACACACTTTTTACGGGGAAATTTTTTATTTAAAATTCACGTACTTACGAAATAAATATATATACAGGTGAATAATTTAAAAGTTTCCATTTTTATTACAGTGTCACTCTTGTTGTCGAATCAAAAATAAACAAAATAGTAACAGGTCAAGATGTCATCCATTGAAATCCATAACTTGACCCATCCATGCTTTTTAGTGAAATAATTATTATTAAATATACCACTGTTATTCACACGTTGCTGTTAATTTCAAATAACATCTAACAATAACACTTAATAAGAGATTTCAAATTTTGGGCAATTTGTTCTAATTGTTAGATATTTACATTTAAAATGCAATATTTTTATCGTTTGTATTAGGCGTCCGTTGATAAAAATATTTTATCTCGCTAATATGCCATTCGGAACTAATGTCGTAGTATTTATAAATATCTAGAATATGTATGTACATATGTGATCTTAGTGATATCTAATATCTTTTAATATTAGTGATATTTTAACGAATACTAATATATTCTTCTCGCCACTATTGGTAATGTTACGAATTGTTAAAAGATTCTAACTTTACCTAACCGACAGTAACCTATCACTGAAACGAATTGTTCGATAATACGCGATTAAATACTTGTGAAAATTTATTCCTAAATATTTGTAGAGATTATGTAATTTTTCATGTGATAAAATTACCTATTTGAGTTTTATAGTTTTTGAAATACCAACTAAAGTTTGCATTAATATTAATAGATTTGAACGTTACTTTATGGTATTCCCTATTTTGTAAATAATAAACAAATATTTTACTTTGCAAAATACCACTTTTATTTTTGAAACTGTGACAATATTGTTTCGAACCGTTAGTTCATTTTCAAACAGAAATTTGAAATACCAATTAAAGTTTGCATATTTGTTGAAAACATAAATGTACCATATAAAAATATAAACTGAATGAAAGCTAATAATTTTAAGTAATCGCGGCTGATAATGCTGGCGTTCCGGACGAAAATTTTGTTAGCCTAACGTCAGCTAACGGAGCTTTCATCGTTACAAACCAGAGGGCTCTGATTCAAAAAATTAGAGTTAAATATTTTTTCATGGTTTTTCACGGTATAATAAATATTTAATTTCTGAAGTACAGCCACATTTAAAAATTATGGAATAAAAATAATCAGTCACCATGTTAGAAATTGTTATTTTAATATATAATGTATGTTAATTTTTTTGAATGCGTGCCCTCTGGTTTGTAACGGTGAAAGCTCCGTAAGCTAACGTTAGGCTAACAAAATTTTCGTCCGGAACGCCAGCAGTGTTAGAAAAATTTAGTAGGTTGTTAGAAATAACTGTTGTTGTCACTTAAGTTGTATCAATCATATTTAAAAGAAATTCGGTCATTTTGATAACAAAAATGAAAAAAAATTCACACCCAAATTACTGGAATTCAACGAATCACACTAATTTAAATTATTTCAGTACGGTTTGTTTGAGGGGAAAAAATATTTTTTTAACTTTGTGACGTCCACAAGTTGACTAAAATTTTTCAGTGCCTTATTAAAAAATTATTAATAAAGGTGGTGGCGTTCGCCAGAAAATTTTGTTATTCTAACCTTAACTAACAGAGTTTTTACCGTTACAAACTAGAGGGCTTGCATTCAAAAATGCATTAGATATTAAAACAACAATTTCTAACATGGTAACTGATTGTTTTTATTCGATAATCTTTAAATGTGGCGGTTCTTCAAAAGTATTTATTTAAAAAAAATATTCAATGTGCATTAATTTGTTGAATCAGAACCCATGTGATTTGTAACGGTGTAAGCTCCGTTAGCTAGCGTTGTTAGGCTAACAAAATTTCCTTCCGAACGCCACCAAAATAACAGAATATCAGAAAGTCGTGCTTTTTAAACACTAACTTAAGTAGTTACATTTTTTTTTTTTTTAAATTTGCAAAGTAAAAAAAAATGAAGTGATGTTTGATAGTATTTGTTTTGTAATAAAAATGGAAACTCTACAATTATTCACCCTGTAGATATGTATAATATACCGGTTACAATTGGGTGAAAGAAAGGTGTTGTATACGTGAGAAAAGACATGGTTTTTATTAAACGCTAGTATTAACCCAACCCAACACCTTCGTTCTCTTTCATTCATTACTTCAGAACTGTTCTTATAACTTGTACAATTACAAAAGAGGGGAAACTTGATAAGAGTGTCGATTCAGTTATAATACAAACAGTTCATGCAATAGTGCACAAGTTTACATTTAAAGGAAAAAAATTCATATTTGTAAGTCAATCTAATCAGCTATGTACACAGTTAGTTAGCTAATCAGAAAAATAGCTAAGAATTAACTTTACGCTTACTTGGAAAATAATTACAATATTTTGTGAGTGTAATAACATTTTTAATTTTTTTTTTTCAAATTTAAATTTAAATTACTTTAATGTATTATTGACACGATAAGATATGACAATTAGTATAGTAGATCAGGACCTTAAATTCCTTAAAGAAAAAGTCAAATATTTTTTTTGTTCAACTTTAGCTTTCATAATAATAAATTTATCTAGTCAAGTCTTAAAGAGCAGTTTATAAATATTTCGCGAATAGTGTTTTTCGGATTCATAAGACTATTTGAACTTGAATCAGTTTTTTTTTTTTTTTTTTGAAAATATGTTGATAAATCAAAAAGGTACACACATAACAGTTCAAAGCCCCCCAAAATTTTGTCATAAAAATAATCATCATTAAATGATTGACGGTAACGGCACGTTGCCAAATATTGTATCTGTTTCGAAAAATAATGTAATATTTTTAGACCACGATTAAAGTTGTTTATTATTAATTTTATTTTCGATTCGACGAAAAATTGATAAGTCCCAACATCAACTACTATTTTTTTTTTTTTTTTTGTATTGTTTCAGTTCTGAAAGATGAACCGGACGACCTGACACACTTGGCTCCGACCGCTGGAGATGTTTGCGTACCGTTGGCCGACAATATATTTTTCTCCGACATGTTGGACGATTTCATTTTGTCGGAGAATTGTTCGTTGCTCACCGACGATTTGGCATCGTCGCTAGATTCGTCACAGTCGAGCCATAAAACGTCGAGCACGTGCAGTATAACGGATCCGTTTATGGTGTATCGGGACGAATTGGATCTGTGTAAATCGGAATTGAGTAATTCACCGCAATTATTGTCACCAGCTCAATCACAGGTAATTTTTTATGTCTCCGAACGACGAGACAATTATAATATCGGTCACGTCGTCGTATTTTCTAAGAGTAGGGGAAAAATTACTATCATTATTATTATTAATGTTATTCTGAAAGTTCAGGTCTGTTTCCATGAATATATATTCTTACTTTTGTGAGGGTACTTTTAAAATAGAAAAAAACAAACTACAGTTGATCCGTTTTTTGTGCAGTGGATAGGCGGGGCGCATAAAAAAAATCGCACAAAAAAAAATATATTCAAAAATATCATAAATAGCTATAAAAAAAGTATAGTTCGATCCAGATTGTACAAAAAACTTTTTTTATGCGGTTGGTCGGGACCGCATAAAAAAAGTTTCATCGAAAAAGCATCACTCAAAACGCTCAAAACTTAGAAATTGCTTCTATAAACAAGATAAAGCATTAATTCATACACGTAGAAACATTTTATTTCAATTATATTATGAAAATTATGAAAAATACATGTGTAACAAACTTAAATGATGCAATAATAACTTATGTTCTTTTGCAATGTATTGATTAATTGCTTAAAAGCCGTTAAAAAGTATATTTATCAAAGAAAGTTATTATAGTAAATGCTTAAGTATCTTACTGTCTCTTGATTTTGATTTATGGTCCATTTCAGTTAAGGAGAGGGCAAGGTTAATTCGTACAAAAAAAGGCATGTTTTTGTTATTTTATTGTGACGACACAGTTAAAATCTCTTTATTAAAACCAGTGGTACATTAAAGTATAACATTCGAAGAATATTGTATAAAATTTTCACGAAGAAATATTAAAAAATACAGTAATGGCAGCAATTATTCAGACGTGTCTCGGAAAAAAGTAGAATTGCGGTGCCCCTCATAACTTGGTACTGGATCATCCGAAATAAAAAAATTAAAGTTCATTCGTTAGATAACAGTTTTCCTCAGGTAACGCTGGGAGCGTTCTTCGAAATTTCAGTTTTTCACTTTTTTGGAACACTTACAACGGAAAAACACGATTTTAGCGAAAAAAATTGGCTAATTTGTTATTGTAAAATAAAAATTATTAACAAATTTGAAAAAAATTCTCCAGCGTTACCTCGTAAATTATGTACAGAAATAGTGTTCAAAATTTCAAATGGATCGATGCTGTAGTTTTGAAGTTATAAGGGGCACCGACTTTGAAAACGTGAGCTGTGAGGAAAATGCTTTAAGGTTTTGAACACTTAAAAATTCTGGTATAAAACTGATATAGAATACTTACTGCTAAACTAAATTTTGTACCCTACACTGACAAAATATACAGTACAGGTATAAACATGTTAGTACTTCCATTGAAATTTCTATTATATGACTGAGAAAGACAGAGATATATAGAGAGCAAAACATCTGCCAGGTAACAACAAAAATGCTTATAACTTCGTCAATTTTGCTCTAATCAACTTGAAATTTTGAGACAATATTCTTGAGATATTATGCATTCAGTTAAAAAAATAAAAACAAAAAATGCAAAAAAATTATTTTAATACCTTACCCTGCCCTTAAATTTAACCATGCTTCGTCACTTTGAATTTAAATAATTTCCGTTTTCTTGGCTTTATCTCTTTCATTATTGCATTTACGTAAATTTTAAATTTGCAGTTTGTTTTTAGAAAAGAATAGAAAATTTATTTGTTTCGAATATAAGAATTATTTAATTTTTTAACGAAAACATGATCAATTGTATCTGAAATGAGGTATACAGGGTGTCAGAGAAATAAGTGTTAATATTTTGAGAGATGACTCATAGCGCCCTGTAGACACTAAAACTGCAGGAATTTTTTCGGAATTAACAGTCGCGTCACCCCTCAATATTTATTATATACAGGGTGTAAAGGAAATAATTCTTACCCTTTTGAGGGGTGACGCGACTGTTAATTCCGAAAAAAATTCCTGCAGTTTTAGTGTCTACAGGGCGCTATGAGTCATCCCTCAAAATATTAACACTTATTTCTCTGACACCCTGTATATTATGCATATTAATGGCCATTTTTTTTTAAAAATCGCATAAAAAAACCGCATAAAAAAGAGTTCAGCTGTATTAATGAAATTTTTCTGTTAGTTTTCACCATTTTAATAGGCAATTGGAAAAATTATCGAAGATATTTTTTTTATTATTTTTAGAGCCCTGCCGGAGGCAGTTTGCCGTCACTATGTAGTCCAGGAAATTCACTGAGTGAAGACGATCAGATTGCGTCATTTATTCAATTACAAATGGACTCAGAAGATGAGCATAACAGTTTTTCGAAGAAGGACACGTCGTCATATGTGTCGATGAGCGTGGACGTGAGTGACGATGGTTTGCCGTTGTTAAATGTTGCGGAAGATTTAATGTGGGGCGCACTCCCCGACGACAAATTGACATTAAAACAGAACATTAATAGGAACAGTGGTGGCAACAACAACAACGGCACAAATACACAATTGAATTCAAGTTTAGCGCAACTACTTTGCCAGAAGACGAATATTGTACGTCGGGCAAACGATCACGGTGGCGGACTGATAAACATGTCCGATCTACTGTATCAAAAATTTAGTCCAAATAAAGGTAATGTTCGATTTTTCCAAAAAAATCTATTTGAAAATTAGATAATTATGCAGAAGCACGGCTCGTTTCACCTATTTTTCGCTCTAAAAGGAAGATTAATGATCCGATTTTAATGATCCAATTTTTTTTAATTGTTCGTTGCCACAGCGGATTAGTTAAAAAAAAATATTACAAATCGATACCGATAGTGGAAATGCTGGGAAACTGTCGTTAAATTTAAAAAAATTCAATTTTTTCTAGATTTTCTTTTCTTATTTTGTATGCATGCGTGTCAAAGTCGAAGTATACTGTCAAAACTAACTAAACTAACCTAACCTTAACTAATTTCACCACCTAGTTTTTATACTAAAGTCGAAGTATATTGTAAAAATTTAAACTAACCTAACCTTAACTAACCTCACCACCTAGTTTTTATATCAAAGTCGAAATATATTGTAAAAACTAACTAAACTAACCTAACCTTAACTAATTTCACCACCTAGTTTTTATATCAAAGTCGAAATATGTTGTCAAAACAAACTTGATCAATTTGATCATAATATGCACTCAAATCATGGCGTTGAGATAATCGTAGTTTTCAAAATTAAGTCAATATTTCTAACTTTCACGCTTAATATTTCGAAAATGCATCGAGATATTGATTTTTTTTATTCTTGAAAAAGTATTTATTTTCGTCAGTTTTACTAGACTATGCACTCACACACACACTAAATGACAAAAGAAAATTTGAAAAAATTGAATTTTATCAAATTTTAAAACAGTTTCCCAGCCTGTTTCCATTGTCGGTATCGATTTGTAGTAAGTATTTTTTTAATTAATCCGCCGTAGCGACGAACATTTTAACAAAAAAAGTAAATAAAATCGGATCATTAGTTTTTTTTTTTTTTTAGCCAATAATGGGGTATTTGACAGTATCAAAAAAAGCAATTAAAACAAATTTTAATGAAAATTTATAATAAAAGACAGCAATTTATTATACTAATTCATCTTAACTATCATTATTTGACTTAAAAAATAAAAAACTAATTTTTTAGCTAAAATCCACGTAAGCAGAAACGGTCTGTGACCGTTGCTTTCTCTTATATTTCAATACTATCTTCACTAGTGTCGCTACTTAAATTCCGGTTAGCAAACATAACTATGGAAATTAATCAAAATTTAATTACAGTGGACTTTCGGAGATTGTCCAATCGCAAATTGTCCATATTTCAGTGTTAGGGATTTAAACATCGTATGTTTACGTCACACGAACATTGTATTCACAAAAATTGTGTGTTTGCAGTATTCGTGTGACGTAAACGTGCGATGTTTAAATCCCTATCACTGCAATATTGATAATTTTTGATTGGACAATCTCCGAAAGTTCACTGTAATTTTTTTTGAAATCAACAATTTCTTTTCCTAGTTACAGGAAAAATAAACTTTTTTTTCCTTAGTTACAGGACACCTGTTGCTATCTAGAGAATGTGACGTAACTGACGTTTTTGCGCAAATTTTGAGAACAAATACTAAAATAAATTTTTTCTAACAATTTTCGGCATTATTTTTAAAAATTAAAAACGTATACATGCATAATACATAAATATGTGTGTTTTAAAATAATTCTCCATTGGTGGAGCCGTGCTTCTGCATAATTACCGAAAATTATAAAAATTTATCTAATTTTTACAGATGGTACAACAGACCATTGGTTATTAGACGATAGTAATTCAGTACCCGCTATAAATAAATCATCATCCGAGAGGTCATCCATTACCAGCACCACCACCACCACCAACACAATTAAAAATCAAAAAAATCTAACATCAGATCGTGCCCAGAAACGTGTCAATTCAAATAGTCACAATCAATACGACCAGACAATATCGACAAAACGTTGTAAAAATGACCAACAACAACCAATCGAGAAATTATCGAGCGAACTATTAAATCAATTAATGTCCAACACAACACCGACGCGTCGCACAACGCCATCGGCGCAATCCAAACAACATAACAAATCGGCCGATTGGCGGCAGCACAATTCACAGTGTGACGCAGGTGATCCGCCACCCACTAGCGATAGTGTACTAATGAATCTATTGGTAAGCGGCTGTGATATTAAAGCGGGCTACGTATGTATTGTCCCGCAAAAAGTGAAAAAAGTTAAATGAATAAGAGTACATATTTTTTTTTTTGTTGGGTTGCGAAAAGGACATTCGTAAAATTTTAGTGAGAGGGCGAAAGATTTGAGACGAAAAGAAAAGACAAAATTATTCAAATAAAACAAGGAAATAATCTTATAACTTTAATTTCGTCCGGATCGTTGGTGTAGTGGTTAGCACGCCTGGCTAGTTACCAGGAGATCCTGGGTTCGATTCCCGGCCGATCCGGATAATTTTTTCAATCACTTTGTGATTTTTAATTTAATCTTATAACTGATTGATTATCTGTGATAAGTCTATGTTTTTTTCGTCCTCTCAGCGGCAAAAACGTTTGGAAAGATTTTCGGATAAAATTGGTTTTATTTTATTTTTTTTTTTTATTTTCAGAAATATTTATTTTTGCATTCCGTTAATTTTGTGTTTTTCTTTCTTTTTTTCTTTTCTTTTTATATAAATATATTTGTATTTAGAACTTGTTGTAAGAATTTTTTGGGAAATTAAAAACACAATTTATTGTAATTTTATAAATCGTATTTGTTGAAGTTGGAAATTTTTATAAAATGATGTATACGATTTTTAATATGAATATTGTTACTGTGTAACAAGCAAATAAATCTATTTTACTATTGTTATTTATTTTTCCTTCAAACACACCATCTTGCTGTCCTCCCACCTCTCATTCCTTTATTCAAGAGAAATACACATTGTAAATGAGCAATAAAAACAATTTTGAAGAAATTAAATACTTTTTTGGAAAAGTTTATGAACATAAAAATGACGGTACATATTATTTGTCATGTGATAATTATTAATTTGAATGGAAAAACTTTGTAAAAACCCGGATTCATTTCAGTTTTTGATTTTCGCCATTTTAATGATCGGTTCATATACTTCAATAAGAGAAAACGCATCATAACCTATAATTTTCATAAAAAATTCGAGTTATTTCTATCTGGAACCTGTCGTCTATTTGTTTTCAATAACCTGCCGGTGTTTAATAGGCATTAACCATATTAAGTAATGGGATCAAACTCAAAACTCGACTCGTAATCGTATAATTTTTTGTTTATTTGATGGAAAATGATGAAAATTTTAAAATTTCGTAATTATGGGCGTCCTTGAATTTTTAAATCGTTCAAAATCACTTCATATCCATTAAAATGGATAAAAAAAAAAAAAACACCCTCATAGAAAATTAAATGTGGGCGGCACTGTCGAATTAACTGATTGGAAACTACATACAACATGATTTCATAAGGAATTTTATAAAGTGTCTTTGAAATCCAAATAAACACTCATCCAAAACATGTTTTTGTAGAAGTTACCCCGTCCTTAACTATTTGCGATGAAAATTCCATTATCAAAATTTGTAAGGTTTGGATTTGTGAATTTATTTCCTGATAAAAATAAAAACTTAACGAAATGATTAGGAAACCCTATAAAAATATCAAAAATATTTTCCTTGTACCTACTACAGTCACAATAAATAAGTATTTAATTTCTAAAAAAAAAATTGTTTGAACATTATTTCCTTTCTACTTCGAATTTTGAGTTAAATTATTTTGAAAACCTTTTCGCAACCATTATAAGGATAAAAATGTATAATATTGAAAACAGTAATTTTTATTGTACGAAGACAGACCAGTGAATATATTATAAATAGACTAATATAAATGTGTAATTGAGGCAACCAGTTACGACTAAGTCCCGACCTTAATAGTATTCTGTAATATATAATAATGGATGGTATCCATAGTAACGTTTTCAAATAATTATTGTAAAAATATAATATTGATAATAAAATTTTACTTTTTTGAGAAGAAACTGCAAAATTTTGAAAGAAACAAAGTGTGGTATTCGCTTTATTTTCAAAATGTCCTGCAATAATTATAGTTGCATTTGCTCAAAAATTTACATTATATTATTAAATTTCACCCGTCTCACTCTTGTTACCTGCTTCAAAAAAAAAAAATGCCTACAAACTGGCTTTACACTTTGTCTATAGTAGTATAATATAATAGTGTTCATTGGTCTGTGTGTACGAAGCATGCGTAGATTGCAATTAATTCAATTCCATTTTTTTTTAAATTTAGGACGATATAAAGAAAGATCCGGATCCATCTGTAATGGACACAAGTCCACCGAGGTCGTTACCGGATGACACGCATACACCAGCGCCAATTGTCGGTAGCGGCCCGTTACCGAACATATCCGTGTTGCTTGGCACGCATCGCACCACCATTACACCCGTCAACGACACCCACCAGACAACACGACGACATCGCGAACATACAATACGTAAAAATTCATTTTCACTGTTGGACCCGGAGGGTCGCACGATACCGTCACTGATGGATCTTAGTGAACAGGATTATGAGGTGAATGCGCCAGTTAATAACACGCCACTGTTACAAGGTTACGAACTGTTGAACGCGTTAGAATGTTCAAATTCGTCGTTGTTGATGTGCTAATCAATTGATCGACCAATAATATTGCCTTTTGACAGATGCATTTCAATCATAATGGACGACTTGTATAAGTTTAGTGTTTGTTTGTTTTTTTTTGGAAGCCATTATTCATTCCATTGAATTCGAGGCAATCAGATTTTTTTGATATTTCAATATATTGTATTGTATGTAATTATATTATAAAGTATATGGTTATTTTTTTTTTTTAATTCTACCTAAAAATATTGAAAGGAATGTTTTGTACAGGGTAAAATTTACAACAAAAAACGGAATGGAGAGCTTACATTATTCTTTAAATTTTCGTGTAATTGGGAAATAAAATTTAAAAAGTCAAAAAAAAAAAAAACGTTATTTTCGTGTGGTCCATACACACTTGGCAAATACGATAGACTTGACGAAAGCGGAAATGTATTTTAAATATAAAGATATGTAGTATTAAGTTAAGCGAGTTGATAGAAACTTATTTTTCGGTACAATATTTTATTTTATTTTTTTTTATTTCACTACAAATATACAATTTTTTTTTTTTTATTTGTATATGATGTAATTTCCAAGATTGACATATCAGTTACATTAATTTGATGATAATGCTTTCTTTTATTTCAATGCGCATGCGCATCAAACAGTTTATTACAAAGATATACAACATAAAGTTATATAGCGTAAAAGCCCCTATATCCGAACACGATACGATACTGGAACAGTTTTGACATTTATATACTAATGAAGTTATTTCTGAAAGAAATCTCTTGATAACAAAAATTATTATTAATAGAATGATTATTTTTTAATTTAAATTCGCCTCGCATTTAATGTTTCGTACTTAATCAAAGAAATATATAGATATTTTAAACATTTTTTGTTGAATTTGTCTATTTTGATTTCAATCAATGCTAATTGATAGAAACACATGCCTTATAAATTTCAACATTTGCCAGTGAATTCTCCAAATTAATATAATAAAAATATACAAATAATTTTTATTAATCCAATTAATAGATTAGAACAGGTAAATCACGTTTTTATTTTGTTTAAATATTATTTACAGACTTCTTTTAGTACTCATTACAAATATTAACCTTTGTTTTTAATGTATTATAAATATTTAGGTGTCCTTATTAATATCATTTTTAATTTATTTTTGCATCTAAAACACTTGGTCAGTGTTTTTTGTTTTATGATGTAAGGTAACGGGCCTAGTTTCTGACCTTTTAAGAGTGATGGCTGAGGTTAAACGACAGTAATAAATATAAGTTTAAACTTAAGAGACAATTAATAATTTTATCAACTAGTTTATGGCTTTCAAAATAAAGTCATACAAGTAAAATAATTATTTGAATTGAATTAATAATTTAAATTAATGTTTTAAAAATTGACAAAAAGGACCCAGTTTCTGACCTTCAAAATTTCTCAAGTGACAGTTTCTGACCCCGACAGTGGCCTAGTTTCTGATTCTTAAATTTAAAAATACAGTTTTTTAAAATTTAATTTATAAATAATTTTTTATTGATAAAAATGAATGTTTAATGTTATATACGTTATGAAAAATAACAAAAACTAATCGAAGATAACTATAAATAACAAAATAACTAACAAAAACTGGTTAGAATTTAATTGGGCCATACCACTTTAGAAGTGAGCCTAGTAATTGACCCTCATATTTCAATAATAAAAATCATTCTAAGGTATTTTATAAATATTTTAAAATAAATTTTAAACAAATATTAACCTGCTCATATATTTTTAATTAAGTTTTCATACTTACATGATGAATATTGCACAGATCAAAATGAGTACTTTGTAACATAAACTGTTAGGAAACTACCAAAAAAATAGTTTTTACACACATTTTAAACTTAAAATTTTTTTTTTATTTAGTTAATATATTCTAAACTTTTTAAATTGCTGTTCATTAGACACAGAATAGATTACTTTAAATTAAGAATTTATTTTTTTTCTTATTTAAAATATAGTTTTTTTATTAATTTATAACAAAGTTGAAAAGTTCAGAAACTGGGCCAGGGTCAATTACCGGGTCTTTTACCTTATAATATTCTGTTTTTTCCGGAACGTATAATTATTGATAAATCAAAAATATTGATTTAAAACTTTGTATTATCTTTCTACTCTGTAGTTTTTCCAAACAACTACATAAGGTTTTTTACAAGATCACTAGACGGCGATATCCTTTAAGTGTATATGTATAATGTTAAGTTCTCAAACCATTTTACTGAATACTCGCGACTTTGAATCCTACGTCAAAAGATGTCACTATATTTTAAGAATTTATTTTATAATTACATACTTGTTCGTATTAGGTGGTCCGACTTCTAGTGTTAATAAATTTTCTCTGTTCGCTTATACATGTCAACATTTTGTAAAAGAAAAACATTAATAGATAAAAATTGTTGGGTTATATTTTTTTTTTTAAAACATATTCATTGGATTAAAAAAAACCTTCCTCCATGCTTATTAATATAAAAAAAAATGCGTGTTTAATTTATTTATCAATTTTTATAAGCCCGTTTAATGACACACCTAAAAATAGTGTTCCAGTATAGGGGCTTTTACGTTAATTCAAACGAAAAATTTCTTTTAGGTGCTTTAAGCGATCCTATGCGTATGACATGAACACGTACACACATGTATATACCCGACTGTTTGATGTGCGCGTTGAATGCTTTTTAAATGGATAGAATCTTGTGAGTTTGCGTCACCGGCACATGCTGTACGTGTAAGGATGATATATTATGCAACATTAGTGCTGTGTATATCTGTTATTTTCACTTTTGTCTCATTTCTGTTATATTCATTTCTCGTTTTTAGCTCTCTATTTCCAACGTTATTATGCAGAGGCCTCCTGTCCAGTTATTATTACTATTTTTCTTAATTTTTACTTAACTTTGATGAATCGTTAGAGGTGTAGGCGTAAAATAATATATAAATAATATTTGAAACAATACATAATATTATAGCTGATGTACTAAACAAGTGAATTTTTTAGCTACTACGGCGGCTAACGAACTTTGTGAAGTACATTTTATGAAAATTTTCAAATGTATTGTGATATTGTTAATTTTTTTTTTTTTATCTTAATAGTACTGCCTGATCACGACTTTTTGAACGATCGTGTAGCCATTGTAAAAATAAGAATGTAAATCCCTTCTATTGACGCAACAATTTTAAATAGTTCTTCGCTATCGAACAAATTCATTCTCAAACTCAATCCGAGTTTCGTGAATCGAATTTTAAGAGGGGCATACACTGTCTTTTTCTGGATTAAACAAAAAAAAAAAAATCGATAAAAATGTTTTTTCCTTTTTTTTTTGTAAACAGCAATCAACTGCCAAATAATATTAAAATGGATGTTTTATTTAATAATTAATGTATGTTTTATATTGTGACCATGTCCCTGCCACTTGTTTTCAAGGACGGGCCAATGACTGTCACAGTTTGCTAGGTGGCGCTGATGGTAGGGGAGTATACTAAATAGAGTTGGGACATGTGAGCATTTTTTATCAAATGGATGTCAAAATTAATTATCATATGATTGAGTACAAAAGTATCGTTACCAAGTTATGTGTTAACGAAAAATTAAAATTTTTTAATTTAATTAATCTTTCTAGGTTGAGTTGAAGTTTTTTTTTTAAATATTTAATTTATTTCCAATTTATTTTAGATGAATCTGATGAAAAATAGCGAACTATCGAAACTCATGTCCCGACTCTAATTGTAACTCCCTGTACATCAACGCCATCTGGTATATTAGTTACAGCGGGTCAGAATACGGTCCATTTTTTTATAATGGACTATATGCAGAGTGGCAGGGACATGATTGTGACACACACCCTCCCCCCCACCTACCTATTAATTCGCGCATAATTGCTTTTATTTATATTAAAAATGCTAACTAATCAATGACAAAGAATCTCTTATGCAATAAAATATTTATATTTCAAAAATTAATTTAGGATCATTTTATTAGTGGTGCTCCTTTTTGGTGAAATTAATCAAAATCGTTATTGAGAAACAGAACAAAAAAATCAAAATTGTACGATTATTTTTGAAAGACCATTATGTGCATAAAAGCATTTAAATTATTTACTGTAAAAGTTGAACGAATTTTAAATGAGAGACGTCTCGGCCTCTCTCATTTCAAATTCGTTCGACACTACTTATTGTTAGAGTATAGTACAGTGGTAAGTCATAAATAAGTAAGTTAAAAATACTATTTTAGTTGATTTATATTTGAATGTAATATAAGTTTTAACAAAAAATATTTTTCTTAAGTAAACATAATATTAAAATGAATAGAGATATTTTAAAATGAATAGAATTATATTAAAATGAATAGAGATATTTAAATAATTATATAAATTTTGTATTGTCAAACAAAATAAAATTTTTAATGGGATTTGATCATTTTTTAAATTTATTTCGTAAGCCCTCTAATCCAGTTTATGTTACAGCTAAAAAAAATTCGTAACGATTAAAATTGATAGCTAAAAATTGACATAAATATACGGCGTATTCACAATTGACTGGTATTACGTAACAAATTTTAATTGCCGTTTTTAAAAATACTGATTTATAAATAATTGCTAATGATGAAACAGTCGAAATGTTAACGCTCTCTTTCAATGCGCTATGAGCTTTTACCTGGAGGGGATACAAAATGCGACTACAGCACTCAAGGTGGACAAATATGTCAGTTTATCAGAATGATGTTTGTTTAATAGAAATTATTTTTTTTTAAAATACTGTGTTTAATTTTTTCAAAATGAGATGTATTTACTAAATTTTACAAAATAATAAAGTTATCAGATGTATGGCTTTTATTAAACAAATTTCAGTTTTTAAATATATTTTTCATTCATTTATAACAGTAAAATGTCCAGATCAAAGACGTAAGAATATATATTTTGTATTATAAAACAACCTGTAACTTAAGACAGTGGCGGCAACAAAATTAAATGTTTATATATGTATGTAGAAATTCATTATAAATAAATTGTCTACATTTACTATTGAATTCACATAAGAAAAGTGGTCAATTTATCTTAAGTGGACTTTATCATGCTTTACATCCTTTGCATACTTAATATGTAATATTAAATTATTATTTAACATAATTATAAGCGTATATAGTTACGCAAACATTTTTTTCAAAGAGACGGCTAATATAATTATGTCAAATACATGTCAAAAAAATCTTATCGGTGGAATATTATTACTTGTGCTTTTTTTATAATAGGGTTTTTACATTTGTAACCAGAACTAGTTGCTATAATGTTTTCTTTAAAAAAATATAATGAAAAACGCAATTTAAAAAGTGAAAATTTTTACATTATCTTTTTCAAATTTGCAACACAAAACATGGCTGACTATGGTTCAGTTTTAAAGTCTAGGCCTCTAGGGTATCTTAGAAAGAGAAATATATATTTGCAATTTAAATACTTGCCTCTTTTTAACGTGTACGTAATATAAATTTGGTCCTGATAAATTGTCAAATAATCACTTGATCAGGTGGTTGTGGCTATTGGCTGGGTGCGTGATGGCAACGACATCTATAATATATATTTTTTCATGCTCATTAATGAATATAAATAATGGTAACCGTGGAAATAAAAATATTTTCAAAAAAACCGTAAAATCTGAATACAAATATTTGCTATTTACAATTATTTTTTTTATAAATAAATTTGAACAATTTGAGGTATAAAATACTGGACAAAGTATAATAGTTGTATTAAAAAAGCAATTAAACAATTTTCGACGTTAATATGGATATAATTATCAAGACAGTATTTCCTTCCAACCCCGGACTATACAGAGGAAAAAGTTGCTGATGATGGTGAAGCACGTCAGAGAAATTCGAAACTTAAGAAATTCTGGCATAAGTCATTTAGTTGAATATACAGTCATACATAAGACAAACATCAATGGGAGCATTCGTAACGCAACTAGCCAAAGTGTCTTGCTCTTACTTTTAAGAACATTACACTTGTTTTGAAGTGCTTTTGCCTTACTTTGGAGATATTTGTATATTCCTGTCTCACTTTCCATGTTCTTGAGAGAAGGGTGAAAGTATGTATACGATGTATACCGAACGCTATTACTGACTATAAACTATGTATGCTAGAATCATCGTATCATAGAGATGTACACGATGAAATTTTATCGATGCGTTACGAATGCTCCCAGTAACTCCTTATGAAACATCATTGCATGTGAGTTAAAATACCTGAAATATTTTTAATTCTGTATTTATGGATTGACGTGTAGACGTTAATACTGTTGACAGATAAATAAGGAACGACATATTAGTGGCAATTGCGTTTATAATCAAAGTGGATCAATGTACATATTTTTATTTACATAATATTTTTATTACACTATAAACACATATGAGAATGTATCATTGCCTGTTTTCTCCACTACTCACGCTGCAATCGATTTAATTATCCCCACCACATGTTTCGCACCCTGCCAATAGGGAAATAGCCCACACGTTTTAATTAAGAGTGACATCCGTTGTTAGCCAAACGTGACAAGTACAGTAAGTACTCCTGTGTTTTTACACGTGTGTACATAAAATTCCATGATTTAGATGACAGTGTCAAAGGAAAACAATAAAAACAAATTTTAATGAAAATTGGTAATAAAAGACAGCAATTTATTATGTTAATTCATCCTAACTACCATTATTTAATTTTAAAAATATTAATAAAAAAAGTAATTTTTCAGCTATAAATTACGTCAGCAGAAACGGGCTGTGACGTTACATTCTCGTATATTTCAACACTGTGGCCACTAGAGTCGCTACTTAAATTCCGGTTAGCAAATATAACTATGGAAATTAATCTGAATTTGATTAATTTTTTTTAAAATCAACATTTTCTTTTCCTAGTTAGTTATAAGAAAAATAAGTTTTTTTTTCTTAGTTACAGGACACCTGTTGCCATCTAGAGAATGTGACGTAATTGAAGCTAATGAACGTTTTCGCGCAAACTTTAAGAACAAATATTAATTTAATTTTTTCTAACGATTTTCGGAATTATTTTTAAAAATTAAAATTATATATAGGTATGCATTATACATAAATATGCGTATTTTAAAATAGTTTCTCAAAATTAGGCAAAATTCCCCATTTACTGACAAATTCATTTATTTATTTTAAAAAAAGTTTATTGTACAAACAATTTTTACAGGAAAACAAAATCAATATAGAATTGATGTAAAATGACATGGCAGGGCACCAGACGATTTCTTGGACATGGTGATCTGAATGTATATTCGGCTAGAACCGATCCACTTTTTCACTAATAAACAACAGTCGATATCTCTGTCAGTTTTCAAGATATCGCTTTTTACAGGTCAGAATTTTAAACATACTGTTTCACAGTATCCGATAATTTTTGAAACTTAATTTTAGTCGCGGCCATGATTGGCATTCTTGGCATTTTTCTTTATATTTATAAATTGTAGCCATTGGTAGAATATACACTCAAATTACGATGTTCAGAAAATCATAGTCGTACCGAAATGAATTTTTGCAAGTTACATTTTTGATTATTTATTAATAAAATTTATTTTTCTAAAATATGAAGTCTTTTGAGATGTGTCTTCAAATGACTTGACTGAGAAAATGTTTTAAAACATATTTCACATTTGAACGGTTTTTCTGCTGTGTGTATTTTTTCATGTTTTCGTAAAGTAGATGAATCAGAAAATGTTTTAAAACATATTGCACATTTGAATGGTTTCATCCCAGTATGTATTCTTTCATGTCTTTTTAAATGACTTGACGTAGAAAATGTTTTCAAACATATTTTACATTTGAATGGTTTTTCCCCTGTATGTGATCTTTTATGTTTCTTTAAATGGCCTAACTGTGGAAATGTTTTACTACATATATCACATTTGAATGGTTTCTCTCCTGTATGTGTTCTTTGATGTGTTTTTAAATACCTCGACTGTGAAAATGTTTTACTACATGTATCACATTTGAATGATTTTTCTCCTGTATGCGTTCTTTTATGTGATTTCAAACTATCCGATCGAGAAAATGTTTTAAAACATATGTTACACTTGAATGGTTTTTTTCCTGTATGCGTTCTTTTATGTGATTTCAAACTGTCCGATCGGGAAAATGTTTTAAAACATATGTTACACTTGAATGGTTTCTTTCCTGTATGTGTTCTTTCATGTAATTTTAAACTACTTGACTGTGAAAATGTTTTAAAACATGTAACGCATTTAAATGGTTTTTCCCCTGTATGTGTTCTTTCATGTGTCTGCAAATTTACTGACTGAGAAAATGTTTTAAAACATATATTGCACTTAAATGGTTTTGCTCCTGTATGTGTTCTTTTATGCGTGTTCAAATGATGTAACA
The DNA here is from genome assembly GCA_035578155.1 of Brachynemurus nebulosus. Taxonomy (NCBI): domain Eukaryota; kingdom Metazoa; phylum Arthropoda; class Insecta; order Neuroptera; family Myrmeleontidae; genus Brachynemurus; species Brachynemurus nebulosus. Next base: position 304,386 of record JAPWDM010000008.1, on the reverse strand, counting down.
GAGAAAATGTTTTAAAACATACATTACATTGGAATGGTTTTTTTCCTGTATGTGTTCTTTCATGTTTTTGTAAATTACCTGACTGTGAAAATGTTTTAAAACATGTGTTACATTTGAATTTTTTCACCCCTGTATGTGTTCTTTCATGTGTTTTTAAATACCTCGACTGAGAAAATGTTTTAAAACATATATTACATTTGTACAACTTTTCATCATTTAGCATCTTTTCATGTTTTCTCCAATGTCTTGAGATGTTTGGTTTTTCGCGGGTTTGAGTATTTTCACAAATTCTTACACTACCCTGCTCAATTGCACGCTCTGCATTAAAATCATTTTCGTAACTTTCGTCGTCAAATAAAACATTATTTTCCGTTAACATATCCTCTTCATCCTCTTCTAACTTAATTTCGGTATGTAAACTTTTCAAATTTAATAAATCACAAGTATTATTGCTTTCTTCCAGTTCCAATTTTATTTCATTTCCATAACATGAAGATTCCGGTACTTCCGTTTTTGTTATATTTGAAAATGAGTCGTATACTACACTGTGTGAATTTTCCTCCTCTTTTATTTTAACAGTAAATGTAGATGTAGATAAAACAGATGTAGATATTTTATTTTCCATTTTATTTTTTCTCCAGAATTAATTGTTGTAATTTTGACAATTTTAACAAGTTTGATTTCGACCGACAATTACACATTTTTGTGTTGGTAGTATGCAGTAGTATCTAAAATGATCAGTGTGTTCGCCAGAAAATCTTGTCACAAAACGTTTCGTACATATTGGGGTACCATAGAGATACACATAAGCCCCATAAGTGATTGCAGAAAAGAGATAGTTGTATTCCTTCCAGTCTTCCATGATGTCCATGATCGCTACCAACACCACAGATCGACAGATCTATGACCATGTCCCTGCCACTTGTTTTCAAGGACGGACCAATGATTGTCACAGTTTGCTAGGCGGCGCTGATGGTGGGGGAGTATCAAGGGGTCAAACTAGATTGTCTATGTCTCTGTTCCACTTGTAATGAATTTATGACGTAAATCTCCCCACTCTATTTGTGTAGTTACACACTGTTTGCAGTGTATTAGTTTGGTGTTTTTTAGTAGTGTGCGTATTTACGCACACTACCACAATACACGTATTACCAGAGAGAGCTGTTCAACGTGTTAAACCAACAATGGTAACAATGTACATATAATGCACTGTTGGTTCGACGACGGACACGGACTGACTAATACCTTAAGCTGTGACACGACTCCAAATGACTCCGCGCCAATTACACGTTTTTAATGTTAGTTGGTTTCTAGTGTTCTGTGGGGAGTATACTAAATAGAGTTGGGACATGTGAGCATTTTTCATCAAATAGATGTCAAAATTAATTATCATATGATTGAGTACAAAGAATTAAAATTTTTTAATTTAATTAATCTTTCTAGGTTGAGTTGAAGTATTTTTTTAAATATTTAATTTATTTCCAATTTATTTTAGATGAATCTGATGAAAAATAGCGAACTATCGAAACTCATGTCGCGACTCTAATTTTAACTCCCTGTACATCAACGCCATCTGGTATATTAGTTACAGCGGGTCAGGAAACGACCCATTAGGGATGGCGATTTTTCTAAAAAAAGATCGATTTTTAAATCGATTCGAATCGAAGTCTAGAGAATCAATTCACAAAAAATCGTGGTCTAGAAAATCGATTTTGAGAAATCGATTTTTTTAAAAACTTTTTTTATGGAAAACAAACAAAATCCAAAATAATCGATCTTATATTGTTTTTAAGTAAAAAGTAAAAATCTTTCTTATAATTAGGTCAAAGTTAAGAATTATTTCTAATATAAAATAGTATATTACTTAGCAAGGACAGTAAGTTTTTGTGGCCTCGGATGCAGTTTGAGAATCCGAAGCTGAAAGCTGATGATTCTTAAGAATCCATGACCACAAAAATAAACTTACGGGCCGAGTAAGTTAATTTTTCAACCAAAAAATGATGAATAAATAGCGCATCACTATTTGCCCTATTTACGAATGTTGATTCACCTTCAACAGTTGAAGTACCAGTAGAGGTATTCCGATAATTGTAAATATTTTTTTTTTTCAGGAAAAATCGAATCCCGATTTTTAAGTGTCTGAGATCGATTCACTGAATCGATTCATTGCTAAATATCGATTTAAAAAATCGATTTTCTTAGCCCAGAAAATCGATTTTCGATTAATCGATCTCAGATCGCCATCCCTACGACCCATTTTTTTATAATGGCCTATATGTAGAGTGGCAGGGACATGTCTATGACCAACACAAAAATGGGTACTTGTCAAAATCATTAAACTTGTTAAAATTATCAAAATTACACAATTAATTTTGGAGAAAAAGTAAAATGGAAAATATAAGACCTACATCACTGATTCAAACATTTACTGTTAAAATCAAAGAGGAGGAAAATTTACAAAATGTCTCATCAAATCACTCATTTTCAAATACAACAAAAACCGAATTATCTGATTCTTCATCTTATGAAAATGAAATAAAATTGGAATTGAAAGAAAGTGATAATGCTGGTGATTTATTAAATTTGAAAAGTTTACATACAGAAATTAAATTGGAAGATAATGAAGAGGATATATTATTAAACGCAAACAATATTTTATTTGACGAAAGTTGCGAAAATTATTTGAACACAGAGCGTGCAGTTGAGCGGGGTAGTGTAAAAATTTGTGAGATAACTCATGCCGGTGAAAAAGCAAACACGTCAAGACATTTGCGAGAACATGAAAAAATACAGAATAGTGAAAGCTCGTTCAAATGTAGTAAATGTTTCAAAACATTTTTTCACTCAGGCAGTTTGAAAAGACATGAAAGAACACATACCGGAGAAAAACCATTCAAATGCAACATATGCTTCAAACAATTTTCTGATTCATCTCATTTGCGGAAACACAAAATAATACATACAGGAGAAAAGCCATTCAAATGTGACATATGTTTTAAAACATTTTCTCTACTACAAAATATGAAATCACATAAAAGAACACATACAGGTGAAAAACCATTCGAATGTAATGTATGTTTTAAAACATTTGGTCAGTATGCTCATTTGCAAACACATGAAAGGACACATACAGGCGAAAAACCATTTAAATGTAACACATGTTTTAAAACATTTTCACAGTCAAGTGGTTTGAAATTACATGAAAAAACACATGCAGGAGAAAAACCATTTAAATGTGATACATGTTTTAAAACATTTTCACAGTCAGGCAGTTTGAAGACACATCTCAAAAAACTTCATAATTTAGGAAAATAAATTATTAATAATTAAAAATGTAACTTGCAAAAATTTATTTCGGCACAACTATGATTTTCTGAACATCATAATTTGAGTGTATATGTATTCTACCAATGGCTACAATTTATAATTATACATTCTAATTTAGCGTCATGAAAATTTGGGCAAAGAAAAATGCCAGAAATACTAATCATGGCCGCGACTAATATTCAGTTTTAAAAATTATCGGATACTGTGAAACAGTATGTTTAAAATTCTGACCTGTAAAAAGCGATATCTTGAAAACTGACAGAGATATCGATTGTTTTTTATTATTGAAAAAGTGTATCGGTTCTAGCGGAATATACATTCAGATCACCAGGTCCAAGAAATCGTTTGGTGCCCTGCCATGTCATTTTACATTCATTCTATATTGATTTTGTTTTTCTGTAAAAACTGTTTGTACAATAAATTTTTTTTTAATAAAATAAATAATGAATCTGACAGTAAATTATCTTGTTTTTTAGTATTAAAAAACGTCGTCTAAATCAGGGCTTCTTAAACTTTTTTCATTCGCAACCCCAAATAAAGATATATAAGTATTTTGTAAGGATTTATTGATTAAGTAACAATAAAATGACCCCAAGATTTCGCTAAGCGATTCGAAATGGGGTCGCGACCTATAGTTTAAGAAGCCCTGGTCTACTCAACACAGGAGTACTTACCGTACTTGTCTCTTTTGGCTAGCAACGGACGTCACTCTAATTAAGACGTTTTGGCTATTCGCTCCGAGCCGAAACTATAGCCACTTATATGTATCAAGTGATTATTTGACAATTTATCAGGACCAAAGATGTGAATAATAATATAATTATAGTACTAGTTGTACCCGCGACGTCGTTTGCGCGACGCACTGTTATAAACTCAATAAGAAATATATATGTGTAATAATTATACAAAAAGAACTTGCATAGAACAACAATTTTTGCGTAATGCACGCACATGCTCAAAATGGTTTTTCTATTTTCCCGTGGGAACGAGACACCAAATTTCATCAAAATCCACAGACTTGTGCCTCAATTTAAGCCTACTGGAATACGTCACTTTACGTATACGTTGTCACAAATGTTTTTAATGGTATATTTGGAATTCACAAACGATTTTCGATCGATTAAGTGCCTGGAAGTCAATATTGCAATAAATATTAAAAAATGTTGGCTATTCACACACTCTTAATTAACAATTAAATAATTAATTAACTAATTAGCCACAAACGAAAATAATAGTGTCACAAACGGTTGATCGAAGCAAAAATAAAAAAATCTCATCTTTTTATTTAAATTTATGTTGGCTGTTCCCACGAGGGTATAGATAAGGCTAAAAAAAAAAGAAAAAGAAAAAATCAAAGATCCCAACATTAAAAAAGTGAATCCTAGTAAATTACAAATAATAAATTATACCAAACTATGCTGATAAAATTGAACATTATTTAGAATTATACTGTATTGTCACAGATGGCGGCACCTGTACCAGTGAATATATACATATGACAGCATTTTGAGCCGCCATATTACAGGACGAGTTAACTCGTCTTAATCATTTAAAGAGTTAATGCTATTCATATGGCTGAGCCAACCTCAGCGAGGAACTCGACGAGGAACCTCGTCCAACCTCGGCGAGAATGTGGAGATCCTTTACACATATGTTTTGGACTTGGGTAGCAATTTGGAATTGTCCATTTTTATTTTTGAAAACAGTAAATTATTATGATATTCAAAAAAATATGCCGGTTTGTATTTTTTAAATTAAGCAACTTAAATTTTGCGAACTGTCAAAATCTAATATTCAAACCTTTACTACTGTCAATAGTTATTTTTTGACAACTAGATGGCGCATCCAAGTTTTACGATTTTCAATAGGCACCTACACATGCTACACAATATTTTTTTTAATTTTTTCAATTTCACATAAATAATGTAGATTTTGTGTTTACTGAATTGTATTGTTGCTCCAGGATGAGCTAGATAACGTTTTTTAGTACCAAAAACCAGGATCATTTATTAACAAACTAATTCATTTTTTTTAAAATTGTTTATTATACAAATTATTTTACAGAAAAAAAAATTAACACTATGAGGCCCGAGCACTTTTACAGTAAACTTCCCCGGAAGCCGACAATATTTTTCAACAAATTTTATGTAAACAAGTACATAAAATGATTCCACAGAACACTAAATGATTCAACATGTATGTGTATTAGACAGGTCCAAATATGAGTACATAGTTATTATTATTTTGATAAAATACACATATACATACAAGCATACAATACACACATACATACATATGTGGATATAAATATTATTTGTAAAGAAAAGATGCAGCCTAGATATTTTGATAATAAAACATGTTATGTAATTTATATGTACAAAAATGAAAAGTGTCCGGTACATAGTAATAAATTATTTTTATTAGAATAACATAAAATCTTTTTTATAAATATTTTTAAGTATTTTGTTTATTATTCTAAATATTGATCGCGGTCGGCCTCTGAGGATGTTTTGTTTGGTTTCGGATGCCGAAGCCATGGGACTGAAAGTGTTAATAATGAACGAATATAAAATGGAATGAAGGGGGCACAGGGGGATTTTCAGCGAAAAAAATGATATAAGACACTTCATTGGTCATTTCATTGTAGGTAAACAACTGATATCAGAACCATAGCGACACTGTATTAAATAATATAATATGAATCATAACTTCATAAGCAGTAATTTATTTTATTCGTTAAATTGTCTTACCGTATTGCACGTGAGTTTTATATTTGTCCAGAATAAATTTGTGTTTTCTACAACTCAAATTTCTTGCCTAAAAGCAATTTTCATTAGAGAAACCCAAATTTATTCGAAAAAACACAAACCTCTCGTCTAATAATATAAGTAAATAAGTGAAAAAAAAAGAGTGCACCCCTGTTAATCCTGATGAATGTTTTCAGCCAGCTCATTGCCGATGTTTCGTGCGACTGATACCAAAATAACACCTGTCGATGTGATTGCCAACTAATGGCCTGCCTAGTGCCCACCCTCATTAATGGTTTAATTTGGTTTTTGCCCAGCTAGCTTGCATTAAACGAAACACTGTGAGACTGTTTCACAGTATTCGATAATTTTTGAAACTGAAAATTAGTGGCCAGTATGATTAGTCGCTGCACTAAGGGGTATTTAAACAAAAAATCCGGTCATAATTATTTAAGGACTTTTATCATCTCAAAATACAATAAAACAAAATATATTACCAAAATTTTAGATTTATTGATAAAAGTATATAAAGGAAAACACAAAAATGAATAAAAAAATAAAAATCAATAAGAAAATAATAAAAAAATAATAAAAAAATAAAAAAAAAATTATTCTGAATCACTGCATTCACTAATTACATCCGCATCCGCATCCTCTTCATCATCACCATCATCAGCGACAGTATTATCATCCGATTGGTTCGGTGATGCCGCAATCAACATTTTTTTAGCCTCCTCAGAAAATGGCAAGATTTTTCTTTTATTTTTAGGTCGATTACAGCTGATAAGAGGATCCGATGTCAGAAGTAATCTATTCAGTACGTCCCTGTTGCATTCGATCCTCGAAAATTTTCTTGCAAAATCCACCCTATATTTGCGGATGTGCTTATTTCGTGCCTCAGCGGCCTCCTCGGACAATTGTCCAATGGGCAGAATCGCCTCTGCCATCACTTGCGCTCCGTGCATCAAAATTTTGTGCACTGTAGGCGACATAGGATGCCAGCCATACAGCTCCACGTACAATTTGGCGGTATCTTGGGCATAATCTTCGAATTTTTGGTAATCGACCTCCTGCCCGCTCGAGATTATCTCAAGAATTACTTTAAATCTATTGATTAGGTCAATATTGATCCCGGTAATGCGCGAAGAGCATTCTGCGTTCTGGAAAAATCTTCGTGACGTATTTCCATCATTACTATTACCGAAGCCAGCTTTAGGAATGTCAACAAGGAGGCCCATTTCTTCTCTGAAGCTCTTTTGGATTTTCTGCTTGGTCTCTTTTACAATGTTTTTTTCTTCGGGTGTTCGGGCCTGCCAATTTTTTAAAGGTTCTTTGTAGGCTATGTGTAAGAGAGACTCAAAGAACCGTATTCTCGCATGGAGTACTGAAAGTCCAAATTTTAGGTTTTCACTTTTTACGGCCCCTTTTTGGATTTTATTAAAATCTTTTGACGTCTGTCCGCATATATAGCATCTCATGGTTGATGCTGTGTCTGTAGCAGAATTGCAGACCTTTCCGTCCACCATTGTCAATAGGATGTTGTGACATATTTTTGTTGACAGTTCACCTTCAGTTTCTTTGAGGTTTTTTGCCTGCTGTTCTATGAATTCTATTTCTTCCTTCGTGACATCCTTGGTCTCATGAATAAATCGAGCTCTAATAGGTCTGCATAACCTCACTGATGACGGAGCTGGGTTTTGCCATATGGTTTTTATTGTTTTGCCATCCACTGAGACAACCAATCGCACTGGAACAATGGAGCTCACGAAAATATTAGAGTCATTGTCTGCAGCGTTTTCAAATTTTTGTTTAAATGGAGTTTGGTGTGATCCATCACATCCCCATTTTGATATTAATATTAAATGTTGCCTTTCAGACTCTGTTAGTGTTTCTATTACTTCTTTTAAATACAATGTAAGTCGCAAAGCCGTGTGATCCAACAAAGCCTGGAGTTCAACATTGAAGCTGGTCTCAGTAACAGTTATTTTGCTTTCATCTGGGTAGCACTCTTTTTTTGCTTTTTGTACCAGAGAATAACAGGGATAAATTTCCTTGCGTTCGCCTTGTAACAAATTCCATTGGCTTCTTGTGAAGTTACCTTCCACAAATAAGGATAAAGCTTCTTCTGGTGTGTATTTCCGCATCACGTGGTCTTTTTTAGTCGAAATTATCTTCCTGAACTTCTTAGCTCTTGTTGGCGTAGATGTAATTTCTTTTATAATTTTTGATGTGTCTGAATTCCCAGAAGTGCCCTGACTTACACATGCAGCGAAAATCAATTCTTCGACAGGTATCTGGGCCCTTAATTCTTCAGTTCTCCGCCGCTTGCTCCTGTCACTCAATTCGTTGAACTCTTTAACTGGGCGACCGGGCCTGTGTGACCATGAAGGGAGCTCCAAGGCCGTTTTCAGCCAATTTTCGTTATTTTTCAAAAATCGTTCTTCAGTGTAGCGTGCCTCCACCCATTTCTGCTTAAAACTTGTCTTGAAATGCCTCACTGAACGATATAAAACATTCCTCTCGTTTGTTGGACATGAAGTCAGCTCAGCAAGTTTTTCTTCCATCAAGGTAAGTTTTTCATCAATTTTCTTTCCTTTGTATTCCTTGAGGATTTCGTACAGTTCCATTCGGGTGATAGTTTTCACCTTTTCCGGAGTACCTATGGAGAAATAAGCAAAAATTATATTTTTGTAAAATTAAACCTACAAACTGTTTATTTTTTTAAAAAAAGGGGGGGGGGTTGGGGGACTGTTTTATTTGTCCTTCTGTTAGGCAAAGGTTCAAACTTTATTTCTACAATTAAAAAGTAGGCCGACAAGGTGCGACACATAAACAAAATAAGTAATGTATTCAAATTTTATTAAAAATACTTTGTTTCTAAGAACTGGAATTTACAACGTAAGTCTAAATGTAGAAATATAAAGAGAATTTAGTTGTTATATATATATTTGAATAGTACATACCTTCAAGTTCCATATTCAATAAAGAATTTTCTGATAAATCACCACGCAGAGACATAATTAACACAGAGAAATACGTAAAATAATCGAGAGCGCCGAGAACACAGACACACGTTTCACACAAAGGTTGGGTTCCGACTGATCCCACAACCACATCGCAGGTATAAAGTGGGTGGGGGGGGTCTACCTGGTCGGACCGATAACTAGACTTGTTCAAACATGAATTGTTTGTATCCTTTGGTCAATTTTAAGAAATGCACTTATGACCGGATTTTTTGTTTAAATACCCCTTAGTGCGCTGTCGCTTTTTTAATCTAATATTTGGACTGACCTGATTTCTAGTACTTTTTTTTCTCAAATTAACATGACCCTAAATTAGAGCGTATAATTATAAATTGTAGCCATTGGTAGAATATACACTCAAATTACGATGTCCAGAACATCATAGTCGTGCCGAAACGAATTTTTGCAAGTTACATTTTCTATTACTAATAATTTATTTTTCCAAAATATGAAGTTTCTTGATGTGTGTCTTCAAACTGCTTGACTGTGAAAATGTTTTCAAACATGTATCACATTTAAATGGTTTCTCTCCTGTATGTATTCTTTTATGTGATTTCAAATTATGTAGTAGAGAAAATGTTTTAAAACATACATCACATTTAAATGGTTTCACCCCTGTATGTATTCGTTCATGTTTCCGTAAATGAGATGAATCAGAAAATTTTTTGAAGCATGTTTTGCATTTGAATGGTTTTTGTCCTGTATGTATTCTTTTATGTCTCCGTAAAGCAAATGGAGCAGAAAATGTTTTAAAACATATATCACATTTGAAGGGTTTTTCTCCTGTATGTGTTCTTTTGTGTGTTTTTAAACTACCTGACGTAGAGAATGTTTTAAAACATGTGTCACATTTAAATGGTTTTTCTCCTGTATGTATTATTTCATGTGTTTTGAAACTGTTTAATTGAGAAAATGTTTTAAAACATACATTACATTTGAATGGTTTCTCTCCTGTATGTGTTCTTTCATGTCTTTTCAAATTACCCGATTGAGAAAATGTTTTAAAACATGTGTTACATTTGAACGGTTTCTCTCCTGTGTGTGTTTTTTCATGGCTTTGTAAATTACCGTAGTGAACAAATGTTTTAAAACATACATTACATTCAAATGATCTTTCGCCGGTAACGGGTTTCTGATGTTTCTTCAAATGGCTGGACGTGTATGATTTTTCACTGGTTTTAGTTGTTTCATAATTCCTTAAACAACCTTGCTCAGTTGCACTGTTCGTATTTGTTAAATTGTCACAACTTTCGCCTGATAAATCGCTATTTTCCGTTAACATATCCACTTCGTCATTTTCTAATTTAATTTCGGTATGTAAGCTTTCCAAATTTAATAAATCACAAGTATTATTGCTTTCTTTTTTTAGTTCCAATTTTATTTCATTTCCATAACATGAAGATTCCGGTACTTCCGTTTTTGTTACATTTAAAAATGCGTTGTCTACGTTTTGTAAATTTTCCTCCTTTTCTATTTTAACAGTGAATACATCAGCCGTTGATATGGACTCGTTATTTTCCATTTTCTTCTCCGAGAATTTAATTTTTCACCGTTTAGAGATTTGGTGAATTATCAAGTCACAACGTCCGAAAGGCATAGAGAGCGGGGGCCGGGGGGAGTGAGGCACGCCATGGTATTTTCAATCATGTCCCTGCCACTTGTTTTCAAGGACGGACCTTTTCATGTCACAGTTTGCTACGTTTGCTACGTGGCGCTAATGGTATAGGGGGTATACTAAATAGAGTTGGGACATGTGAGCATTTTTCATCAAATAGATGTCAAAATTAATTATCATATGATTGAGCACAAAAGTATCGTCACCAAGTTATGTGTTAACGAAGAACTAAATTTTTTTAATTTAATTAATCTTTCTAGGTTGAATTAAAGTATTTTTTTAAATATTTAATTTATTTCCAATTTATTTTAGATGAAAAATAGCGAACTATTAAACCTCATGTCTCGACTCTAATTTTATCCCCTAGTAAATCAACGCCATCTGGTATATTAGTTACAGCGACGTCAAAAAACGGTCCATTTTTTTTTATAATAGACTAAATGGAGAGTGACTGGGACATGTTTTCAATGTTCTCAAATTTCTCAACCATAAATTATATACCTACGTTGCGTACGTTGGTGGCAGTCAGTACTAGCGTAAACCAAAAGAATTGGCACGAATTCAAACTTATTTTTTTGTATTTTTTTTACGAGTAACTCTCTATTTATTAAAATATTAAAAATTTCCGCAAGCTTGGTTACTTTATTGCAGTAATCACAAATTTTTGAAAAAAAAAATGTAATTTACCTATAGTAGTAAAACAGGAGACGAGGTGAATGTGGACGATGTGTAGGGCTGACCAAAATTGAAAGTGATAAATAATTTTTTTTTTTATATTTATACATCCAAAAAAAGGAATAATACCAGTCAAACGGATTCTCTAGCAATTCCGGTATATTAAGGCGATAAAACATTATCAAAATTTTTTGGATTCATTTAATGATACGTGCGGATTTTCCACACATTACAACTCTTTAACTGTTTACATGCGGATTTAAATTTCATAAATAGTTGCGTAGTGAGTCAATTATCAACTAAAAAGTGAAGGTAAAGGTTTAATTACGCTTTTTTTTAGCGAATTTCCAGAAAGAATTCTGGAAATTCAGCTATTACAGTAGGTGTCATGACGCGACTTGAGCCCGGGACTATGGCAGAAATTTGTTTTGAGGTCCCTAGAAACCGAAAATAATATTCACTAAAATTTTTATATATACATATATATGTATATACGTGTCCGCACGATAACTCTCGAACGAAATGTCCTAGGTTTACGAAATTTGGTGACAACGTTGGAAGTCCAAAAATCTTGGATGAGTTCTTCAGCCAGACACGTCGGATGCCAGGAACATGGTTTTTGTTCTTGCAAAAAATTAGTTTTTTGCCAAAATTTCCACTTATTCAAAAATTTTTGCCAAATTTTTTTACATCATTTAAAAGAGGAGAAAAAATTACATAAAAAAGGTCTTTAAACTATTATTCTATGTCAACTAGTTTCCGAGAAAAACTAATTTTTATAAACGGAAATTCGCTATGTTATGCAGGATGCTGCGACAGGGGTATTATTTATACATAGTTATTTCCGTATGCATCTATATCTAGCTTTAAAATTAAATTAAAAATATATTAATTTTAAAAATTATCAAAGGCAAAAAACTCAAAAATACAAATTTATTTTTTTAGACTAAATTTATACTAAATTCATGTATAAGTAAAATTAGTTATAATACAAACATACAATTAAATAAATATAATTGTGTGCAGAAGACCGCAACGTAATTTGTAAAAACATCTTTATACATCGTAATTTTTTTTTTATATGGTTAATTTATAACAAAGATCTTTTTTATTTTATAATATTTCGACATCTCCGCTTTTTGCACTTAAGAGATGCGTTTTTTGTTGACCGTGCGATATATCCGCTTCTCGCACTTATGAAGCGGATTTATTCGCTCCTAGTACGTAAAGCTTTAAGAAAATTTTAACTCGTAAAGGTGTCTGTAGCTGGTTCAGAACTGGACTAAATCAAATTCTAAGAAAACGTCTTTTTTCGGAAAAAATTATTTCTACAAACACTATTCAGTTTTTGCAATGTACTATGCAATTTTTTAGAAATCTTATTCCATTTGTGAAGGGTACACTTTGACCAAGTTCCATTAAAAGATATTTAGATGCGAGGAATTTAAAAAATTGAAATTTTCAGCGGTTTTTCGCAATAATTGTTTTTGAACTATTTTGGATTAAACTGCGGTCTCATTCTGTCCGTATAAAATAGTTATTTTAATGTGTAGTTGGTCTAGATATGAAGTCCAGCATGAGCTAGATAACGTTTTTTTTGTACCAAAATCCAGGATCATTTATTAACAAACTATTTTTTTTTTTTTTTAAATAGTTTATTGTACAAATTATTTTTACAGAACAAAATCAATAATTGAAATGGCAGGGCACCAGACGATTTCCGGTAGAACCGATCCACTTTTTCAATAACAAAAAACAATCGATATCTCTGTCAGTTTTCAAGATATCGCTTTACACAGGTCATAATTAATTTCAAACCGGCTCACAGTGTTTCGTTTAGTACAAGCTAGCTGGACAAAAACAAAATTAAAATTTCTCGAAACCATTAATGAGGGTAGGTAGGCCATTAGTTGGTAATCACATCGACAGCTATTGTTTTGGTATCATTCGTACGAAACATCGGTAATGAGAGTAAACATATAAGACAATTAGGTAAAATGCATAAAATTATTCGCATTTTTGCTACTGACAGGATTGCATATTTCGAGGTTCTTTTACTAGTTGTAGTGATTTTTTGTGATGGATTCTAGTACTAGGGATAAGTCCTTTTTTTATTCAGTATAATAATAAGATAATATTCAAACTTTAAGTAAAATAAGAGCTTCGAACTCCGAAAACTGATTTTTTTAAGCAAATTTTAAATTCAAAAGACCATAAGTAAAAATCCCCTCTTATCCGTGGCTTGTAATTTTTTCAGACAATAGACACAAGCTTCTAGATTAAACTGAATAGTTTTTTTTTGCCCAATTTGCCCAATTCTTATTTATTTTACGTTTTAATAAGTTACTATTTATATTTAGTTATAACATAATAAGTGCCATAATATGATTAGTAGTACTATTGTATTTATCGATATTTCTATGTATTTGTGCAATAAGCAATATTATTTTTCTAATTAATGTGTTTTATTTCCTGAGGCACCCCCTTTTTGGGATTCCAAGTACCTTAAACAAATATACAATAAAAATATTTATATTCATATTCAACAGGGGGCTTTGAACCATATATCTATTAAATAATAATTTTGTCCAGCTAGCTTGTATTAGACAAAACACGTGCGACTGTTTCACAGTATCCGATAATTTTTGAAATTTTATTAGTCGCGCCGACATGATTAGCATTTCTGGCATTTTTCTTTGCCTAAATTTTCATGACGCTAAATTAGAACGTATAATTATAAATTGTAGCCGTTGGTAGAATATACACTCAAATTACGATGTCCAGAAAATCATAGACGTGCCGAAATGAATTTTTAGAATTTATTTTTCTAAAATATGAAGTTTTTTAAGATGTGTCTTCAAATTATCCGATCGGGTAAATGTTTTACTACATGTATCACATTTGAACGGTTTTTCTCCTGTGTGTATTATTTCATGTCTCCGTAAAGCAGATGGATGAGAAAATGTTTTACTACATGTATTACATTTGAATGGTTTTTCACCTGTATGTGTTCTTTCATGTCTTTTTAAATGACTTGACGTAGAAAATGTTTTAAAACATACATCACATTTGAATGGTTTTTCTCCTATATGTGTTCTTTCATGTGCTTTCAAATTGCCTGAGTCAGAAAATGTTTTATTACATGTATCACATTTGAATGATTTTTCTCCTGTATGCGTTCTTTTATGTGATTTCAAACTGTCCGATCGGGAAAATGTTTTACTACATGTATTGCATTTGAATGGTCTTTCTCCTGTATGTGTTTTTTTATGATATTTCAAATTATGTGAATGAGAAAATGTTTTAAAACAGATATCACATTTGAATGGTTTTTCCCCTGTATGTGTTCTTTCATGAGTTTTTAAATTGCTTAACTGACAAAATGTTTTAAAACATACATCACATTTAAATGGCTTTTTCCCAATATGTGTTCTTTTATGTTTCTTTAAATTGCTTAACTGTGAAAATGTTTTAAAACATGTATTACATTTGAATGGTCTTTCTCTTGTATGTATTCTTTTATGATCTTTCAAACTATTTGAATGAGAAAATGTTTTAAAACATATATCACATTTGAATGGTTTTTCACCAGTATGTGTTCTTTCATGTGTCTGCAAATTTCCTAACTGAAAAAATGTTTTAAAACATGTATTGCATTTGAATGGTCTTTCTCCTGTATGTGTTCTTTTATGATATTTCAAATTATGTGAATGAGAAAATGTTTTAAAACATACATCACATTTGAATGGTTTTTCACCAGTATGTGTTCGTTCATGTGTTTTCAAATTGCTTAAATCATTGAATGTTTCATTACATGTATCACATATGAATGGTTTTTCTCCTGTATGTGTTCTTTTATGTGTTTTTAAACTACCTGACTGAGAAAATGTTTTAAAACATACATCACATTTGTACAACCTTTCATCATTTTGTAATTTTTTATGTTTTCTCAAATGTCTTGAGGTGTTTGGTTTTTCGCCGGTTTGAGTATTTTCACAAATTCTTAAACTACCTTGCTCAATTGCACGCTCTGTGTTAAAATCATTTTCATAACTTTCGTCGTCAAATAAAACATTATTTTCCGTTAACATATCCTCTTCGTCATCTTCTAATTTAATTTCGGTATTTAAACTTGCCAAATTTAGTAAATCACCAGAATTATTGCTTTCTTTCAGTTCCAATTTTATTTCATTTCCATAACATGAAGATTCCGGTACTTCCGTTTTTGTTTTATTTGAAAATGAGTTGTCTACTTTCTGTGAATTTTCCTCCTCTTTTATTTTAACAGTAAATATATCAGCCTTTGATATGGACCCGTTATTTTCCATTTTCTTCTCCGAGAATTTAATTTTTCACCGTTTTGAGATTTGTTCAATTATCAAGTCACAACGTTAAAATGGATGCTAAGAGCGCTGGCCGGGGGGGAGTAAGGCACGCCGTGGTATTGTCAATGTTCTCAACTTCTCAACCATAAATTACCTACATACGTTGGTTGCAGTCAGTCTCAGTACTAGCGTAAATCAAATGAATTGGCACGAATTCAAACTTATTTTTTTGTATATATTTTTACTAGTAACAACATATCTATTTATTAAAATATTAAAAATTTCCGCGAGCTTGGTTACTTTATTGCAGTAATCACAAATTTTTGAAAAAAAATTATGTAATTTGTAGTAGTAAAACGGGAGACGATAAATGGGTAAAAGTAGGGCTGACCAAAATTGAAAGTAATAAATAGAGGGTGAGATAATTACATACGTAACATATGTTACGGCTAATATGCGAAAACTTTCATTACGCGTACTAGCCAGCTAAATCGCGAATCAGCCAAAAACGCCGGAAAATATGTGGCGAAATACATGTATTTCAAACATTTTCGGTAATCATCCGGTTTCTACGCGATTTATCCGAGGGGTTCCATTTATAACTAACAACCGTTGGTTATTACACAATTTTTGTAACTTTAATAATTTGTTGAGATACATTTAGGAAATATTTTAGAAGACTGAGAATGATTAAAACTTTATGTATTTTTTAAAGACCTTAGGGTAAAAGCCCCGATTGTGGAACACTATTTTTAGGTATTTCATCAAACTTGCTTATAAAAATTAATAAATGAATTAAACACCCATTTTTTTTTCTTAATAAGCATGAAACCAAGTTTTTTTAATCCAATGAATATGTTTTTAAGAAAATATAACCCAAGAATTTTGATTTATTAATGTTTTGTTTTATAATTTGTTGACACGTATAAAAAAACGGGCAGAATATATTAACACCCTTTAAAAAATCAGCATAGGCACCTAAAAAAAAACACGTATTTAACATACATGGCATACAGTGATCTTTTGACATATACTGATATGACTAGTTGCGACATCTTTTGATGTATTTATGTAAGTATTTATTGATGGTTTTCTAAAAAACTGACACAAGTCAAAAAACGTGATTTTGCAGGAAATCATTTTTAAAATTACTGGAACAGATTATTAAGGTTTTTTCATCATCAAACTTTTATGCAAAATGGCGCCCATGTGTGTCATAACTTAAATAGTGTCCAACATAAATTGCTAGGAGTGCCACAAAGAGTTCGGTCTGTGAAGTACGTTTAAAAAATTAATATAGGTTTCATAGTACTTACAGTATACGATTTTCGCCACCTAGTGTCATCTAGGATGTTTTAAAAAACATTGTGTACTTTCCTAACTTACCCATCTACCATTGTTAATTTTTAATTAGTTATGTTATATGATAGTTATATGTCATTTCAAATCTAATATGTCTGACGTTTTTATTTAATAATAAAAATTTCGAAGTTTTAATTCAATATTAATTATTTTTCAATTGATTTTACGTTCTGAAATAAAGAAAATATTAAAGTGAAATTATAAAAACAGTTAGTTAAGTGTTTTAGGCCCAAAAATAAATTAAAAATGTTTATAAAATAGGTAAGTAATAGGTCATTCTCAAAATGGAATACATACCCTAAAACTTCGAACTCATTTAAAAACACTTCTACAAATAATATTTAACCCGTATAAAAAGATAATTTAACTATCCTAATCTCTTAAATGGACTAATAAAAATTATTTGTATACTTTTATTATGCTAATAACTTTAAAAATTCGGTGAAAAATGTTACAATTTATAACTCATATGTTTTGAATAATGATCATCCACCATTATAAAAATTCACGAATTCAACAAAAATTGTTCGATATATATTTGTATTTCTTAAATTAAGTGGGGAAATATTATACGCGAGGTGAATTTAAATTGAAAAATAATCATTCTATTAATAATAATTTTTGTTATCAGAGGTTTCTTTCAGAAATAACTTCATTAAGATATAAATGTCAAAACTGTTTTTCTATTAGATCGCGTTCCACAAACGGGGCTTTTACCCTACTGACTTACACAATAACGAACATTTTTTTTGTAACGTATATTTTTTTTTAAATTTTAAAAAGGTACTTTATACTTAAAAATGAAATA
Organism: Brachynemurus nebulosus; assembly: GCA_035578155.1. Taxonomy (NCBI): domain Eukaryota; kingdom Metazoa; phylum Arthropoda; class Insecta; order Neuroptera; family Myrmeleontidae; genus Brachynemurus; species Brachynemurus nebulosus. The sequence goes on along the minus strand of JAPWDM010000008.1, from coordinate 286,504 downwards.
AAATATTTTTGTGTATTTTCTTTTTTAATGACTTAGGGACGGGCCTTGCACAATATTTCTTTTCTATAACTAAAATATTCTAATTCTATAACTAAAATATTAAATTTTTTCAAATTAAACTTGCTGAAATTATGTATTTTCAACTTGCTGAAACATTGAGGAGAGAATCGACTAGAGAGAATGCTGTGTATTACAAATAGATCAAGAAATTGAAGCAAAAAAATTGACTAATGTGAGCAAAAAAATTGACTGATGGGATTACTTTAATGGCGGTCAAACCATTAATTTAATAGTTTATCTAATATTTATAAACAAGTTTCCGTGGTTACAAGTTGGGCTTACTAAAATGGAGTCATGCTTCAAAATTTAATACCTGTGGTATCTCTAACATAATATGTTAATATGTTCGATTCAGTGCTCTGTGTGCTGAAATCACTAGATTCACTCATAAAGTCATAACAATCTAACATATAAATACATAAAAAATGATACGTGTGGAATAAATTTCTGTTTTCTTATTGGACAATCGCTTTCCAAAATTTTTCAAATTTTCTCGGAAAGCAAGGTTGGCGAGCAAAAAAAAACTTATCTTTTGTATTTTCTTCTATTCTACTCTTTTAAGGGATTTATTATCAGTTTATCAATTTTGTGGAGGTTACTTACCATCTTCGAGATATTTGCAAAATTAAATTTCTATCCCAATTTTTAAAGAGCATTTTCACCCCTTTAGATCGGTTTTCTGCAGATAAAAAAAATACAGGTTTCTTAGATTTCGACAAAGAGTAACATGGAGTAACATATCAGAGTATCATCGAAATCGTAGACGGACACCTTGGAATGTTTCCTTTTGAGATAAATAGACACGATCTCTTGTGTAATGTTTTTATACTTTTTATTCAACTCTTGACACATAGCCAGACACGTCCGATGCCCGGAACATAGTTTTTGTTCGTGAATAAAATTAGTTTTTTGCCAAAATTTCCACTTATTCAAAAGTTTTTCGGACATTTTTTACACCATTAGAAAAAGGAAGAAAATTTACATAAAAAAGGTTTTTGAACCATCATTCTATGTAAATTATATAAACGGAAATTCGCTATGTTATGCAGGATGCTGCGACAGGGGTATTTTACTATTCTGTACCAAAATTGGCAGTGGAACATTTATGAAATAACTTTGGTTGTTGTTTAAGTAATGTCACACAATTATATTTAGTATACAGAGTGATTAACGTAATAAATATTGAATATTTTATAGTAACATAAAATATTTAATACGAAATAATAGAGAAAACATAAATAAAAGAACATTTTCTGTTTTTATTCAATTATTATTTTACATTAAAATTTAGATAATTTTTAAAAAATATTACAATTATAAACCAATCGACCCCTGTGCCGTATGTGTACTATTTCTTGCAATTCCAGATAAATTACAAAAATTAAGAAAAGAATTATTCAAGTGTCATATAAATTGTATAAAATAATATGACATCAAGTTATACTGTGGACAAATTAAACAAATCGGACAATGTAATATAACAATTTGTCTTGTTCTATAAGTTTAAATTTGTTCATTATTATTTTAAATTCATAGTTTAACTGTTAACAGACGGTAACGGTATTAAATTTATGTGAAATTTCGTTTGCTAATTGGTAACGTTCTGATAGCTTTAAAAAGCGGCAACAAAAGTATTTTTAGTTCCGGAATTGCAAAAAAAAAGTTTACTGTACAAAATAATTACTACAGAAAAAGAAGAAATGAAGTAAAGAATCTTAAATGAAATGGATTGTTGAAGTTTATTTTTCTAAAATGTGATGTTTTTTTATGTGTCTGTTCAAATGGCTTGACTGAGGAAATATTTTAAAGCATGTATTGCATTTGAATGGTTTTTCCCCTGTATGTATTCTCTTATGTGTTTTCAAACTATTTAACTGAGAAAATGTTTTAAAACATACATCACATTTAAATGGCTTTTTCCCAGTATGTGTTCTTTCATGTTTCTTTAAATTGCTTAACTGTGAAAATGTTTTAAAACATGTATTACATTTGAATGGTCTTTCTCTTGTATGTATTCTTTTATGATCTTTCAAACTATTTGAATGAGAAAATGTTTTAAAACAGATATCACATTTGAATGGTTTTTCACCAGTATGTGTTCTTTCATGTGTCTGCAAATTTCCTAACTGAAAAAATGTTTTAAAACATGTATTGCATTTGAATGGTCTTTCTCCTGTATGTGTTCTTTTATGATATTTCAAATTATGTGAATGAGAAAACATTTTAAAACAGATATCACATTTGAATGGTTTTTCTCTTGTATGTGTTTTTTCATGTGTTTTAAAATTGCTTAAATTATTAAATCTTTTATTACATGTGGCACATTTAAATGGTTTTTCTCCTGTATGTGTTCTTTCATGTCTCTGCAAATTTCCTAACTGAGAAAATGTTTTAAAACATGTATTGCATTTGAATGGTTTCTCTCCGGTATGTGTTCTTTTATGATATTTTAAACTATTTGAATGAGAAAATGTTTTAAAACAGATATCGCATTTGAATGGTTTTTCTCCTGTATGTGTTCTTTTATGTGTTTTCAAACTACCTGACTGAGAAAATGTTTTAAAACATACATCACATTTGTACAACCTTTCAAAATTTTGTAATTTTTTATGTTTTCTCAAATGTTTTGAGGTGTTTGGTTTTTCGCCGGTTTGAGTACTTTCGCAAATTCTTAAACTACCCTGCTCAATTGCACGTTCTGTGTTAAAATCATTTTCATAACTTTCGTCGTCAAATAAAACATTATTTTCCGTTAACATATCCTCTTCGTCATCTTCTAATTTAATTTCGGTATGTAAACTTGCCAAATTTAGTAAATCACCAGAATTATTGCTTTCTTCCAGTTCCAATTTTATTTCATTTCCATACCATGAAGATTCCGTTACATCTGTTTTTGTTGTACATGAAAATGAGTGATTTACGTTTTGTAAATTTTCCACCTCTTTTATTTTAACAGTAAATGAATCAATCACTGATATAGATTGTTTGTTTTCCATTTTCTTTTTTCTTTGAATATTTATTTAATGATAAATTTTTGATAAATTTAAAAGGTTTCAAACATCCTTATGTCCAATGACCTTATGTCCTTTTATACATATTTTAGGTTGGTAGTATGCGGTGTATGCGGTAGTATGTAACAGAACCAGCAGAACAGTCACTATATAATATTATGGATATTATGTATGTAGAGATAATTTTAAAAAAATCCACCAAAAGCGAATTGGGCTCGCACAATTAGGGTCCCGCACAATGAGCAATCATTAGACCAAATTAACTTTTTAGTCGAATTTTTCCTTGGAGTACGACAAGACCGGCGAGAGTAGGGGCGCTATCCGTTTTTGGACCCGTAGAACACGATATATATATATATATATATATATATATATATATATATATATATATATATATATATATATATATATATATATATATATATATATATATATATATTTTCCCGCTACCTTTTAATATGTGTAGGGCCCCCCTAAAAGGGAAGTTAAGAGTTCAAATTTGGTAAATGGGGCTCATGCCGATGCACAACAATACTACCAAAGTGGGGTCAAATTTTGAATCCGACCCAACCTTTAAGGGGGTGGTGGGGGGTGGAAAAGCAATAAAAATTTTCCAAACCGGTTGGAAATAATGTTTCGGTCAATTATCTACAACATATTCAAAATTCAGCTTCCTAGGCTGATTTGGAGCGAGTAGAGGGGGAAAAACGATTTTCGCTGGATCTAACACGCCCCCAGCCGGCCAGAATTTACGTAGAGTGTTGAAATTTGGTGTGTTGATAAAGTTCGTATCTAGGTTGTGATTTTTGGAGGTTTTAATATTTTACCCCCACCCCCCTCATTTTTAAGCTACAATTTCATGCTTTTTTGACGTTTTCGAAGTTTGTACCACTCGCACAGGTCACCCAAATAAACCTAGAGGGCTGAAATTTTGTATTTGGATTGAGTTAGTGTCAAGGGGGTGCTTTTTGGGGGTCTCGACTTTTAACCCCTACCCCCACCATTTTTATGCTAAAAAAACATGATTTTTCTTGTTTTTTAACAGTTTCGTTCGGGTCAAAATCTCCCCAAATAAACCTAGAGGGCTGAAATTTTGTGTACAGGTTAAACTAATAGCCAGACACTGCTTTTTGGAGGTTTCAACTTTTAACCCTTACCCCCATGATTTTTACGCCAATATTTCCTTAATTTTTTGCTTGTATTCTAACACATCTAGAGACTCTCTAAGGAGAGGGCTGAAATTTTGTACGTGTATTCAGTTAGTATCCAGCTCGTGTATTCAGTTAGTATCCCTTTTAGGGAGTCCACATTACTTTTCTCCCCACTTCTCCCATTTTTACATCGGAATTCAATGCTATTGTTAAATGTGTTTTAAATGCATTATTTTTATTCTAAATACAAGTAGGCGAATAGTAGTTTAAAAAATTTAAGAAAAAGTGAACTTACTTTTATAACAAATGAAATACATAAATATTAAGTAATTAAAAAATGTTATTAAAGTCACTGTTTATTTATAAAGTAGAAATTTTGGATTTTTATTTATAATATAGAAATTTTGGATTTTTTTTTGAAAGAAAAAATATCTTCATAAAGACCTTCCAGTTTACTATTTAAGATCCTTTTTAATATTTAAAAATAAAACACAAAGGCAATTGGCGGATAAGCATGGGTAGGAATGGCCTCGTACGAATTGTGTTGGCTTTTTCCCTGCTAACTGTTATCGGCACAAAATTGAAATTTACTGAGATTCAGCCCTTAAAAACTTAAAACCTTTTTTTAAAGTCCCGATCAACCGGACACTCATCATCACTTCTGAAACCACCAAAATGACAAATTGCTTGTGGACTTTCAATTAGGCTGGTCGTCCTTTGGATGCGGAAACGAGCGATATTTAATTCGGACGAATATGCATGAAAACGGACGAACGATCCAAACAGCTGTGAAGCTATACATCCTCGTCCATTGAAAGCGTCTCGTTCGTACGTTTGCGTGCGTGTAATTGCGACGTGCGAACAGATTCAATTTTGTTTGGATTTTGTCGCGCGAAGAAGTCCGTTCCATGAAATTTTTTTTTCACTAAAATGAAACTGAAGGTAATTTACAATTATAACTGTGTACCTTTGCATATTACGTGTCATAAATTGTTTTTTACGTATTTTTATAGCATCTATAGCTTGAGAAAAAGAAAATTAAAAAGAAAAATATTGACGAATATTGGGCTAGTGGACGGACAGTAGACATATGATTTCAGACGAAAGACAATCGTGCGTAATCGTCTGAATCAAATATCGCAGTTATCCGCAACCAATGGACGACCAGCCTTAAATTTCGCTTGTAGACATTCAATACCGATGATGAAAGGAAAAACTCGACTTCCGTGATGGGGCTCCGCTGTTCACGGTGTTTTTTTTTCATTGTGGAGAGATTGCTTTGTATTACAAATACATTAAGAAATTGAAGCAAAAAAATTGACTGAAGTGATTACTTTAATGGCGATCAAATCATTAATTTAATGGTTTATCTAATACTTATAAACAAGTCTCGGTGGTTATAAGTTGGGTTTAACATAATATGTTAATAATATGTTAATAATATGTTCGATTCAGTACTCAGTGATTTTTATGTCACCGAAGGATGACATATTAATCTCGTTGTGTGATTATAGTAATAAAAATTAATAATAATATATAATATAATAATTATAGAGTTGTACATGCATATATTGAATAAACGCAAGAGGGCTGTATTCCCACTGTACTTAAAAAACGAGCCAAAAAATTATAAATTAACACTTTCACTGAGGTTACATTACTTAGTGCGTGTCAAAAACACGCACTTGACGAATTTTTTTAATGTGTAGTTGGTTTAAATATAAACTTTATGATCTAGGAATCTACGTTTTCTATGTAGTACCCCTGTCGCAGCATCCTGCATAACATAGCGAATTTCCATTTATAAAAATCCGTTTTTCTGTGATTTTTCACCCTTTTAAGTCAATTTTCCTCCTCTTTCTAATGGTGTATGTCGAAAAAAATTTTTAACTTGAGAAAATTTTGGCAAAAAACTAATGTTTTTCACGAAAAATGGTCAAAAAAACCATGTTCTAGGCATCCAACATGGCTGGCTAACGAATTTGTCCAACGGTGTGGGACTAAATATAAATTTAATACATAAATTTTAGTGAATATTATTTTCGGTTTCTAGGGACCCCAAAACAAATTTCTATTACAGTCTCGGGAGATTAATTTCGGAGCTCTAAAAAATAGAACTTTCTTCGGAACCCTAAAAAACGGCATATAAGTAACATACAAACATATACATATGTACGACGTTTATGACTTATATACAATCTATCTTCCTGTGTTGTACCACAAACACATTCGTTCATATAATTATACATATAGGTATACCCCTGTCGCAGCATCCTGCATAACATAGCGAATGCCCGTTTATAAAAATTAATTTTTCTCGGAAACTAGTTGACATAGAATAATAGTTTAACGACCTTTTTTATGTAATTTTTTCTCCTCGTTAAATTATGTAAAAAAATTTCGCAAAAATTTTTAAATAAGTGTAAATTTTGGCACAAAAACCAATTTTTTGCAAGAACAAACACCATGTTCCTGGCATCCGACGTGTCTGGCTAACGAACTTGTCCAACGGTTTGGGACTTCCAACATTTTCACCAAATTTCGTAAACCTAGGACATTTCGTTCGAGAGTTATCGTGCGGACACATATATATATATATATATATATATATATATATATATATATATATATATATATATATATATATATATATATATATATATTTATAAAAATTTTGGTGAATATTATTTTCGGTTTCTAGGGACCTGAAAACAAATTTCTGCCATGGTCCCGGGTTCAAGTCGCGTCATGACAGTGGCTGTAATAGCTGAATTCCATTCTGGAAATTCGCTAAAACTAAGATCATTTATTAACAAACTGATTAATTTTTTTTTTAAATTGTTTATTGTACAAATTATTTTTACAGGAAAAAAATCAGTAATTGAAATGGCAGGGCACGATTTCTTGGACATGGTGATGTGAATGTATATTCTGCTAGAACCGATCCACTTTTTCAATAAAAAAACAATCGATATCTCTCTCAATTTTCAAGATATCGCTTTTTACAGGTCAGAATTTTAAACATACTGTTTCACAGTATCCGGTAATTTTTAAAACTGAATATTAGTCGCGGCCATGCTTAGTATTTCTGGCATTTTTCTTTGTCCAAATTTTCATGACGTTAAATTAGAAGGTGTAATTATAAATTGTAGTCATTGGTAGAATATACACTCAAATTACGATGTCCAGAAAATCATAGTCGTGCCGAAATGAATTTTTGGAATTTATTTTTCTTAAATATGAAGTTTTTTGATGTGTGTCTTCAACCTGTTTGACCGAGAAAATGTTTTATTACATATATCACATTTGAATGGTTTCACCCCTGTATGTGTTCTTTCATGTGTTTTTAAATTACTTGAGTCAGAAAATGTTTTACTACATATATCACATTTGAATGGTTTCACCCCTGTATGTATTCTTTCATGTTTCCGTAAATTAGATGGCTCAAAAAATTTTTTGAAGCATGTACTGCATTTGAATGGTTTTTCTCCTGTATGTGTTCTTTTATGATACTTCAAACCACTTGACTGTGAAAATGTTTTAAAACATATATCACATTTAAATGGTTTTTCCCTTGTATGTGTTCTTTCATGTCTCTGCAAATTTCCTAACTGAGAAAATGTTTTAAAACATGTATTGCATTTGAATGATTTTTCTCCTATATGTGTTCTTTCATGTACTTTCAACTGGCTTGACGTAGAAAATGTTTTAAAACATATATTGCATTTGAATGGTTTTTCGCCTGTATGTAATCTTTCATGTATTTTCAAATTGCTTAAATCATTGAATGTTTTATTACATGTATCACATTTGAATGGTTTTTCCCCTGTATGTGTTCTTTCATGTCTCTGCAAATTTTCTAACTGAGAAAATGTTTTATTACAAATATCACATTTGAATGGTTTTTTCCCTGTGTGTGTTCTTTCATGCCTTTGTAAACTACCTGACGTGGGAAAAATTTTGAAACATATATCACATTTGAATGGTTTTTCTCCTGTGTGTGTTCTTTTATGATATTTCAAACTCTGTGAATGAGAAAATGTTTTAAAACATATATCACATTTAAATGGTTTCACCCCTGTATGTGTTCTTTCATGTGTTTTCAAACTACTTGACTGAGAAAATGTTTTAAAACATACATCACATTTGTACAACCTTTTATCATTTTGTAATTTTTTATGTTTTCTCAAATGTCTTGAGGTGTTTGGTTTTTCGCGGGTTTGAGTATTTTCACAAATTCTTAAACTACCCTGCTCAATTGCACGCTCTGTGTTAAAATCATTTTCATAACTTTCGTCAAATAAAAAATTATTTTCGTTTAATAACATATCCTCGTCATCATCTTCTAATTTAATTTCTGTATGTAAACTTTCCAAATTTAATAAATCACCAGCATTATCACTTTCTTCCAGTTCCAATTTTATTTCATTTTCATAATACGAAGATTCAGATGATTCCGTTTTTGTTGTAGTTAAAAATGAGTGACCTATATTCCGTAAATTTTCCTCCTCTTTTATTTTAAAACTTAATGTGTCAGTCATTGACGTAGATTCTTTATTTTCCATTTTCTTTTTTCTCCGAATATTTAATGATTGAATTTTTGATTATTTTAAAAGATTTGAAACGTTTCAAATGTTATAGCGTTTTTATGTTCTATATTATAGTTAGGTACATATTTTATGTTGGCAGGTCTGGTAGTACCATTGAGATCAAAGTACGTACGTACGTATGTACCATGCAATAGATGGAGTACACATTATCTTTTTTGAAGCGAATCGCCACATTAGTTAACACCTTTCATAATCTATAGTGTTAGTAGTAATAAATATTTTTTATTACTCATGCGGGAGAAGTACTAACTTGGCGCACACATTTCTGTACGCAAAATAGCTGTTTGCCCACTGTACTCTTCCCACATACTTTTTTGCGTGCGGAAAGTAAACTTTCCGCTCGCAAATTGACAATAAAACACGCAAAATTTAATCAAAATATGCAAAGCCGCCTTTTGATTTTTCATTTAATAAATATTTCATAATTATTTCTATAGAAACCACCAACAAAGTAATTTAAACAATATTTAATTCAGAAAAAAAAAGACGAACACTCAAAACAATAAAAATGTCAAAAATAATAAAAATGTCAAAAATTTTAAAAAATAATAAAAATGTCAAAAATAGTAATAACAACAGAAAAAAGTATGTGAAATTCGTAATAAAAAAATAGTATGTGCAACTCGTGCGGGAAATTGTCGATTGCCCGCACTTATTGCACAATATACTATTTTAATTTGTATACCATTTTTGTTGTAATTTGAGACTAATTATTAGTAAATATTATAACAATATTTATAACAAAAAATATAACATCAGTAAATATAGAAAAATGTTAAATCCAGCTTTGTGTAAGCGCTATATTGGTCAACACTTTAACTTTTTTTTGGCTTCATTTTTATATACATTGTAGGGTTTCCGATCTCAATTCGATTTTATCGAAAATCGATCTTTGAAGAGCCGATCTTCGATTTTTCGAATCGATTCATTAGAGACTAAATTGATACAGAGATCGTGAAAAATTTACGGAATCGGAGATCGATCTTTTCGAATTTAAATTAGAATAATTTTAGTGAAAATATTATATTTTTTCAAAATTATTCTAAAATATATTTTAATTATTTATGTTGTCAAACAATTTTACCACTTTTATGATTCATTTATAGAAAATTGAGTCAAATTTTGCGTTGATGTGACACTTTTAGCAGTTCATTTTCAAAGGAAATTAAAAATTTTTTTGGAACTAACTTGTGATGACCCAATAAGAAACTTTATTAAAATTTTTATGTCTTTTATTTTCTGTAAGTACAAAAATTGAATCGATTTTCGTCAGATCGATCTTTTGTAAGCCGATTTTCTCCTGCATCGATTTTTGGTTTGACGATTCGAATCGATCCACAAGATTGATTTTTTTCTCAGATTTCGGAAACCGTAATACATTGAATTTTATACCCCTGGACCCCCTCTATATATTTAATACTCAGAGATCATCACAAAACTGGTTTACTTCGATTGGTGACACTGAAGTTTGGCAACTAAAATAAATGACGAACTTGAATTAGGTTTCATTTGTTTCAGAAATATTTTTCAGACTGGAATGCCTTAAATTTTTAAATATATAACCGGATATGTATTGTCAATTTTTTTAATTAGTAAAAACGATAAAAACAATTTAGTGTTTTATTGAAACAGGTAAATAAATATTTCCGTTTTGTACACCACTTGTTTCCTATTCAAATTATATATTTATTAAATTAAAATAATAAATAAATAAATAAAATTATGTGCATACTAAAATTATAATTACCAATGCTAATTTTTATTTATTTGTTTTCGAAATTTTTCTTGTTTGTAATTTTAAAAGTGTTGTTTAGTATTTTTAAAAATTGTATTCATTTAAAAAAAAAGTTTTAAAACATATTTACACCCACTGATTTTATTTAAAAATTGCCTAATCATCTAATAAATAGCCTTGTTAATCCGTAAAATTTCACTTTTTCAGTAAATTTTGGTTACAGTTCACATAATTGATACGTAATGTCACGCAATCCAGAATTGAACGGGAATGGTCCTCCTTCGTTCTTAGGTAAACGGAAAAAAGTTCGCAGTAAAAAACTCGCGACCAAATCGCACCTTCACAATTGGGTCGATTCCACCGGCGAGCAACTGTACGACCCGTACAATGGTGTGACCACCCACGCCACCTATAATCCATACTGGCCTCCAATAATTCCAAATCAGCGACTATATCCGGCCGTATCCGACCCGTCCGTTTGCAATTACCCCCCAATGGGCGCCGGGAGAATTCCACCAATGGGCGGTTACCGTGTTGAACCGACCATGTCGCTACCGGTGTATCCGATGCAATGCCACCAGCAACCGACACCGGCAAATATTGCCAATTATGTGCGCATGAAACCGTCCGGGGGGCCGCCAAAGGCCGCCACGTCCACCGATAGCGTGTACAGCAGTTCCGGTAAAAATAACGATTCACTTCAACAAGAATTCACAAGTTTACCACCGGTGATCGATCGTTTAATATTGGACGATTCGGATTCGACGAAACGACGTTTTAGTGACCCGGGAATCGGTGTGATGATCGGTGAGAGTGAGAGTGGTGGCAGCTCTGGACGTAGCTCGGTGTTAACCGTCGACAATAAGGACAATAGTTTAATTTATTCGTTAATTGAACAAGTGAACGCGCTGAAGGAGTCAAATCGTAAACTGTTCCGTGAATTACACGAGACCAAGTGTGAATTGAATGCGCTGAAGCAACAAATGTCGGCCGCCGCGTGGTCGAAACGCGAACGGGATTACGAGCCGGGCACTCTAGCGGAAATTATTCGAGAGATACGCGATGCGGCCAAGGTGAGAGAGGATGCGTTAATTACAAAAGTGCGGCATATGATTGAGGAGAAGTCATTTAGTCGGGTAATTAATTGTTTTTGTTGAAGCGCACTATTTTGAAATTTTTTTTATTGAATTTATTATTGTTGGAATTTTATTTTCAGTCGTATTTTACGCCGTCGTTTAATAGTTCACGAGAAATCGATGAATTACGGGTAAGTGTTTTAATGCATATTTTAAAAGGTTAGGGTTGAGCGGGGTAAAAAAAGACACTGCACGAGTGGGGTAAAAAAAAGACATACTTATATTAAACTCAACAGTGTTAAATTCGAAAAATAAAAAAAATATTACAACAAAATACATTAGTATTTTAAGCTGTCTGGACCAAAAAATTATTTTTTGAAGAGGGCTTTATAACATAAAAAAATTTTCTCCCAAACTTATCTTATTCATGAGCGAAAAACTTTCATTCCGCGATGGTAAACTTTTTCAGTAAGTAAAAAATCTGATAAGATAGAGTGCCGTATTTTTTTCTTGTTATTCTACATGCTTTAGTAATGTAAAGTACAAAGTTTTATTTAAATGGTCCAACTGCTTGTAATTTTTTCTTTTTTTTATATGTTAAAAAAAGAAAAAAGTGGGGTAAAAAAAGACAAAACAGGGGGTCAACATTTAGAAAAATTAAAAATTATTGACAAGGATTTTCATTTTAAAACTATATAATGGCATGTTTATGTATATTTTATGGATTAAAAAAATATTGATTCTTCAATAAAACAATTTTTTTGTTAGTGAGGAGTATGGAGGGTAGAGGTCAGGAGGAGTATCTCTTATGGGACTTGAATCGAAAAAGTGGCCCCTGAATTTGATGAAATAATCGTTCAATAAGTAACCAGAACGGCGCTGATAAGCAATCAGGGTTCGATCTGAACTTAGCAATTATAAGTGAAGTGAAGTATGCTAAAGGGAAATACTAACTGTTAAAAACAATAAAAATTGAATTAAATATAAAAACAATAAAAATTGAATTAAATATAACAATTAAAACTGTTAAAAACCATAAAAACTGTTGTTTCAGTTTTAAAATTTTCAGCGTTTAATTTTAAATTTAAGAATTTTACTACACTAGCGCCATCTTAATTTCATCCACTTTTGGGGCCACTTTTTATATATGGAGATACTTCTCCTGATACTCTACCCTCCATAGTGAGGAGACGGTTTTCATGGATATCAATTTATTTCAACTTAGGTATTCGAAAATTTGTATTTTTGATCCATGAAAATTTATTTGTTTTTATAATGTATAACTATGCTTTACTGTACACATTTAGTATTTTTAACTAATTCATATAGATTATTTTGATTTATTTTTTTTACTTTATGTACTTAAAGTGGTGTAAAAAGACAAAGCAAGGGGCAAGACAGCCTCAAATTAACATATTTGGTTTTTTAATGAACTACAATAAATTTTGTATTAGTTGTACGTTTGTGAAATAAAAACTGTTTTAATATTTAAAGTCCAAAGAAAATTTCTATGAGTCAAGCTTTTGCATCAATTAACTTTTTCTGACTTTTGTTACTGCTTAATCTTAGCTAAAGTTTTTGGTAAAATACGTAAAATTTATATATGTCTATAAAAAATTTTGTAGTAGAGATAGAGTTGTGAAATAAAAAGTGTTGTACTGCTAATTACCCAAGCTGTCTATTTTTCACCTTTCCAATCATGTACTTGCAGTATCCTATTAGATAGAGGTCTGTCTTTTATTTACCCTCCACTGTCTTTTTTTTACCCCATTTGGCGGGTAAAAATAAGACAAGGTTTTTATTTATTTGTAGATTTATGTCATTAGTTTGAGTGAAAAAACATGCAAAATCTCCAAATACAAACAATTTGACATCATAACATCATACAGTATTTTTTTTGTCTAAAAATTCAAATATTTTCTGCATGAAAAATGAAAAGATTTGATTTTGTCTTTTTTTTTACCCCGCCCTACCCTATGTTTTTCGGAAGAAAAATCTTCGCCTTATAAACATCAAATTTTATATGAATGTATATATTAGCAGGACTGGCAAAAATGGTTCATAGAAACCATTTAAAATAGAAAATGGAAAATGATTTCCAAAAATGCATGTAAAATAGAAAATGGAAAATGGTTTTGCTGAACATATTTAAAATTGAAAATGGAAAATAGCTATTTAAAATGGATTATAAAGTACAAAATGATTTTTTTAAATTTTTTATACTATAAATCTTTTATCGTTTTTTATATTAATAAAAAAAAAGTTAAGAAAATATCAAACGTATTGAAATTATATAAGGGCAGTCTTTTGAGAAAATTTTATAAAGTTTGCATAATATGAAAACGAAATTTAACTCTTGAAATATTGTTACTCAAAAATATTGTAAAATTTAATTCAGCCTTGACATAATCAAACTTTGACAACGCTACAACTGCGACTTCTAAATTATGAAAATCATCTACTCGAAATACCAAAACGTTTCTTATCGACGTATCTTAAAGATAATAGCACACAACTTGAGTCAGAAAAAATTGATTTGAGAGAACTGCAGCTCTAGTAACAAATTTAACTCAAGTGACATTGAAACTCGAATTATAAAAAATTTGAATCAATTGAATCGCGACTTACATTTAACACAATTTGTTAGACTGCGTTCAGTTCGAGTTCTATGATTAATATGAGTCATAAGTGTCATATACCGTGTGAGTTTTTCGGGAGTTGCCATTTTTATTACAGCCAAACCGTTGATTTAATCGAAAAATTGTTCAAATAAGAGTTGTAGATATCGACGGGGGCAACCGATTGCTACAGTCAGGATCTTTATAGCTCTTATGGTTTTCGAGGTATGATACAAACTTATAGTTTTTTAAATGAGACTATATGTTAATTTTTCGATCAAACTGTTCTAATGCATCAATTAAAAATATAAATGAAGAAAAAAAATTTTTTTGCCCATGTTTATTTTTTGAATTTTTCTTTAATTTAGCAATTAGGCGGTAGAAATATGCATATGTATTTGAGGCTCTTTCAACCGACAGAGTTTTAACGGCTAAAATTTCTATTATATCCAAGAAAAGAACCTTTTCCAATATCATTCTCTATAATACAGCATTGAAAACTGAATGGCAGTAATTCAGATTTTGGAGTATAGATGTCGGGCTCTATTTCAAGTTTTTAACATTTTTGCATAAAAAATCAAATTATTTTAAGAAATTAGTATTTAAAGTAACTTAATTTAAAAATAATTTGAAGTATTTCATTAATTTACTGAAAAATATATTTATTTTTTATTTATTTATTTTATTTTTGCCAATGACAGGTGGCAAGTGAAATAAATGACTCTAATGTACACATTCAATACAAATCAAGATGACGTTGGCGTTTCTTGATAGTAGCAAAGTGAGGTTAATTGAGAACGAAAATATTATTAATAAATGTACTCAAATAGTGTAAAAATATTTGAAATTCGATAGTATTTTCTTTTTATTACAAACCAAATTAAAAAGGAGTTTTTTCACAAAAAACTTTTCATTTCCTTTAAAAATTATTGCTGCAAAAACATGTTTAGACGCCTATGTATCTGTCAAACAGTGACATTTCAGAAAAATAATTTTTTATTTTTCAATGAATTAAAACTGAAATTTTATTTCCTTATTGTACTTAGTTATCATTTTTATATGATAATTTAATCTATTTAATAATTTTAATTTCCGATGGAAAACGTAATAATCGTTTAATTTTTCGTTACTACATTGTCAAAAATGGCAACCATATTGAGTCAATATCTTTTTAAATTACGTAAAATCCTAATCGTTTGCAAGTACTTGAGTACGAAATTTAAAAGTGTCGTTTTCAAAACGTAATTACTCAAAAATATGACATAAAACAATGAGAACTTGAGTGTTTCTGGTAGGTTTGAATCACAAACAAATTTTTGAAAAACTTTTAAACATACGTTTCCATTTAAAAAACTATAAGTTTGTATCATAACACGAAGACCATAAGAGCTATAAAGCTCCTGACTATAGTAATTGGTTGCCCCCGTCGATATCTATAACTCTTATTTGAACAATTTTTCGATTAAATCAACGGTTTGGCTGTAATCAAAATGACAACTCCCGAAAAACTCACACGGTATATACACATAAAATTAAGTGCACATGCATTTTCATTTTAAATGTAAAATGGATTAAAAATTTCCATTTTAAATACAAAATGGAAAATGGTTTGACCGAACTTATTTAAAATAGAAAATGTAAAATGCCATTTTGTATTTTAAATACGTATTTAAAATGAAATCATTTTAAATAGTTCCCAGCCCTGTATATTAGGGTGTGCTAAAAAAACATTTATATTTTTTTGTCTCGCTCTTCGCTCAGAATATCGTAGGATATGTGTAAACAAACATCCTCACCAAAGCGGAGCTCATAATTCCAATTTTTAGAGGTGCATCATCGCACCTAAAGTTTTCCCATTTAAATAACAAAGGAAAGACGATTTTTTATATTATTTACTCCTGCAAACTATAAAGAAATTTTTGTCCATAAAATGAATCAAAGCACCTTATTAAGCATTAAATTTTGGTAAAAAAATTTCATTGAGTCATCAATATTTCACTTTCTACAGAGCCTTAAAATTTAAATTTTTTTTTGAAATTTTGCTTTTTTTACATTTTTAAGCTACTATTAAAGATGGGACAAAGAGTTAGAGTTCCAAGAGAATTTTGTAGTCCAACTGATGTTTTATAAAAAAGTTCCGTACAAATTTTTCGTATTATAAATGGCTAAGAAGTTACAGGCCCCTCAAAGCTTATTTTACTTATCTTTTTGGCGAAGAGGAAATTCAGTCATTACAGCGGGTGTCATGAAAAGACTTGAACTCGGGACTATGACAGAAATTTGTTTTGAGACCTCGAGAAATCGAGAATGACCGAAATTTCCCGGGTTCAGTTCTTTTCATAACACTCGCTGTAACAGCTGAATTTGTATTTTGGAAATTCGCTAAAAAATAAGTAAAATAAACTTTTAGGGTTTGTAAATTTGTAACTATTTGTAATACGAGAAATTTGTAAGGAAGTTTTTTGTAAAGCGTCAGTACGACTACAAAATTGTCATTTAATTTTTTGTCCTATCTTTAATAGTTTAGCTTAAAAATTAAAAAAAAGCAAAATTTAAAAAAATTTAAATTTTAAGGCTCTGTAGAAAGTGAAATATTGGTGATAGGAATTTGACTCAATGAAATTTTTTGTCCAAAATTTAATGCTTAATAAGGTCCTTTAATTCATTTTATGGAAAAAAATTTCTTTATAGTTTGCAGGAGTAAATAATATAAAAAATCGTCTTTCCTGTGTTATTTAAATGGGAAAACTTTAGGTTCAATGATGCACCTCTCAAAATTGGAATTATGAGCTCCGCTTTGGTGAGGATGTTTGTTTACACATATCTTAGGATATTTTGAGCGGAAAGTGAGAAAAAAAATATTAATTTTTTTTTTTAGCACACCCTGATGTACATACTACAGATGTAAATTTTAGTTTTACCTCGTTAAAATTTTCTTAATTTCTTGAAATATTAAACTTCTGTAACTTTTCAGTCGTGAATTCAAGCAATTTGACAGTATTACTTGCTAAAAACACTAAAATTATTTCGGTTAAATTGTTTCCGCCAATCAAATTTTCGAAAATTGAAAAAATCTGTGACGTCATTATGTCGATGTGTTTTTATTCAAATACTGTTGACAGCTCGTACATATTTTGTCAAAATTATTAAAATTTAGTACGACGTGTATTTAGTAAAACGTGTGACAAATTTTTTTTGTGAAGGCTATAATTCTAACTTGTGATATAATCTTTGCGATTTTTAAAGTAAATAACTATAAAATTTGCGAAATCAAATGGAGGCGTGGTTTAATATTTAGCCTGCCGGTAGTAGTTTCTTCATTCGTTACCAGATGGCATAAATTGTAAATAGTAAATTATTATGAAATAATTAGAATGAAATTAAAAAAAAATATGCCAGTTTATATTTTGTGAACTAAATACTATAAATTTTGTGAATTGCCTACTGGTTATTTTTTTTGACTACTAGTTCGCGTATCCAAGTTTTACGATTTCCAATAATATAATTTATGTTTTATTAATTTATTGTCAAATAAATAGCAAATTACATAATTTATGATGAAATTTACTTAAATTTTTATAAATTTTATATATTGAGGAGAAAATTAACATACAGAGCGTAAATTTTGAAAATTCATCATATTGGCTATTTATTTTCAAGATAATTGATTCAGTTTTACAAAACGTATAAAAAAAAAAATAAACTACGAAATCGTTTAAAAGAAATATTACCAAAATTATATTGTAAGAATTCGGTTAGTGGAAGTCTTTTGAAAGTCCATATTGACAGTTAAATTGAATGACTATGGTGTCGTCCATGCGCAAATTCAATTTTATTTTCATAACATTGACTGGTTGCAACGCTCACGTGTTTCATTCAAGCTGACGTACACTGATTCTACCAGAAAACAAAGACGTAAGTAGAACAAGCATTCGTATGAAATTTGTCTGTTCTAAAAATATAGTGTAAAAAGCGACAGCTAGATGGCAAAACACTATGAATTTATAGTCAAGTCCCTATATGTACTAAAATATAGTCGGGACATGTCAGCCATTTGTCATCAAAGAATGTCGAAAATAATTATCACATGTTTGAATAAATATGTCTTAATAATAAGTTATAAGTTAAAAAGTTTTAAATTTAACTATTCTTTTTAAGTTGAATTACATGATATTTCCAGTTTATTTTTGACGAAACTTTGATGGAAAATGACGGACTATCATTCAAATCATGTCCTGACTAGCAAAATGCTTGCAGTGCCACATTGCAGTTGCCTCTGTGAACTACGTCTTGCCTCAGTCTGAAATTGTCCAAAAAATTGACACATATTGCGTTTTCTACTTATGTACGTTTATTGTATTCACTGATTTTACCAATTTTGTTCTTCCTGACTTACTTTATAAATTCGATAAGTTTGTTGATGCTGGTTAATACTTGTTTGGTTTACAATCCACAGTTATTTATTTGTAATTCATTTTCAACGGTCGCATACACTTTCGTCTGGAAAGATCATAATAATGTTTATTACACTTGAAAATTACCATGATAAAGTTACAATTTTGAGGATTTTTTTTTATGATATGTATACATATATATGTATAGTCTGAGAGCCCGCGCCGATAGATATGACATACAGTATAGTTGAACCATTTTTTATGCGGTGGTTTGGTATCGTATAAAAAAATGGTACAAAAAAAATATTCAGAAACTTCATAAATAGCTGTAAAAAGTAGAGTTTGGTTGAGATTGTAAAATAAAAATTATGCGGTGTATTGGGGCCGCATAAAGAAAGTCTCATAAAAAAAAATGCATAACTCAGAACGTTCAAAGCCTTACGATTTCCTTAGAACACACAACATAAAGCATTAATTTAAATATGAGATCATTTTATTTTACTTTTATAATATTATAAAAATTATGGTACAGCTGAACTCTTTTTTATGCGGTTTGTAAAAAATGGCCATTAAAATGCATAATGTGAATCAAAATCACGAGACAGTAAGAAACTTAAACAATTACTATAATAACTTTCTTTGATAAAAATACTTTTTAACGGCTTTTAAGCACTTAATCAATACATTGCATAGGAACATAAGTTATTGCATCATTTAATTTTGTTACAGATGTATTTTTCAAAATTTTCCTAATATTATAAAATTGAAATAAAATGTTTCTACGTGTAAATTAATGCTTTATCTTGTTTGTGGAAGCAACTTCTAAGGAAATTTATAAGTTTTGTGCGTTTTGAGTGATGTTTTTTCGATGAAACTTTTTTTATGCGGTCCCGACCCACCGCATAAAAAAAGTTTTTTGTACAATCTGGATTGAACTATACTTTTTATAGCTATTTATGATATTTTTGAATATATTTTTTTTGTGCGATTTTTTTTATGCGGTCCCTATCCACAGCATAAAAAAAGGATCAACTGTATATATACATTAATTTATAAAGAAAAGTTAATGATGCAATAACTTATATTTTTATCCAATGTACTGATTAAATACTTAAAAACAGTCAGTAAGTTATTTTCTCAAAGAAAATTATTATAATTAATGTTTAAATTTCTTATTTTCTTTTGCTTTTTATTCACATTATGCACTTTAATCGGCTTAAAAAAAGGTTTAGCTGTATATCGATAGAAAGGAATAACTCTCGAAAACCGGTAATCATAGAAAAATTCTAAGAAAATATTTAAATTCTATGTAGAAAAGTGCTATCAGTGTGCAGATAATACTGTAATTTTTACCAGCAAGAAGTTATTGAAAGAAAAAGAAATTTGGAATTATGGTTTTTTTTTTGGGCTATAGCTCTTAAACTACATGGAATTTGATAAGTTTGTAGATAACATTGGACGCATCCCTAGTGATTTTGACGAATGTCATTTTCTGCTTCTAGGGACCTTAAAACAATTTCTATCACAATCTCGGATTCAAGTCCACCATGACTTGAACTGACACTACACAGTAAAAAAATTTGTGTTCTGCGTAAAAAAAACCAGTGGTTAAAATTTTTGTGTTTAATAAGTAACGTAATCCTGCGTTAATGTAACATTTCGTGTTTGTGTTAAAATATTAACACAAATTTCGATTTAACAGAATAAAAATGTTAACCTGTTTTGAACAGCAAGGAAGTAACACAATATTTGTGTAGAGCAAAAGAATGATATAAGTACCTAACTTACATCAGAATATATATCTACCAAAATATATATAATAAAAAAGATGAGAGTAGTTCTTATTATTAAACAAAACCGAAAAACTATATTTTTTTTTCTGTTACTGACGAATATAGTTTTATTAAACGTTTAAAAATGAAACAATTTCCTTACATTTTAAGGTTATTTTGTTACAGATTCAGTTACAAAAAATCATGTAAGCTTAGTTGAGATTGTATTATATAACATAAGCTTACATAATTTTTTTAACTGAATCTGTAAGAAAATAACCTTAAAATGTAAGAAAATTGTCTCATTTTTAAACGTTTAATAAAACTATATTCGCCAATAATTGACAAAACTTATAATTTTTCGGTTTTGTTTAATAATAAGAACTACTATCACCTTTTTTGGTACATATATATGGAAACAAAAAAGAATTTTTACAAAGGACTGACTTACTTTGCGTTCTTTGAGTCTCATTTATAATAATACATGAACAAATTCGTTATAATTTTTGACGATTTTCAAATATCCTTGAGTGGAAGTAAAATATTGAATAAAAAAGTTTAACAACTAACTCTGTTAAATCTGAAAAATTAACACAAAATCTATGTCCTGTTGTGTGTTAAATCATTGACACAAATCGTGTTTATATAGATTTGACACATATGCTTTGTGTTAAAATAACACAAAAAATTGAGTGGACCGTTCTGGACATGTGAAATGTGTTAATTTTAACACAAATTTTTTCACCGTGTACCGTTAACGGCTGAATTTCGCTTCCCGGAAGTTTACTAATTATTACGAAATAGCGTACGTACAACAAAACTGTTCACATTTTTTCCTGGATTTCCTCCTCGTTTTGCTTGATTTCTTAGTTTGTCTCATTTGGTAGCATGATTCGCTCATTCCCATTTGACATGATTCGGATGATCCCGTATTCTTTCGCCGTCTACGTGCTCGAGTCGTGGTGGTGGATCGTCTCTTTTTGACCGGCATAGACAACGGATCAATCCCGTCAATTTTCCATGAACCGGTGGCGCCTGAACTCGTGCATACGCCAAAGTAACCAATTCGCACATCCTCTGATCCGATATAACAACTGACAAACGGTGTGTCGTCACCTTCATGGCCCGCGCTGATTGTACCGTGTTCCCATTTAATCCAAAATCCACGAAATTCGTTCGCATTCAATATAGATTGTGTTTCAACTCGCGCAAGATCTGGTTTTTCACGATTTTTACGTATCAGTGATTTCTTATTTTTCCAGGTTCCAATAACGACCTGGCCGGTGTGGAAATTTGGATGAAATAATTAACCCTAGAATCATACGTTGGTCTACGAGAAACGTTAATCCATACATCGGCGTCAATTTGACGAATGGACTTTTTACGGAGAGTTTTAGAGTTTATTTGCAAAAAAAAAAACATTTTTTTTTACATAACAATACTACAAAAGCGAACAAAATATTTAAAAAAATTGGATTTGGAAAAATTTTTTAATATAAATATTTATTAATTTTTGTAATCTTTTTATCAAAGTATATTTTCATTATAAAAATTAAAAAATAGATAAATACATCAATTGTATCATAAGACATGTCTTTCAAATAATTAATTTATGAACTATTATGAGTCGGTGGACATGTGTGACTTTACAGAATGTGAAATTTCTCAGTCATAAATATTCCTATAGATATGTAGTTATTTCCTCATTAGGCAAATTTGTAAATTTTCTAAAATTTGTTAGTAATTTTTCGAATAAGATCTCAAAAAATAATAAAATTAAAATATTTTCCACAAAATAAATTGTTAAACTTTTATTAAGTCACTTGAAACGCATTCTTTAGTTTTCTATTCAATATATTAAAACTTCAGCATTATGTATGTCGTCTCTATAAATCAAACAGCTGTAATCATCTTTCACATTATCATTATCACTGAATAAATTAATTATAACATGCATATCTTTGATAAATTTTAGAAAAATTAGGAAACCTTTTATGTGTGAAGTACAAAATCATTAAAAAAAACATCAGTTAATTATACATCGTCGTCCTTTTGACGCACACTATTTCAATATAAACAAAACGACAGCAACTATAAACAAATTTTATACGTCTTATGTGTTATAATAACAAATAAATTAGATAACAGAAGTTTCACAGCAAGCAGGCAACGACAAGTTGTAGTATTGGAGCAGGTAGAGAAGTTTGTTCGTCAATTTGACGTGTACGTATGATTCTAGGGTGGTTAACTGTTTTATGCTTTTTTGATATTTACCTCATACAAAGGATCGCATTCGGTTAGGCCTGGCGTGAGTGCAATGTGGGCATTGTGTGGTGCACGAACTTGAAAATGAAGTGAATTGGATGTTACCGGGTAAAAGTCGTAATCCAACCTATTTTCAGTTTCAAGATCTGAAAAGCAACGTTAGCAAACTATTAATTTTATTATGTATTTTAATAATTTTCAACCGACCTTCAATAGTAAGAACGTTAAATTTTTGTTTTTTGTTAGTTCAATTTTATTAATTTTAATAAGCAAAAAAAAAATGTAGGCGCCAGTGGCTGGTTTACTGCATGTACCTGTACTACGACAATAGGTATGTTCCAACAAACACTAGAATTTTCAATTCGAGTGCAAATCAAATTCAATTCAGAACTTCAGTTCGGTATTAAATATGTAGGAACGTTTATATTAATTCTTGGGGATTTCAAAAGATGTCTCTACTAAAGACTTGAGTTATGTATTCTATACCTTCCATACTATGAAGAATATTTACAAATATATCCACTAAAAAATTATTATGTACTTTTAAATACGTTAATTTAATTTTTAAATAAAAAGTAGGAACTGTTTTTTTTTTACTTTACTCCGTATTTTACTTTATTACTTACTAAAATAGTATAAATATTTATAAAATAAATAATTAAAATTATATTTAGATTTTTAAATTATAAGGTTAAAAATTAAATTTTCGTTAATGCGCATGTCTAGGATTTGAAATACTTACTCTGAAGCAAGAATTTTAAAAATCAATTCGGGTGTTCAGAATTAGATTTAAACACTTGTTGGAATACAGAATTTCAAATTGTGTGTCAATTGGAATTACAATTCTGCCTTCTACCTAGAGTGTTTGTTGGAACATACCGAATAAGGTTGTATACACAATCAATGAAATAAGGAATTAAGATTTAAGAAATAAGATTTAAGATTTAAGGAGTATGCCATCTAGTGCGGTTGAATGAAACTGTTAACTTAACTGCTCATAAGTAAATGTATTTAGGTATTTTTGTACATCAGAATTCATGAAAAAGTAACGTTCGTGATGACTATTTTGTCACTAAGTGAAAAAAATCACTACTAAAGTAGCGATTTCCGAGACTTCCGAGACTACTAAAGTAGCGGAAGTATTGTGATCACTTTTGAAAAATAAAAAATTTTTTACGCACATTTTACGTTTTAGAGCTTTCTGAACAATTTTGGTTTGGTGTCTGTACGTCTGTCCGTCTGTGTGTCGCCAGTTTGCACCAAGTGGCATAACTTCTGAACTATTCGATTGTTTTTAATAAAATTTTCAGAAATTATGCAGTTTGGTTTGTAGATGGTCCCCTGTGAATTTAATCGAAATCGGAGTAACGGTAGCTACGCCGCTACCATGTCATTCCATTAATACCTATATTTTTTTGTGAATATATATTTTATTATTTTTACCAGATCAACATACAATTGTTATACATGGCAGTGTTCATGTAGGTACATAACATTCGGCTGATATGAAAAATATGTTAACAAAAACGTTGATATAATTGTCTAATTAGTTAGTTGCATAATGCAGAATAATAGTCAAAGTTAATAATATTATTTTAAAGGTAGTATGTATATATACAGAGTGTTTATTATAAAAGTTGTGGTATTCGTCTTTTCAATCTTCGAGTTCTGTTGATTTGGTTTAAGTTATACACTTCTGTTGCTGGGCAAGTTGTTAATTTTTCGTAGAAGTTCTTGGATAACTTTTTTATGTGGATATCGATAGTTTCCATTTCGAGTTCCTTATGAATTTGTGTATTACGTACATACCAGGGTGCTTTAGCTATTGTTCTTAGTACTTTGTTTTGAAAAGATTGAATTTTTGTTAATAAATTTTTTGGAATATTGTGCCAGATTGGGCATGCGTATGTTATAATCGGTCTTAATAGTGATTTGTATAACATTACCGCGGATTTTTTGTTAATTTTTGATTTTTTATTTATTAACGGGTATAGCTTTATCAGTTGGATGTTGGCTTGTTTGAGTTTTGCGTTAATGTGTGCTTTCCAGTTAAGCTGCTGATTAAGGTGCACTCCTAAATATTTCACTTCGGTTGTATTCCACTGTATATTTATCCCGTTGATATTTATAGTTTTTGTTGGTTTCTCGCGACGAAGCGTGAATATCTTCGTTTGGCTTTTATTAGGATTTATTTTAATATGCCATTTTTCAAAATAACTGCTTAATGTATTTACGGATTGTTGTAGGGTGTCTATGACATTTGATAAATTACAATTTTGGCAGATTAAGGCTGTGTCGTCCGCAAACATTCCTATTTCACAGTTTTGGATGTATGGTATGTCACTGATGTACACATTAAAGAGTATTGGAGCCAGTATGCTTCCTTGAGGTACACCGGCGGTGATGTTCTTCGATTCGGATATTTCGCCATTAACAGTTACTGAAAATGATCTTTTATTTAGAAATGAGGTAATGGTATTGAATAAGTAGTTTGGTATACCAACTTTTTTGAGTTTATACAGTAGACCGTCATGCCAAACTTTGTCAAAAGCCTGTGCTATATCTATGAATGCTACAGCAGTGTATAGTTTTTCTTCATATCCGTTTTCTATTATGTTTGTCATTCGTAACAATTGGTGTACTGTTGAATGATTTTCTCTAAAGCCCATTTGATAGGAAGGAATAATTTTTTTGTTTTCTAATGCATTTTTTAGTCTCCTTAATATGGTTTTTTCTAATAGCTTGGAGATGTTGCTAAGCAAGCTGATTGGTCTATATGACGAAATAGAGCTTTTATCTTTCCCAAGTTTGGGAAAGACAGTTACCAGTGCGTGCTTCCATTTGTCTGGAAAGTAGCCAGTTGTGAGGCAGCCATTAAAAATAGACGTCAGAAACGATGTTGCTTTCTTTGGCAGGGATTTTAGTAGTTTATTTGTGATACCATCCTCTCCTGGTGCCTTGTTGTTTGGGAGAGTCATTATTAGTTGTTTAAGTTCTGTTGGTGTTACTGATTCTATGCAGTTGTCTGCTACTGGTAAGTGTTTATCTAGGGTTAGTTTGGCGGTCGTAGATTGACTAAATACGTCTTCGAGGTAATTTCCGAATATTTCGGCCTTTGCTTTGTTGTCCTCGTAGTCTTTACCTTGATGTTTGATTGTTCGTATGGTTGGATATTCTTTGGTTATTTGACGCGTTACCTTCCATATTTGCTGGCTATTATGAGTTGATATTTCTTCTATATATTCTTGGTACATAGAGTTCCGGTAATTTTCCATTTCATAGTGCGTTCTATGTGTTAGCTGGTTTAGTTGCCTTTTGAGATCTGGGGTTTTTAATGTTTGCCATAATCTTCTTGTACGGTTTTTTTCCTTAATTAGCGCAAGAATGGAGTTCGGTAGATTTAAATGGTAACTATGTTTTTTTTCAGAGTACATAGAAGAATTTGCTGCATCTGTTATAACTTTCGTAAAGTGTTCAATTGCGTCGTTTATTGCTGATGATGAATATACGTTGGTTGTTGGTCGTAATGTTTCATCGATGGTTTTTTCATATCTCACCCAGT
This sequence comes from Brachynemurus nebulosus, assembly GCA_035578155.1. Taxonomy (NCBI): domain Eukaryota; kingdom Metazoa; phylum Arthropoda; class Insecta; order Neuroptera; family Myrmeleontidae; genus Brachynemurus; species Brachynemurus nebulosus. The sequence goes on along the minus strand of JAPWDM010000008.1, from coordinate 260,250 downwards.
TGATTCTTCCCAATTTTATTTTGGTTTTATGCACTGTTAACGTTGGTTTTACATTAAAGCTGAGTATGACTGCTAGGTGATCTGAGCTTAGGTCTTGATATACTTCTTGCGTGAAGGAGTGTGGGAAGTTCCTCAGTAGTACGATGTCTAGAATATCTGCATCATGTTGAGGGTTGTACGGTATATGCGTTGGTTCAGTAGGAGCAGCTATTTGTATTAGATGTCTGTCGGTGATGTCTTCGAGCCTCTGTCCGTTTGGATTCTCTTTTCTACAACCCCAACGATGGGATTTGCAGTTGAGATCTCCGATTAGCAACGTTGGTGAGTCGTCGCAGAATATGGCGGTAATGTCGCTTTCGTGTAAGATCTTGTTCGGGCTTTTGTATCCAGATATGATGTTTATTTTTGTGTGATTCGTAAGTGTTATTCTTATTCCGATTACTTCTAAACTTGATAAGGTCGGCATATTACGAATATGATGTGTTATTTTTCGTTTAATAGCGATAGCTACTCCACCCGAAGCAATCAGACTTGTGCGGTCAAATCTATGCACTATATATCCAGGTAGGCGGAATTGTTCCGTGTCGATTAAATGTGTTTCTGATATGCAGGCGATGTCAATATTTTCGGTTTGTAGGGTATGTAACAGTGATGTTCGCTTTGTTTTAATCCCATCGGCATTCCACTGAAGGATTTTTATATTATTGATTAGAGGAGTGTTATGGGCCATTTGTGAACAATGCTGAGATGAGTGGTTTTAGTATTTCAAGGTGTGGTTTAATTAGGTCTATGAAGATATTGATGACATTTGTGATTATATCGGCTAAGGTGTTTGTTGTGTGAGTTGAGGATGAAGTAGGGGAGTAGGATTGGTGGTTATTTTTAGTTACGCTGGCATATGTCTGTCTTTCGCGCGTTGGTATATGTTGTGTTTTTTGTGTGTCAGATCTTTGGTTGCATTGAGTAGCAGTTCTATGTTCGTTTTTACGTTTGTGATTAGCATTGATTCTTTGTTTTAAGTTTTGGTAATATTGGCAACCTTTGTAATTTGCTGGATGTTTTTGTCCACAATTAACACACTCGGGATCTGCATCTGGTGTTTTAGTGCATTTTGAATAGTGGTGAGTTCCTTTGCATTTGACGCATCTTTCGTCTAGCTTGCAGAAGTTTTTAGTATGTCCGTATCGTTGGCATCGGGTGCACTGTGGTATATCTTTAGATGATCGCCGAGGTTCCACTATGACTATTGCTTGAAAAAGTGTTTGTAGATTAAAAATATTTTTTGATTTCTCATTATTTTTTTCTAGTTGTACGGCACATAGTGGTGTGGGGTATTTGTTACGATTCAATAGTCTTGTCACCTTGAGCACCGGAAATGATTTTTTCAGTTCGGTTAATATTTCTTCTTCACTTAAGGAGTATGGTACATTTCTGATTACTACGGAGTAGTGTTTGTCCTCTGGCGGACAAAAGGAGTGGTACTGTATGCTCGTGTTGTCAAAGAATTTTGTGAGCGTTCTGTAATCACTTATTTCAGAAATGTTGATTTTAAAGATGTTGTTTCGTTGCTGTTGCAAAGTTAAGTGACCATTAAGCAGTTTTTTTAAGTCCGCTAGTAGTGCTTGGTAATTGTTAGTTTGATGGACAAATATAGGTGGAACTTTTTTCGATGGAGGTTGACTTTTTGTGTTATTTTCGATGATTTCCATATCGTTTTTATCGGTCAGGCATTCGTATCGATTTTTTGTCGGTATGAAGTATTTGTGAGGTTTTTCATTTTCGCTTTCAGAACTTGATTGGTGTTTCCTTTTATCTGCTTGCGTTTTGTTACTTTCAACTGGTTCACTTGATTCAACCACTTCGATTGTCTCGGCGTTATGTGCGAACATTATTGCCGGGTGCCCTTCTAGAGAGCACCCAGTAGACACTCGGTATAATTATGAGCACTATGTGTGTATATGTTTGTAACAAACAATTTGTAGGTATTTTATTTTTATTTTTATTTTTTTTTAACAATGATATAACAATAATTAATATCTGTACACGTCTTATCGCTATAAAGTTCCGAATCAGACTTGTAATACCTATATTAAATTGCACCAAATGCCATAACTTCTGAACTATTCGATTGTTTTTAATGAAATTTTCAGAAATTATGCGGTCTGGTTCCTAGATGGTCTCCTACAAATTTCATTGCATTCGGAGTAATAGTATCCACGGCGCTACCATGAAATCCCATTAAATGTCAATATCTTATTTACTGCTAGTCCCACTTCGCTCAAATTTTTAAAATATTTTTGTGGTTAGTTTCTAAAATATTTTTGCTATTATTTTATAATTTAGCCTTCAAGTATTTTAAGTTATAACAATTTTTTATGAACTTTAAGGCGAAAATGTAATTTCACGGTATATAAGTATATAATATATTTGGTAGAATACTGTTTTAAAGTGTTTTCGGTGTACCACATCCCATTGGCAGCGTATTTTCATATCAAAACATTTTTTTTTTTTGTATTTTAAATAACAAACATGATAGCATAGAAGTTATGTACGTACATAATTGTTTGCGTTGTGCGTCCCTTATTTCGACTTCTTCCATAGTTCTCCAACTTTCGACTTCTTGCGTGGATTGACTCCTTTCGGCTTCTTTCGATTCATAATATAAAAATATAAAGACAAATGATTAATTAAGTGGACTTAACTTTTGTTGCTGTCTGTGTCTACAATAATTGTTATCTGAACAATTTTTTAATTTAGTCAATAGTTTATCCATCTACGCTCGGAATGTACACGGAGAGAAAATTCCTATAAAAATTACTGTGCTCAGCACTACAATCGACGTGTAAAGGACGAACATATTAAATTCTGTAAGGTAAAAATATAAAGATTATAATTAATCATAAAAAATTTAAAGGATGGAATGTTCTTTTCGTAATATTATCTTCGTAAAATTTGTAAAACAGCACAGTAAAAAGTTCCATTACCGACAAAAAAATAATTTTTAATTGTATTTATTAAAAAAATTTCCATGCTAACATGCTAATAATAGAAAGAAAAAAAACAGAAAGAAGGTTGGTTGTGTTGGGATCGCTCTAATGAAGTGTACCTCAATCAGCGAGTTACATGGGTTACATGCGAACCATGTAGGTGTGGACTGTGGAAGAAACTTTGTCAGACAGCTCGCACCAGGCCCGTTGATGCAGCTACTTGTCAGTTGCTTTTACACTCTCTTAGGATGATGTCATCGTTTAATTCATATTTTTGTTATTTACCTATCTTTAGTATATGTATTAGAATTAAATTGTTGGCCATCATTTTTGTATACATGTTTTTACAGGTTATGTGCAACCAATATAAGGTCGCGAGTCAGATGCGCAAATGAAAGAGTACGACAACAAGAATTAAACTATAATATACATGCATAAGAGTGTGGTAAAAGTTGTGTTAGCACCACATTAAATTTTACCATGCTAGCACATATTTTTTATTTTGGTCGTCGATCGCGCACGGATTATAGGGAGCATAGTAATTTTTCTGAAATTTTCTCTACAAAAATTATAGGATTTTTCTCTCCGTGTAATATTACCTTTATTTTGCTTAGATATTTGCAGATGCTTTATTTCCCCTTTCGTCTGACTCCACGGATATTCCATGGACGATGGATTAGCAATTTTACATCTGTATAAGTGCTCATATTGCATTAGACAATAGAATTTTCACCGCTAACATTTGCTTACTCACCCAAGAGCCACATAGTTCAAATCTTCTGGACATGTATACGTAATGTAATTTCCTGAAGAGTCCCTTACTGTCGTAGTAATACCACCTATCGGCACATTCAAGATTGAATCATCTCCTTTTTCGATATAACTGTGTTGTGTTAAATCATGTCGAAAAGTGAGAATGTGGCAATTTCCCAAATGAAGTGTCAACGAAATTTTGTAGTTTTTTCTGTTTTTCTTGATTGATTTGCAAGTAAAACAAGTAAAAAAGTAGATAAAAATTGTCGGACACGTTTAATTTTCGTTAAAAAAATATTAAATTTAATTTTTTTTATTTATAGGAAATTTAGGTTATGTTAATATGATTTTACTATTCCTCTTAGAAATTATATTATTTAGTAATAAATAAATATGATTTGTTTTTCTTTCTAGTATTTCCCTTTGCCCAAATTTAAAAAAAAAAAGAACGGAAAATATGGGTTATTTACTTACTAAACGCTATGTTTAATGTATTAAATTTTAATATTTTTTAATGAAAATTAAACGTGTCCGACAATTTGTATCTACTTTTTTACTTGTTTTACGTGCAAATCAATCAAGAAAAATAGAAAACACTACAAAATTTCGTTGGCACGTAATTTGGGAATTAGCCGTGAGAATGTTTTTTTGAGATAGGTGCTGTCAATTTTTACCTGCATTTATACCGTTTGTTGAACGTTCATAGCTCAAAGTGATACAGTTTAATAATAATAATACTAGTAATAATAAAATTTTGTTCGTATTGTTACAACATTTTAAAATCATATTTAGTTCCAATGATTACTTGACTATATTTGAATGATAATGATACTTCAGTAATAATTTTGCAACTTCATTTTAATCAGGATATTTTATTCGATGTAAGTGACTGCGAATTTTGAATAACTCCTTCCAGAAAATTCATTTTTAACAAATGACACTGTTATGATAATAACTACTATTACAAGCCTACTAAAACTTGACTATTTTTTTAAAATTATTCTGTATTTATAACTTACTAGCTTTTACCCGCGGCTTCGCTCACACACGCGGTTTTTGACATTATGATATCTAGTTAAATCGTATAAAGGGTACTTTCATCGCGTCACTATTGAGAACTGTTACTTTTTTCTTGGGAGTGTTCCCACAGAAATAAAATATTTTTCCCGGATAAAAATTAGATTAAGTATAACATTCAGCACAGGATTTAGATATTTTCTCGGGGTCGAAAGTAACCTATGTTTATCGTTGTATATTGTTCTTTCTGCTAACAATATGCTAAGAAATTATCCGTTGTTATAATTTAAATATCAGGGTGACCGACCCCGGCCCGGTGGAAATTTTATCTGTATGGAATTTGTTAAGAATAGTAGATGTGCCAACTGACGATAACTGAATAGTTACGGGTTGTTTATTTCCTTATAGAGTTATTATTGCTAAAAGATACAGCTAAGGTAATTTTATATTCGGAAGAGGTATTTAACGGACAATTTTTTACGCTATCACACGTTAATTTAGAAGTTGATTTAAAAAAGAAAAGAAAATTTTCGAGGCGCCAACGTCGCGTAGCTAGATAATAGTAATTTTTCAAGCTACGCGATGTTGGCGCCACGAAAATTTTCTTTTTAAATCAACTTCTAAATTAACGTGTGATAGCGTAAAAAATTGCCCTTTAAATGCCCTTTCCGAATATAAAATTGCCTTAGCTGTATCTTTTAGCAATAATAAGTTATCATTATATATTACATTATTTAAATATTTTCACATATAAATTAGCATTAAAACAATAAAAAAAGTTTTTTTTTTCATCAAAATATTTTTCCTAATACTTTTAAATTTGCCCCATCGAAGCGCGAAATTCTTTTTTGATTTAATTATATAATTAGAGAGAAAAAAATTAAAAACATCAAAAAAGAAAAAAAAATTCGTGGCGCTAACTTCGCGTGGCTGATTTTTCAATCAACTAATATGTAGTTAAGTTAGACGACTACACAAAGTTTCGTACAGAATCACTAGATGGCGCCACTCTATGTCTTACGGCAGCATTTCGTTGTGTTATCATTATAACCGTTATACATATGTATGTACATAGGTTATACTTTTTGACAATAGATGGCATCACATATTTTAAAATATACATAATATGCATGCAACTGCTGGAACGTTTCAATAATTGAGTATTGCATATATTTTTTTAAAGTTTCATAACAAGTTTAATTTTTTTAAAATTTAATTTAGTTTTTTTTTCCGGATGTTTTTGTAACCTTGATAGAAAATTTTGATTTAATAAAACGATATTTTGGCAAGAAAATTAATTTTCTTAATATTTACGTTGTTTTTTGTACAAATATGTGGAAAGTAAAGTAGTAGGTATGACGTCTATTTAATTTAGACTTAATTACATATTAATTATAAAATGAATGTTTAAATTTTTGATAACAACGTTTCGTTTGGTAAATGGAAAAGTTTTACTTGACTTTACCGCGTATAGTTTTATGTATATAATTATTTTTTATTATAAAACACAAAATACACTGCGTCAATTCGCCGTTGCTTGTATGATGTGCTAACATAACCTCACATATAATGTTGGGTATGTATACGTTCAGTGTCAAATATTTGCATTCTTACAAAAAGCAAATACATACTATAAAACCAATTTTAACCTCTCATAGAGAAAGTCAAATATAAATTATAAATTAAATCCTAATAATGAAGTTAAAATATCGGGAGAAACATGTGGAATTATAATAACTTTATTTTATAAATCTACAACATTACACCAAAACAACTAAATTCGAAATTATTATTGTTCAACCCCGTTCGTGTTTATTTTAATGATAGCTTATTATATTATTCTCTCTTTTTGGTATATGTTTGTGATTACAATTGTAGATAAAGACAGAATAATTGGGTGGTGTATAGCAGTTTCTTTGTCACGGGAATGCCTTCGTGGTCGGATAAATACAGTTTATGTAGTTTAACAAATATAAACATTCAGAGAGAATGTTATATATGTATACATTTTGAGTAAATAATGTGTGTGTGTTCGCATTTACTTGTACAGGAGTGTATTTTGACTGGATTTAGTGGAAGAAGGAAAATTGTATTTGATTTTTAGTATCAGAGCCGGAATATTGTAAAAATTTGTTGACGTACCGTAAAAGGAAAATGTCTATTACAGATGATTTTGGTTGAAAATTATTTTCAAAAATATTGGAAATCTTTTGTAACAGTTTTTGTACAAGTTTCGTCGATTTTTATCAGCAAAATTTAAAATAAATCGAAAGTTAGAAATGGCGACAACTCCAGAACCACTGATTAAAATATGACAAAAATTTTGCACCTTCTCAGTAGGTTTGCTCATTGTCTGGAGATATTTTTTCTGCTTCATTCAGTTTTTGTCTAGATATATTATGTAGGTATGTATGTATTGCAATTTTTGTAATATTATAAAAAATGAAATAATATATTTTAAAATGTGTCCGTTGTAACAGTTGTGGCGGTTTGTGTAACAGTTGGCGGCATTAATGTCATTGGAATGCCTGAAATGTCCAAAGTCGGGTTCTGTCGAAGAATTACTCTCCGTTGTGTGTTTTGCGAAATCACTTTATTAGATATTTTTTTATAAAATTCCGAAACACAATTTACATTGTTTAACAAAAGTTCAAAATTTTAAAATAAATAAAATATAAATTAACGATTGGGTTATACTAATCATTTTCGAAACCAGTTTACCTATCAAGATATAAAAATGTTTTTACAAAAATCAATTACATCTTTTGTTGGACTTAGAGTAACAATTACTTGGTTACGACCTAACTCTAACCAGACCAAAACTCAACTCCCTCTTTTTTCTCTCATCTTTTCCTACATATATCAATTCGCCACTTGTCCCCACCGCTTAACTATTTTTTATTTCATATCAAACAACAAAACAGGGGAATCACAAAATGATATAATATTATAAATTCACTTAGAAGATAATAGTTAAGCTTTACAACGCTAGGTGGCTCATATTTTTTTATAAACAGAAGTCGCTAGTTATCATAGCCGATATCAAAACCCATTTGAAATTTAGTTCATTAATTCAAAATTTGACCGCTAGATGTCAGTCCCCGTACCATAATATCCGTCACACCGTGTGTAAACTTTCGCTTTAATTTAGTTTAGAAAAGCAACGTCTAGGAAAATCGTGAGGTTTTGAGCGTTTTGAGTCATGTTTTCGCTATGAAACTATTTTTATGCGGTCCCGATTTGTATGTAGCGACCTGTACTTTTTATAGCTACAGCTGAACTCTTTATTATACGGTTCGTTTTTGTGCGATTTTTAAAAAAATGGCCATTAAAATGCATAATGTGAATCAAAATCACGAGACAGTAAGCAACTTAAACAATTACTATAATAACTTGCTTTGATAAAAATACTTTTTAACGGCTTTTAAGCATTTAATCAATACATTGCATAGGAATATAAGTTATTGCATCATTTAATTTTGTTACAGATGTATTTTTCACAATTTTCATAATGTTATAAAAATGAAATAAAATGTTTCTACGTGTAAATTAATGCTTTATCTTGTTTGTAGAAGCAACTTCTAAGGAAATTTCTAAGTTTTGAGCGTTTTGAGTGATGTTTTTTCGATGAAACTTTTTTTATGCGGTCCCGACTAATCGCATAAAAATTTTTTTTTTTTACAATCTGGATCGAACTATACTTTTTATAGCTATTTAAGATATTTTTGAATATATAATTTTTTTGTGCTATTTTTTTTATGCGGTCCCTATCCACCGCACAAAAAAAGGATCAACTGTATTTAGGTATGAAGTTTTTGAATACTTTTTTTCTGGTGCGGTCCCTGTTCACCGCATAAAAAGAGGATATGCTGTACATGGATATGTAGGTATTAGTAGGTAGTCAACTCGAGAAAATAAATTTGCACAATGGTGTTCAGCAAATTCTTTATCTCTGCAGCGAACGCCGTAACGCTATGACGTATCTACGCTGTGTTGTGTATTCTTCTGTCGTATACATGACGACATTACTCTCTGTTCCTTCCATAGAGTTCTCATTCAATCGAAATAAAGTGGCCAGAGTCTTTTAAATTATTCCACAATATCATACTTGCTTTTGAAACTAAAAAATTATTCTAGATACCTTGTTTTCTCCTTTTTTAAAGCCTTTTATTTTAACCATAACGAAAATTTTTTTTTGTCTCAAAATGCCAGTGATAAGTACCGATAGATAAGATTACAAAAAAAGAAAAAGAAAAAAAAATCAAAGGATCTCAACATCAAAAAAGTGAACCCTAGGAATTCGAAAAATATAAATTACAGCTGAACTCTTTTCTGCGCGGTGAATAGGGACCGCACAAAAAAAAAAATATATTCAAAAATATCATAAATAGCTATAAAAAGTATAGTTCGATCCAGATTGTACAGAAAACTTTTTTTGTGCGGTTGGTCGGGACCGCATAAAAAAAGTTTCATCGAAAAAACATCACTCAAAACTCTCAAAACTTAGAAATTTCCTTAGAAGTTGTTTCTATAAACAAGATAAAGCCTTAATTTACACGTGGAACATTTTATTTCATTTTTATAATATTATGAAAATTTTGAAAAATGCATCTGTAACAAAATTAAATGATGCAATAACTTATGTTCTTGTGCAATGTATTGATTAAATGCTTAAAAGCCGTTAAAAAGTATTTTTATCAAAGAAAGATATTATAATAATTGTTTAAGTTTCTTACTGTCTCGTGATTTTGATTCACATTATGCATTTTAATGGCCATTTTTTACAAAAAGAGTTTAGCTGTATATATTAAACTATGTTGATAAAATTGAACATTACTTAGAATTATACCGTATTTCGGAAAATCTGTCATAGATGGTGGCACCTGTACCAGTGAATATATATGTACACATCACAGCATTTTGAGCCGCCATATTGCAGTGCGAGTTAACTCGTCTTAATCATTTAGAGGTTAAAAAAATTTTTAAATTAAAAGATTGGCGTTAAAAACGACTTATTGTAATAACGTCGCAATTTGAAAGTAGACAAACGTCAGTATTAATCTGTATAATCTAAAAACTTTGATTATATTCGTAACAAGTTATAGTAAAACCGATTGAAATATTGAAAATGTCATTTCGCTTCATAGATAAAAATTATCAGAATCGACATACGTTTGTTTAGAAATTGTGGGCGTTGTTTCGAGGTAATGACGTTTTTTTTTTTTTTTGTCATTTGAATTGTTGTTGAAAACTTTGAAAAATTTTTCCAACACGGACATAACGAATTATTCTCTTTTTATATTATATTCAAACTCTATAGGAATTTTCTTTTTTCCTTTTTATCTACAATTTAAAAAAAAAATGTAAAAGAGAAAAGCATATCGCGCTCTGTCATGTACTACTGAAAGAACATAATGAATCCTTGCGTCCGTTCCCCCGGTGTTCCTCGGTGTTCCCGACGTGGAGGTTGGGCAGTGGGGGTAGAGGTAGACGCCTCACCGGTAGATTTGATATTGTTATCTCTGGACAAATTTACACAACTCATTTTTAAATATTCAGCTGTTGCAGTTTGCTTGCTCACTTTTTTTCCTCGCAACCAACCTCCAAGATTGACTTTTTTAAGTGTGTGCTGTTGTGTTAGTCTATTTGTGGCCGGTAAATGCAAGCAATCACAATCCATCTATCTTTCATTTATTTTATATTAGAGGTAACGTAAAAGCTCCTATACCGGAACGCGATCCAATACTGGAACAGTTTTGACATTTATATATTAACTAGCTGTTACCCGCGGCTTCGCCCGCGTGGAATTTAAAATTATGGCATCTAGTTAAAACATATAAAGTGTACTTTCATCACGTCGCTATTACGCGTCGAGTAGGTATTATTACTTTTCTCTTTGGAATTTTCCCACAGAAATACAATATTTTCCCCGGGCAAAAAATAGACTATAACATTCCTTTAACAACATGCCAAGTTCAAATGAAATCAATTATTCTTTTTTTATACTGTTTTAAATATATATTTTTCCACGGGAATAAGACTTTCCACGGGAGTTAGATATTTTCCCGGGATAGAAAGTAGTCTGTTGTGTCCTTTCTCATCGTCTCTGTAAACAATATGGAAAGTTTGAAATCAATCATGCTTTTTTTTAATAGTCAGTTGTTATTTCATTGTTTAGATTTAAATACATTTTCCCTCGGGAATGAGATATTTTATCGGGATAAAAAATAACCTATGTTTATCGTTGTATACAGTCATATTTGTCTATCATCATTTTTTGTTTCATTTAAAATATATTTTTCCACAGGAATGAAATTTCCCGGGGGGTATAAAGTAGTTTGTGTCCTTTCTTATCTCTTCTGTTAGCAATATACAAAGTTTGAAATAATTTATCCGTTTTTTAATAGTCAGCTGTTGTAATTTAATGCATTTTCCCTCGAGAATTAAATATTTTCCCGAAATAAAAAGCAGCCTGTAACCGTCTCTGGCTCGCAAGTAACGTCTGTGCAAAGTTTCAAGTTGATTGGTTAAGCTGTTGAGGCGTGAAAGCCAGTCAAACAAACAAACAAACAAACTCACTTTCGCATTTATAATATTAGTAAGGATGAAGTTATTTCTGAAAGAAACCTCTGATAACAAAAAATATTATCAATAGAATGATTATTTTTCAATTTAAATTCACCTCGCATTTAATGTTTCCTTACTTAATTAAAGAAATACGTATATATATATATATATATATATATATATATATATATATATATATATATATATATATATATATATATATATATATATATATATATATTAAACAATTTTTGTTGAATACAGTATTTTGATCCTTTATTTACGTCTAATACTTAAACCATTTTATATTTCCTACTTTGACGTCTAGATGTCACTAGCTGTGTGTCATATTACTCATATTACACGTCCGTTTGTATATCGGTTTTCAACTTTTAGTGTCATTAATATTACTCTGTTTGGATATAGATGTCAACATTTTGTAAAAGAAAAACATTAATAAATGAAAAATTTTTGGGTTGTATTTTTTTAAAAACATATTCGTTGGATTAAAAGAACTTTCTTTCATGCTTATTAAGAAATGGATGTTTAATTTATTTGGTCAATTTTTATAAGCCATTTTAATTACACACCTAAAAATAGTGTTCCGATATAGGGGCTTTTACATTATCTGTAGGAATCCTGCAGTGTTCGATCCAATTTGATAATAAAATTAAAACAACGATTCAGTTTAGGTTAGGTAACGTTGCGTCAGTAGCCATCACTTTCTGTTCATTATTTGGACATGTTACCTTATTTATGTATACGAATAGTATTTTTTTTATAAAAATAATATTTTATGATTGTGCTAATTGTTTTATTTTGTAATATTAATAGAAATTTATTTGTAAAAAAAAAAAAAAAAAATTGTACAATATAGAAAACCGGAAAATAGAAAAAAATATGTTTTTTGCTTTTTATGATACTGCCTCCAAGCTTAACCAATTGTGTATCTACAATTTTATTTAAATCTAACAAATCCTCTCTTATACGTTTATTGTACAATATATTGATATGCACCCCTTGGCTGCTTGCTAATCGCAAAATAGGATTACAAATGTCGTTTATGTGGATATTGTTCGTCGTTATTGTTCGCAGCATCTAATCATTTTTTGGCCAAACTTCTTTTTTTTTCTCGAGGGCATTAATCAAAATTAATGTCTACTAATACCGTTCACATTCTGCCTAGTTGTTAATGCCAAGATTTATGGCCTTCGGATACGGATTCACATTTATCCTATAATAATAATATATTTAAAACCGTTTTTTTTCTTAACATTAAAAAAAAAAATTGCGTGCAGCAAAGAAATCAGTAGTTTGATCGATAAAAAGATCCGGTGAATGAAAGAAAACAATTTTGACGGTTAAATTTGAAGTTCCTGTAGACACTACACTTTCTTGTACTGTTTATTTTAACAGGATGGTAACTTTTTGGAAAACCGGAAGAAATCGGGAAATTGTTTTTTGATGAATGCCTCCATCGTATTGCACATCCATTGCATCATTCCCTTTTCCCCTACAATATAGGGGAACGTATAGTATCCTGAAAAAGAAGGAAATTTAAAAATTTGATCCTTTTTTTTGATTTTTCATTCCTACTTTTTATTTTTTCGATAATTCTATGGAGAATCCTACAAATGTTTCAGTACAATCACGGGAAAAGTTACATATTGTTTAGAAAATTGGTGAAAATCATGGAAAATATTGGAAAGGTTTACTTTGTGAAAATCCATATTAAAAAAACATGGGATCGTTGCTTTGTCACTTTTCACAACTTGGGATTTCCCTTACATTTGTTTTGATATACTTACATCTGCCTCTATCTCTAACATCATTATTCACTTCCTTTTTATATTTATAATATAAATAGCTTCGCCTAAAAGAACAGTTTTTAGTTGTGTTTTCACCTGAGGATGGCGTAATGGCTGAAACTCGACTCGTGTTTATACGATTTTTGTTGTGAAAAGTGACAAAGCAACGATCCCATGTTTTTTAACATGGAAATTTAATCTTGAAAGTATATTTTACATTTTACTTATCTGATTTAGCTCAAGTTTGGGTATTGATATGAGGAAGCTATGAGCCACACTCTGTGACGGTGTATTTTTTTTTCATCTATTGATGAAATACTTTGATTTTTGCAATGGATTTTTTGTTCGTCCATGGGTCATTCAAAATTTTTGTTTGTTTAACCAAAATACACAATATTTTTGATTGAATGATTGTATTTTAGCAAATTTCCAAATGGAAATTGAGCTATTACAGCAGGTGTCATGATGCGGCTTGAGTCCGGGACTGTGATTTATAAATGTGTGGAAGTATGTAGGTATGTATATATGTGTCCGCGCGATAGCTCTCGAACAAAACATCCGATTTTTATGAAATAAATCGCAGATCTGTATGTGAGTGTTTCAGCTAGATACGTCCAGTGCCCAGAATCTAAAAAAAATGAGTTTTTTTACCAAAATTTCCTAAAATTCAAAAGTTTTCCATTTTTTTTTTTTTTTTTTTTTTAATAAGATACATTTTTAAGGGGGTATTCTAGTCTAGAAGCTTGATTTTGAGGTGATTTTATGGGCGTAATAAAAAAAAATTTTAGTATCCATTTTTTTAAAAGATTTTTATTGATATTTGAAAAGTATAAAAATGTACAAAAATTAAAAAAAAAAATTTAAAATTGAAATCGGTACAGAGGTCGACAGAGTGGGGACTCAAAAAAAAGGTGTTTCCTGGTTGACGTGATTCTAACCCTCCTGGTGTCGGACGTAGCCGATTTGAAACAACAAAATTTTTTCATAAAATGGCGTCCATTAAAAAAAAGTCATTTTTTCGCTTCCTTTTTCAACTTTGGAAACTTTTTAAAAATCGTACAAAAAAAATTCCAAAAACCCCTACGTCGTCGGGCCAATTTTCATAGTATTAAGAGGGTCTGTACCAAATTTCAAGTAAATCAGTGCATTAGAACTTGCGATATCATGTCAACCGTATCGAAAAAAGTAGTTTCCAGTAATTTAACACTAGAAGAGATACACAGTACACAGGGAAAAAAGAACCATAACTCCGAAAATAATTCGAATTTCCGTAAATTCGTTTAGAGGCTTATTTTTAACGCTCTAAACTTTGAAAATATGAAAGAAAAAAAAATCGATTTTTTCGAATTTTGTAGAATAGAATACCCCCCCCCCTTAAAGTGAAGTTAAGGGTTCCTTTTTACCATTTTTTCATTCTTAAGATGCGTTTGCGAATTTGTCGAACCGAAAATTTGCTATGTTATGCAGGTTGCTGCGACAGGGATATTTTACTTTTTTGGATATTGTAACCATATTGTGTAATATCAACAATAACAGTAATGGGTATTTTACATACATGAATGGGCCTTAATACTTGTACTATTAGCTGATGGTACATTTTTTTTCTCTCATAACATTAAAAATTTTTATTAAAAATTATTTTTAAAAAAAATCACGAAAAAGGAAAAAGTCTTCACGAACAATCCCCATTATTCCATTTTACATGCATTTACATCCAATTCATCATCATCACAATGTACAACAATATAATGTAATGTTACATACGAGTTGACTACTTTTGTGCTTTTGTACTCCTTTTGTGCTTCTTTCAAAAAAAAAAAAAGAAGAAGAAGGTGGGAGTGGGGCCGGTATCGTCATCGCTTGACTCTTGTATGATGTTCAACAAAAACACCGGAAGTAACAACAAAATAGTCATCGTTCTATTGTTTGTACGTTTTATATTGTACAATATTTTGATTCTACGGTCTCTTCATTCACGTCCGTCCGTCCGTCCGTCCGTCGGTTTGTGTGTAAAGGTGCCTGTACACCGAAGATAACATTGCTAATAACACGTGTTATTAGTAATGTTTTTAACAATTTTTTAATATTGGATAAATAATTGTTAATAACATTTGCTATCAACATTTGTTAATAACATTTGCTATTAACATGTTACGGTTTACTGAAATATTTAATAACATTTTTGCTATTGACTTTTGTTAATAACATTTGCTTTCCACATTTGTTATATTTTTCATTAACAAGTTAAAAACAATTGTTGATAACGTTGTTAATAGCACAATTTTTGCTATCGATCTAGAGGCGGTCTAGATCAAAGGATGTCAATAACAAAATGCTAAAAACAAGTTAATTGGGAATTAAAACATGTCAAAAACATTCTAGCGCGCTTGTTGCCTAGTCAATTTGTAATTTGTAATAATTAATAAATCTACTATTGCCTACTGAGCTATTATGATTGTGTAAATAATATACCTACCTATACATATGCTACATATGATACATATCATACATATGATACGTATTTTCAAAATACATGTTTTTGCGCGCACGTTTGTTGTTAGTTGCTTTATTAGTTCTTATAAAAATAAATTCAAACGTAAAATGGAATGGTCGAAGGAAAAAACTTTACAATTAATTGAAGAATACCGTAAATATGACTGTTTATGGAATCAAAGGGTTGTTACTTATAAAGATAAGCAAAAACGGTATGATGCTTGGAAGGAGATAGGAAAAGTTTTTAACTGCGAATGGGTAGAAGTAGAAAAAAAAATGAAAATTTTAATTGGGCAATTTCAACGTGAAATCAAAAAATTAAAAGGACATTCAGGAGACGGTGTCGATGTGACTCATGAAAATAGTTGTAAATGGTTTGCTTTTCAAAGCTTGTTGTTTTTGCAAGATAAATGGAAACCACATAAAACAACAGATATAGGAGTTGAGGTAATATTTTAAGTGTTAATTTTCTAGTACAACAAATTTTATTTTTTACAATTTTGAAATGATACTAAGTATTTAAAACAAAAAAATTATTCATAAACATAAAAAAAAATTTATAAAATGAGACCTATTTAAAATAATTATTTATTTGTGATTGAGTAGTTAGGTTTTTGTTATCTTGTTCCACATTTCATCCCACCTAGTAGTAATTGATTTTTTTTAGATAGTGTATTAGCAATATTAATATATCTTGCAGGTCACTGAATTCAGTGAGAAATCCGAAAACAGTAATGATGACGATGAAACGAATGTAGATCAGGAACGAGAAGCTTCTATTGAAAAAATATCACTTGGCAAACGTAAGCAGTTTCTTAGTCCGAAAAAAATTTCAAAAAAGAAAGCTGAGGATCCAAGGGTCGCGGAAGCTTATGCTATAATGAAAAAGCTTGGCTCTGAAAAGAGAGACGAATGTTCTGCGTATGCAGACCATATCGCCTTTAAATTAAGAAGTTACGATAAACGTACACGGGCTATTGCCCAACATAATATAAATAATATTATTTTTAATGCGGATATGGGCACATATTCAGAATTAAATGTACTGAATACAAGCTCTGGTTGTCAAACACCAGAAAATGAGTCGTATGAAATAGTTTCACTATCACCTGCTTCTTCCTCAACAAGTACTATAGGGAACGATCCTACAGTATCACAAGCTACCCAAGCTACTTTCGAAACAAGAGATGCAAATTCGAATAATAACGTTGCTTCATATTACATGAATTATCATACAGAGTAACAGAAATGTGTATAATATACATAATATATATCATAATATTATGAATGTACGAATATGTAAAATTTTGTTTTTTTTTGTATTTTTTCTTTTATATTTTTACAAAAAAAAAAAAAAAAAATAATAATAAATAAATTTCTCATATAATATTATTAATGTACGTAAAATTTTGAATTTTTTGTGTTTTCTTTTATATTTAAAAAAAAATAAATGACTATCACAATTAGGTGTGTTTAAAAATTTTTATTCGCAAAAAATAATTTCTATTCATAGTATCAATAGGTACATAAACAAATTTATTATTATCATTATTTTATAAATAACATATAATAATATATTTTATAATACAAACACAAACATTTAATACAAATTTCAAACACAGTCAAGTATCAGTCCTTAAGTCTTTTATTTTAACCATAGAGAAAATTTTCTGTCTCAAAATACCAAACCTTTTACTGCCAGTTACAAGTACAATAGATAAGGTTACAAAAAAAAGAAAGAAAATCAGATTCCAACATAAAAAAGTGAACCCTAGGAATTTGCAAAATATAAATTATACTCAACTACGTTGATAAAACTGAACATTACTTAGAATTATACCGTATTTTGAAAAATCTGTCATAGATGGCGCTACCTGTATTAGTGAATATGTACATATCAAAGCATTTTGAGCCGCCATATTGCAGGACGAGTTAACTTGTCTTAATCATTTAAAGTGTTAAATTGATTTCATTTGTTGATAATCACAAAAATATAACAATCTTTATTAACGATTTCGATGCCAATGAACGTCATCATCAGAATAATGCAAAGGGAGAACAAATCAAAACAATTTTTGTATTTGTTCAATAATGTTTTGTATTTTGTAATCAAGAAGACTGTTTAAATAACAAAGATTTTTTTCCTGTATCTAATATTATTCAACTATTGCCTGTCGATCTATACGTCCTTCAGGTGAAGAAAAATAATTAGCAAATTCAAGACGAACTGTGTGAGCCTCCATCGGTGCTCGCCTTGCTACTTTTTTTAATGGTACTAAAAATCTGTTAGCATCATTTGTATTTCTCCATTGTCCAGGTGTGATTTCACCTGTTAAGTGATTTTCCTGGTCAAGCATACCAGGTGGACAATAAGTTTGATTTGAAGTTTGACTCTTCTTCAGGAAGTTGTGTAAATGGATACAAGTTGTGGTAATGAGGATTGCTTTATGAGGATGTAAAGCCATAGGCTTTCTTAATACACGAAATACTGCAGATAGTATTCCAAAAGAGTTTTCCACAACTCTTCGTGCTCTGCAAATTCGATAGTTGTAAATTCTTTCTGAAGATCCTTTTTCATGTTCGCCTTTAAACGGTTTCATCATATTTACTTGTAAAGGAAAAGCGTCATCCCCTACAAACACATAAGGAATTTTCATAGTTCTTCCCGGCAAAGGAGAATCCTCAGGAGTGTTCAACTGAAGAGAGTCAATTAATTTTTTAAGTGAACTATTAGCGTAGACACCACCGTCAGAGATTCGACCTTGACAACCAACATTGGCATAAAGAAAGCAATAGTGAGCATCAACGACACCAAGAAGTACAATACTAAAATAATCCTTGTAATTTATATAGTCACTACCGCTATTAGGTGGAGCCACAATTTCAATATGTTTCCCATCAATACTTCCCAAACAGTGTGGGAAATTCCATAGTTTTTCATAATCTTTTGCCACCTTCTCCCATTCTTCAGTTGTTTGCGGAAGCTACAATGAAAAAAGAATATAAATTAAAAAATAAAAATAAATATATAAAGGCAATTCTAATTTAACATAACATATTATACATTTATTTTTTTACACACCTTAACGTAATCCTTTAAACCGTCTATCAAAGCTTGACACACTTCTGGTATAATTTTAGATATACTTGATACTGAGATTCTAAACAATATCATTAAACTATCAAAACTGTCACCTGTGGCTAAAAAGCGCAAGGTAAGAGCAAGTCTTTCAGTGACTGAAATAGCTTTTCGATAATTCGTATCTTGGCGTGCTATTTTTGGACCGATAACGTTTATGAGATATTCAAAGTCACTGCTTGACATTCTCAAAAAACTATGGAAACTATCAAATGACAGATCTCCTAGTTTCATTTTTCTCTCATCTTTTTTCAAATCATTTAGTATTATTTGTCCATTATGCGTGTTTCTTTTTTGAAGATAGGGACGGACCCACAATCTTCTTTTTTTACGTTGATTTATAATCCCAGTAATAACCACACAAGCTGCTGCAATAGCAAGTTTTTTTTGAGAATTCATTTTCAAGGTAGAAGGATACAATACTATTAAAAATATGGGAAGTTCAAACATAAATAATATGTTAATAGCATGTTTTGTTTGTAATTAATATCGCTAGTAAGACTGTTAGTAGCATTGTTATTTAACTTTGTGATTAGCAGTGTTATTAACAATGCTATAAATACTCAATGAGGTGATTTAAAATGTTACTCAATTTATGTCAGAAACATTGTTATTAGCATATAAATGTTAACATTTTCAAAAGATATTTACACAAATGTCGATAACATTTTTGTTATTAACATTTTTGTTTTCAACATGTTTTTGCTATTTTTTCGGTGTACAGGCACCTTAATGCATCTTGTTGCTAAAAGATTAACAATTTTTTTTTTGTGTCAAAAAAATTTATCAATCCAAGACGATATTTGAAAGATTCGCCAGTGCGTACTTTTTCTGCGTACTTTATATCTTTTCAGAGGTTATTTACGAAAAACGAAAATTCTTTACATTTTCTTTAAGGGGAGATTCGTTACAAAAAAAAGGAAATCGATTTTTTTTTCATTATAATTATGTTCCTTAAGGTGTTAGGAATATTCTTCTAAAATTTTATGTTAAAAAACTGAAAAATCAAAAAGTTATGAGCATTTTAGTGCACGCACTTTAGTATAATTCAATTTTAGAAAGAAAAACTTTAAATGCTATTTTCTCGAAAGTACGTTTTTTGACATGGTTCCTCGTGTATCTCAAAATGTATTTGAGATATCGATATAGATCAAAGTGCACATTATTCCTCGATACCGTCATTTTGGCTGGAACTCGAGGATCTTTTGGTTCCGTAATATATTTTCAAAATGGCGGCTGTTTATTATAGTCGAGAAAAAGCGGTGATTTTTGAAAATCAATTTTCAAAATGCGATTTCTCGCTGGTTTCTTTTTTTTTTTTTGCTTAGGTCCTAGTTAGTGCCATAACTGTACCTATGTATATTTTCAGACAATTCTTGATTTTTTGATTTTGGTTCACTGTCAGGGATTTCAGAACGCGAGGAACCATCAAGGTGGAAAAATTTCGCAGTGTCGACTTCAAGGCCATTTATACACACTTCATTTTTGAATTTTTAAAAAAAAAATTTTTTGTAGCCTCAAGACATGTAGAAACAATGTCGTATACATATTTAGTGTTAGCGAATTTCAAGAATGGAACCCCAATTTCATTTTAAGAACCCTTTCTAATGATATCACGTACACAATATGGAGCGCGAAAAAAGGGTTATCCTCCAAAAATGTACGAATTGTGAGGGTGTGTTGAAGGATTCCGAAACTTTTTCATCGAAATTCTAAAAATTGTCACACTCGTTCCTAAAAGTGACATATACCATGTGAGTGTTTTGAGAGTTGCCATTTCTATTACAATCAAATTTTTATGATAGTAATGGTACTGGAAAAGATTCTTTTCTTGGATGTAATGGAAATGTAACCAAGAAAAACACTATCGGTTGAAGTAGCCTCAAGTACATATGTATATTTTTACCGCCTAACTGATAACTTAAAGAAAAATTAAAAAATTAAACTTGGGTAAAAAATTTTTTTTTTGCTCATTTATGTTGTTAATTAATGCATTAGATCAGTTTTATCGGAGCTATAAACCTCCTGACTATAGCAATCGGTTGCCTCCGTCGATATCTACAACTCCTATTTGAACAATTTTTCGATTAAATCAACAATTTGGCTGTAATAAAAATGGCAACTCTCGAAAAACTCACACAGTATATCTGTTTTGTGTAAATTTTTATTAAAATTGTGTAAATTTAAATGTTAAATGACTGTTAAGATATTTATATTAAAAGATAAAAGAATATTTAAAAAAATAACAAAAGTACATCGGTCGGTGGCGTAGTCGGGGCGGTCGGGAGGGGGGGTAGATAAGTGGGTTACCTGCCGCCTGCCCTGGGCACACACCTTTTTGCCTCTCTAAGCACCACAATAAACACATTTGTGTTATTTGTGTGTTCTAACTTTTAACTCTTACATGACAACACGAATATAATATGAATATGTTTTTTTTTTTAAGTGTCCCATACTAGAATTGACAAAACGGCTGGTCGTCCGTCTGTCTGTCGTAGCCAATTTTCTCGGAAACTATTCGACATAGGGATGTCGATTTTAAATCGATTAATCGAATCTTAAAAAATCGATTCCTTTTTCGATTTGTTTTCATTTGAATCGATTCATGAATCGATTATTATTAAAAGTAAGAGATCGATAACCGAAATTTTTCCAAAAATAATTTCATTTTAATTGTAATTCTACAAAGCAACTACATAATATATATTATTTATACTCACTATCTTGTCCAGTAGAAGACTGTTAATACGAAAGGGAGGAAGACCATCTGTCTGGCAAACGATTCCTTTGCCACAAAAGTGACTTATTTAGAAAACATTTTTTTCGTCAGTTTCTTTGAAATTTTCGAATAAACTTGGTTCATTTCGTGGTATGCGTCCTACATATTCAATTGCGTTATTTGCTATAATTATAATTGAAAAGTTAACTCATCGCCTGTACCAGGGCTTCTTAAACTATGGGTGGCGACCCCATTTGGGGTCGCTTAACGAAATCTTGGGGTCATAGCGAAAAATTTTTTATATGTACATGTATATATTGTTACCTAATCAATAAATCCTTACAAAATACTTATATATCTCTATTTGGGGTCGTGACTGAAAAAAGTTTAAGAAGCCCTGGCCTTTACGAATATAATGTAAGGCGTTTTTACACGATATTACCCATGTATTGTCAGTTAAGTCCCTTAACAAAAATTATCAGCTAATTTTATTAAACTTTCCAAAATTTCGATTTTTTAGAATTAGATCGATCTCACAGAGTCGATTTTTTTTTTAGCCGTTTTTTTTTTTTTTTTTTTTTTTTTTTTGACTCGATTTCGTTAATTTCGATTTAAAACGATTCAAAAATCGATCTTTTTTTTTGGAGAATCACATCTCTAATTTTTTTCCTGATTCGCGAGTCACGCTATAATATTTTATAGTATTTTGACCCGCTAAATTTGATCCAACACATTTTAACTTTGTTGTAAATACCGAAAAAAAAATTAACCAGACATTATTGGGTTGGCAGCGCTTATTTTAACGATTTCTGTAATTTTTTGTCAAACTTAGATGCGGTTTGTGATATATTCAGTAAATATTATCCAAAATCAACAAAAGATACAATCGTTTTGAAATCGAGAATCAAAGTTTTTTTTTCCGGAATACAATAAAATATTCGCCAGAGGAAATACTTTATCTACCCCACATCAAAATCCATAAGTACAACTAAAATTGTACGGAACACTCCTTACACATGTACAACTCGCACTTGACGGTTTTTTTTGTTTTGTTTAAATAAGCATTACTGCGTAAATAATATATACATATACTGTGGACATTTTCGCGAGCACTCTTCATAATATTATGATGTCTATTATGTTGTTGGTGGTGTGGACCACCCACGTTGACATTTTTTTTTTTACGTGGTGCGGGTCCATCAATGATTTTTTTTGATCCTGCGACCATCTTCAGACTTTGGGTTGTTATTTGAATTGTTTGGCTGGCTGTATGTATCTATCAATTTAAATTTTTGCTAAAAAACGAAAATGATGATGTCAGTTGACCTGATCGTATTTGACCGTCATACGTCATCTATGTGTGTGTGTGTCAAATTGATTCATCCTTGTTTTTTTTTGGACGGAGTAATCTGTCAATGTCCGGGCCGAGCCCCGTCTTAATATATGCGCGTATATGTTTGGTTGTGATAACAGAATATTTTGCTGGTAAAATTACATACAAGTTTTTTTTTTCTTTAAGTAGGTAATGAAAATTATAGTTTTATTATTTGTGAATAAAAATAGTTTCTGATGAGGTTTGTTCCAGCAAGCAACTGGAACGTCAAATCAAATTCAATTCAGACTTTTAATTTGGTGTTTAATTGAGTGGGGGGAAGGCTCAAGTTGATTATTAGAATTTTCAAAAAATGTCTCTATAACTATACTAAAAATATGAATTGTAATGCTGAAGTTTGGTCATTGGCAACTTTTTGGTAAACCATAAAAAGTTTCAAATTATGTGAGAACCCAGTCCCGGATCTACGATTTTTTAGAACCGGTGCAGAAACTTGAAAATGGCGCCCCCCCTCTCCAACGTTTGACATAAACTGTCAAAAAACTCATAAGTATATAAGTCCTTCATAAAACTCCAATTTTCCCGTTGCGGCAATGATAAAAATTGAGGGTTTTGTAAAGGATCAATATAGGTACAAGTTGATTTTTTATTTTAATAAATCTACTCCGAAAGCACTACAACTTGTGCAAATTTCAAATTCTTATCACCATCCCCATCCGAGATACAGGGGCGCAAAATTCCAAAATTTGGAAAAAGTTAGTTTTCGGAAGTTTGTAAAAATTAAAGGATACAAGTTTGACAATTGAAATAGTGTGTATTTGTTTCATAATGGTTAGTTGTACCCGTATAGCTATTCTCATAAAATAATACTAAGCGAGGTTTAAAACATTCCTTCTATAAGAAAAAAATGTTTTCTTATGGAAGGGACGAAAATAGGTTAAATATGGACATCAGTTAAAATAAAGAGACATTTATTACCTTTAAAATTGTTTTTATTTCAATCTTTTAGGATGAACGGTTTATGAAATATGTGCATTGGCATAAATGGCTGTAAAGTAAACAGAAAAATCAACGCAAATTGGAAAACAAAAATGGTTACCACACTTAAACGGTTTAAGATAATTTTTTTAAAGAATTGTTCTCAATACTTCAAATATAATAGAAACAACTAGAAGAATATTAATTTTTTCTAAAATGGTCGAGCAACCAACTTTTTTTTTTCAAATCATTTGATATAGACCGACCTAGTATGATTTTGGCGCCCCCTGAAACTGACGCCCGGGGCAAGGGCTCCGGTTTGCTCCCCCTTAGATCCGGGCCTGTGAGAACCACTAAATCTTTTCAGACGGAAATATTTCAAAAAAAAAAATTGAAACATCAGACATTTTGCTGCAAAAGCGTTGTAAGTGTCAAAAAATAAGAAAAATTCGTATTTTTTTTTCACACCAGGGATTCCCGAAAGTGCGGCCCGTGAACTATAAAAGCGCCATTCGTAGTTACAGATTTGATTTTGTCAAAAATGAAAAAAGTAGTATTGATAACCTACGAGCAGCTTCAAACTTCATGTTTCTAACATCAAAATTACGATTTTATATCAAAACTTCTTATATAAAAATTTTTGTTAAGTTTCTTGGCCCGTCAGAAATGTTCCAACATATTTACAATTTGGCCGGCCAATGTAAAACTTTGAAAACCTCTGCTTTACTCTATTAAAGCTGAACCTTTTTTTATGCGGTTTGTAAAAAATGGCCATTAAATTGCATAATATGAATCAAAATCAAGAGACAGTAAGAAACCTAAACATTTACTACAATAACTTTCTTTGATAAAAACACTTTTTAATGGCCTTTAAGCATTTAATCAATATATTGCATAAAAACATTAGTTATTGCATCATTTAATTTTTTTGCAGATGTATTTTTCAAAATTTTCATAATATTATAAAATTGAAATAAAATGTTTCTACGTGTAAATTAAGGCTTTATCTTGTTTAGAAAAGCAACTTCTATTGAAATTGTGAGGTTTTGAGCGTTTTGAGTTATGAATTTTCGATGAAACTTTTTTTATGCAGTCCCTGTCCACCGTATAAAAAAAGTTTTTTTTACAATCTTGATCGAACTATACTTTTTATAGCTATTTATGATATTTTTAAATACCTGTATTTTTTTGTGCTACTTTTTTTATGCGGTTCCTATCCACCGTATAAAAAAAAGGATCAACTGTACTTATTTAAACTGATAAAAATACATAATTTAAATATGTACACTTTAAAGTACAGTAGACTCTCGTTAATTCAAACCTGCGATAATTCGAAACTCTCTATAATACAAAGGTATCACGAGTTCCCTACAAAATCTGTTTATATTTCGAACTAAAACAATACATTTTTATACACTTGGCAATTCGAACGAAAAAATCATTGCTACGTGACAAAACGACGCGTTAATTCGAAGAGAAAGAGACAGAAAGATTCTAAGTACATTTTGAGACAAATTCAAGTTCATTGAACGCAAATGCTTAAAAAATTAAAATTGTTACCTGCGATAATTGGAACCTCTCTATAATTCGTAATATTTTAAGAATCCCTCCAGTTTCGAATTAACAAGAGTCGACTGTATTACATTAATATGTAATACTTTAAAGTACTTAACTGTTTGCCAATTTGAAAAATCTTGAGAAAACAGTTCAAGATAAGTTTTTAATTTTATAAGGTTAAAAAAAAAATACTTTGAGCAAGAATTTCAAAACTCAATTCTAATGAGTTTAGAATTAAAATTAAATCCGTGATGGAACATGAAATTTGAAACTGTCTACACTGTCAATTCTTCCGAACCGATTTGGAACAGTAAAATTATTACGCGCACACTCATTAAAACGAGAATTAATTCCGGCATTTATTGGAACAAACCTTTGATCTCAAACAATATTACTTGAAAAATGGATGATTCTTATTACAACTCCTGGTCCAGTATTATTTTGGTGTGTGTTAGCGCAATATATGTTGTGGTACTTTTATTTGTGTATTTTGATTTAATGTACATACATATGAAAATTTATGGCGTCATACGTCTGTCTGTCTGTCCAATGTCCATCATAATAATTAATGCCATTCCATAAAATAATGTGATGGCTAGGCGCTACGATGGCGCTATGATCTCGATTAGGGAGTCGGTCGTGTCCTGACTGACCGACCGACCGATCCAATCTTCTGATCATACAGAGAACATATTATATATTGTGTGTAGACAACATTACCCGCAACGAACTACATACATAGCTAGCTAGCGAGAGTGATCCCCGTGGGGTTGGTGCGGGATGTGGGCGAACAGGGGGGCGGGACGGTTGGCTCTGCTGTGTTGCCGCTGCACTAAACACATTGTGTCAATATTAGCCAATGTAAGTGGATGGATTCATCAACTATATTGTAGACAGATCGGGTTTCCTTATTGAATATATTGTCAACAAAATAGAGTCGATTTGTTCGTACGGTATCGCTATTGTTTCGTCATCATTCGGATATGTACAGCGTGTACCGAATATTTCTGTTTTTTATAGTTTTTTTTTGCATAAAATAAAAGGATTTTTAAAACTTTCAAATCTTAAAAATTCTAGAAAGCTACAAATAAAAATTTTTGGAATTCCATATTAATTCTTAATTTTTACTTGTCGTGTATTTTGTACTGAAATTTAGAGTATAGAATTCCAGGAATTTTTATTTGAAACTTTGAAGAGATTTTTTGTTGTGGGTTTTAAATAAAATTTTGTATTCGTACAGAAATATTGTCAAATCTTGTCTCCTGTCTAGTGATGAGCAAAATTAGTCCTGATCTTGCAAGACCAAGACCAAGAAGACTAAGACTATGTATACCAAGAGCAAGACCAAGACCAAGACTATAAGTATGGCTGCAAGACCAATACCAAGACTCAAGTGAGGAAGACCAAGACAAAAGCAAGAAAAAAGCAAGACTCTTGCTAAACTATTTAAATAGTTTGAAAGTATAATTAATACCGTAAAGAGAGAAAATTCTGGTTTTAGAAGGAAAAGATTCGGTAATAAAAAAATGCAAGAAAGTGCAAGATTTTTTAGCAATACCAAGACCAAGACTGCATTTTGCAAGACCAAAATCAAGACTGCCAAATCTTGGTCTTGGTCTTGCATTTGCTCATCACTACTCCTGTCTTTAATTATTACAACAAAGTTGCCATTGAAATCTTTAATTTCCATAGTTATGTTTGATATTTTATTTTTATCCTATAAATCGTGAAATATCCGGAAAACGGCTGAATCAATTTTCATTAAATTGGTCAAGAACCATTCCGGAATTACCAATTTTTAAATAAAAGAAACCGTATTAAAATTGGTTAAACCGTTTTGGAAATAAATGATAAATCGATACATAAACATAAAACTTTCTAGCCAAACGCATATATGGGTCAAATTAATTGCATTGTGATTATTATAAAGCATTCTTCTGACAACAACCTTTTATGGGGAACTCATAAAATCGGAACACTCTGTATACAGATGTGTGTGAAAATGATAAGTATATATTGGCACATTTTCATCGCTAGATTCCGTGAAAATCTTGTTGATTCTGTATTTGAAGGGAAAATAAAAAACCATTCCATAGAATGGTCACACAAATCCCATCTACCATAAGGGATTACACGATTTAAATTTTCAAAAAATCAAGGAAAAGTTTTTACTTTAATAAATTAGCTTAAATCTTCAAAAATTTGATAAATTTCAAAAGTTACGACAGCAGTAAAAGTGAACTAATAAGATTCACAGATTACGTGCAGGGTCAGATATGAAATTTTTAATTTTATAAAAAAAAAATTGGTTGTGAAACTTGACAAATGTGTTTTTTTTTTTGAAAATGCTCTTTTTGACGTGTAGACGATTCATCTAAATGTGTTACTAATGAATTCGCAGGTTCGGAAAAACCGTAATTTTATTGATAAAAAAAAACCCGCAAAGAAATTTTACTGTTAACGGCATTGTGATATTACGTACACACCTCACGACCTTGCCGTCCAATTCTAAATGAATGCATAAGGTCTACGAAGGGTCATTAACCTTTCGTAGCCCTAAAAAAATTACTCTTCTGTAACCAATATTATGTTGTTTAACCAATTGAGCTACCTCAGTCAATGCGTAAAGGACAATTTAATTGCCTTCTCGATTAAATCGTACTAATTTTAGGGATTCGTCCCATCTTTATTATGTTGTTGGTAATACTGAAAAGAGAAATTGAATATATTATTTTGTTTCAGAATCAATTAAAGGATGCCTTAACGGATAATAATAGAAAAACGGATCGCGTCATTAAACTGGAGGAGGAAATTCGAAATCTAAAATTAAATTCAACAAGGTAAGTTTCAGCTTCTCAGTTTAATAAAAGTGTATTGTAAAAATTTTCGCGTTCGAGTGTCCGTTTACTAAAATAATAAATCTTTCCACATATTATACTCATAAAATTTGGTTTTTCGACGCTGGTTATACGCTGGTTTTCGACTGTGATGAT
The DNA here is from genome assembly GCA_035578155.1 of Brachynemurus nebulosus. NCBI lineage: Eukaryota > Metazoa > Arthropoda > Insecta > Neuroptera > Myrmeleontidae > Brachynemurus > Brachynemurus nebulosus. The sequence continues at coordinate 231,906 of JAPWDM010000008.1, read as the reverse complement.
AGAAAGTTTTTTTGTTACCAACCGAGGCGATGTGCATGGTCCGTTCTCTCCTATCTATCCATCCGTCCGTCTGTTTGTCTGTCGGAGGGTCCCACGTGATCGTCCAACCATTTTGTTTACATAGGTGATATGATGATGACAGAGCGACCCCTTCGTCATACATAGTGTACGCCAATGTTCTTCAACGTACAACACCAAAACATTCAAAAGTGTGTTAACAGTGTGATTAACAGTGATTCATACATGTTTATCAATTTTTTTGTAGCGTTTCTACCATTAAATGTTTTGTCTTGACAACGTTTCATTATTTCGTGTAGGCATACTACACAATTGATATGTTATATCAATTGTATAAAAAGTACAAGTTTTCTGTTTTTCTTAAAAATATTTTCATTCATAATTGCGAACATTAATTTCAGGGGTGAACACTAATTCAATTCTCCGAACGAATAATAATTTAAATCTTGTTAACGTTAAGTAATAATGAAATGTTTGATTTTTACCAAAATTAAGGATTTAGGACCATTAAAAAACAAAATTTTTGTCGAATCAATCAAATTTCCAAAAAAAAAAAAATTTCGTCATTTTCATAGCAATGAAAAATGAAAAATTCACTTTAGATTACTCAAATTCAACTAGTCATCCTAAATCAAATCATTTCCATCGAGTCTGATCTGAATGAAATTTTTTGTTAAATTTTCATGACGTCAATAAGGTTACTACAAATTTTCAGTGGTTTAAAAATCGTAGCTAAACTGATAGAACGATGAAACTGAAAGCAAATCCTAGGTTTTTAAAGTTGTTCTTTTTGAATATGGTGAAAAAATTTTAAATTTTTTCAAATTTTCACTTAAATATAGAGATACATTATTTTTCACAAACTAATTTTCGATTGATTAAATCATCTTCAGGTGAAAACTGAACTGAACTGAATTCAGTTTGGATAAAAGAATATATATATATGTAAAGACAGTAAATGGGCTGGCTACGAAATGGGGAAAAAATCCATAAGAAAGGTAAACAAATACACGTGTACCGGAAACGAGTGGCAAATTACGAATTTGATGTTGAACGGAGTTTTAGGTAGATAGCAAAATTCTTTTTATTTTTGGGAAAAATAGATTATTCGTGAATTATTCATATTTCTAATAGAAATTCTGTTATTTTGGTAACAAAAATGAAAAATTCACATTCAAATTACCTCAATTCAACCAATTATCCCTAACCCTTGGTTAATTTTATGACGTCATCAGGTTTATTAAAACTTTCCAGTCCCGTAAATAAAATCAAATTATTAAAATAATAAATTCAAACTTTCTAAATTGGGGATTCGATTCTGTCATCTACTCTGTTCTTGTCACGTTAAAAAAATACCCGTGAAAGACGAAAAAAACGACTCAGTCTATCACTTTCTCAAAATTGAATGATGAAACAAATCAAAATACAAATCATTTTTGAAACACTTGGTCGAATTTTATATTTTAACATGAATTTCTACAACGTGCTCTTGTGTTATTACTCTTACTAGAGAGCTAGTAGTGTTATATAACACATAACATAACATATAGCCGAGCGTCAAACGGTAGGCGCGGGGTCGACGGGGACACAACACCGCAGTATCCATAATATTTTGTGAGAGTATATGGTGTATCACATCACCCATCTGGAGAAAATTATTGCACGGTCTAAGTAAAGATAAGGCAGGTTTCTATATTATTATCTCTCGAGTCCAGAATTGGCTGTGTTACTGCGGATAATATAAGATGAGATTCATTTAGAGCAAATAAAGATCAAACTAAACTAACTAGTGCACACACACGTACAACGAACGACGTACAGTACCGTTACATACGCCCCCCGTACTTGCCCATAAAATTATTTTATACCAAAACCCCTTTTAACTATAATCATATTCATACATTTCAAATTTTTATTTGCACGGACCGGGCCCAATTGGTTTGGACATCGACAATAATGTTGATACGTTGACTTTATTATTAAAGTGGTGCACTTAAAAGTGGACATTTATGGCGGCTGTAAATGTTGACAAAAATTAGACTTTAAAAAAAAATTATTGCTACAAATTTTTATTTATTTATTTTTATTTTTTACAAAGTAGGATTGAAGATCAAACAAGTGACGGTACGAAAATTTCGAAAAACGTAGACGAGAAAAAAAATTCAACTGGCGTTTTAGGATTATTACGAAATTTACTGTTTTCGGTAACGGATACGAGCGTTGTACAGGGTACACCAACTCGGGCAACAAAATACAGAGGTGACGTTGTAGACGAGTCGATCATTTCGTACGATCCGTCGTGGTCCGGGGCAATTGATCCAAAAAATGTTTTAAATTCGTACGTAGTACCAATTTTTTGAAACACTCGAATGTTTTTTGTGTTTTGGGCTTTGACATTACAAAGTTTGTTTGCATGTTATCGTATATTGTAATATTTTATGTTGGTCATTGGTGTTGTAATTTTGGATTTGGGACTCCAAAAAAATGGCTTGTTGATAAGTGTTATAAAATTTTTTGGTGAATTGGTTATAAAGATATAATTTCGAAAAATACCGTTCTCCCCACCTGATCTTTTAGGTTTTTAATTTTCGCCAGCCTAAAACGTTGTAAAAAAATAAAAATTGCTTTCTGTAATTTATAAGAATTCTCGTACGAAACTCAGATAATGTGAGCCAGACTCGCTCTTGATCGGTTTTATTTTTTAAATAATATGCCTAAATTACTCCCAAAGCGCTTTATTGAAATGGACAGTTCTTCCAGCAGAAATTTAATTAATTGGTTATTTATCAGAATCATCAAAATCTTATTAAAAAAAAAATTATGTAACGTAAAAGCACCTATACCCGAACACTATTTTTTGGTGTATAATTAAACTGGCTTATAAAAATTGACAAATAAATTAAACGCCCATTTTTTTTTTTTTAATAAGCATGAAAGAAAGTTTTTTTTAATCCAATGAATATATTTTAAAAAAAATACAACCCAAATAATTTTATTTATTAATGTTTTTCTATTACAAAATGTCGACATCTAGATCGAAACAAAGAAATATTAATGACACTAGAAGTTGGGAACCGATATACAAACAGACGTGTAATATGAGTGATATGGCACATAGAGTGACATCTAGACGTTAAAGTAGAAAACATAGAATGGTTTAAGTATCAGACGTAAATAAAGGATCAAAATACTGTATTCAACAAAAATTGTTTAATATATATGTATTTCTTTAATTAAGTAAGGAAACATTAAATGTGAGGTGAATTTAAATTGAAAAATAATCATTCTAGGTATTAATAATAATTTTTGTTATTAGAGATGTATTTCAGAAATAACTTCATTGATATATAAATATCATGTAATCGCGTTCCGGTATAGGGGCTTTTACGTTACTAAAAATATAGGCAATGGATTATATGTTGTGTATTATCGTTTGCATATATTGAGAGGTAATTAGATTCAGTCAAATGGATTTTTATTTAGAAAAATTATTGATATAATGTATTCCTAGAATTAGTTTCAGTGGGGTGGGCTTCTATTTTATTAATTTTTATTATGTTTCGGAATGATTTTAGAGTCCTGACAACTTTGTTATTGTGTTCGTTGTCGAGTTAAGCAATTAATCGATTTGTATTGTCAAAATTTCAAAATTTTTATTTATTTTTTCATTTTAAGGACTTTGGCTGATCCCGCATCATTGGATTCGGAACTACTCAGTGATGTCGTGCAGGGTACCACGCAAGTGCTCGAACTCGAACAGGAAACGCTTCAATTACGACGTGAACTGCAGGAAGCGGTGGATGGACGTAAAGAGGCCGAGGCGAGAAATATGAAGTGAGTACCTACGAATTATTTATTTGAATACATAATTGAATTTTTAATTAATTTTCCAACCCCCCCTCTACCCCTCACCAAAATTAAAAAAATCATCAGATACGAGCGACAATTTCAACTTCAACAACGCCATCGCAGGAGTTCATCAAACGAAACAAACATCAATAACAATAACGCGAATTCGACATCGACGAACCCGTTCGAAAGTAATTCGTCGCTAATCAGTGTCGTCGACAATGACGTTGCCAACAAAGTGGAAGAGAGTTCGCCGCTGGTGGAGCAGAAACAACATCAGCATCAGCATCAGCAACAGCAGCAGCAGCACACGGCACAGTCTTCGGCCATGTCGAATGTTACGTACGAGCGCACGTCACCGCTTCATGTGACACTGTCCGGGCCGGTGACGGATCTCTGACACCACCATCATCAGTTGCGTCAGTTACGTTTCATTTTATTAAAATTTTATTTGCCCGGTTTTTTTTGACATTATGTTTGCCTGTTTTGTGTTATTCTATTATTCTTCTATTATTTTTATTTTTAACATTTAAAAAAAAAAAAAATACTCATTTTATAAAAAAGAGTAATAGTCCAATAGCAGTAATTTTAAGCCCTATCTCACTAAACATTAATTTTAGAATAGATATAAAAAAATTTTAAAAAGAGATTCTTGTAGGGATTTCCGAGGAGAACATTTGTGCAAAATGTGAACTCCCGGAAATGTTTTTTTTATATTGTTTAAACAATATTGAAAATTCACGAATAACGTTTTTTGACCTTTCACCGTTTACGTAGCGAAAACGGTGATAGATACATTAAAAAGTGTTAAGACCTTTTTTTGTAGAGAATCTTGTACAGCTGAAAAGATACAACGCTCCAAACGCGCACTCAAAAATCCACTTTTTCGAGCGTTCCGGCAGGGTGTGGCGTCCGGAACCTTGCCGGAACGCTCGAAAAAGTGAATTTTTGAGTGCGCGTTTGGAGCGTTGTATATTTTCACCTGTACAAGATGGACAGGTGCTCTCCCGGACTTTTTAATGTATCTATCACCGTTTTCGCTACGTAAGCGGTGAAAGGTAAAAAAATGTATGTTTAAATATAAAAAAAACATTTCCGGGGGTTCACATTTTGCACAAATGTTCTCTTCGGCAATTCCCTACAAGAATCTCCTTTTAAAAATTTTTTATGTCTATTCTAAAATTAATGTATAGATAAAATTTAGTGCTATTGGACTATAAGGTTATGTATTATCCCAATTTCCGTCCGTGTCTTATTGCAAAATAATCATTTTCAAAATTTTATTACGCTTGTTTAATATTTAACGCAGTGGTCGAAACGCTAGAAACAATTTTTTTTTTGACATTGTAGCTTGTATTAGATATTAAAAAAAAATTAATTCAATAATAAAAGCTTTTTTTTAATATTAGCTTTAAATATCCCGCTAAAAAAGGACGCATGACGTAACGTCTCAGTATTGTCAAAAAATAAACAAGAACTCTTTTATAAATAATTTCGTAATAAATTACAGGAGCGGATACAGTTCTTAAATTCGCAACAGGTCACATTTTTTCAATGCTTTCATAATATTACTCGTTCAGGATTGGTTGGGGAGGTAGAGATCTCATGAGTCGTGATTCACATGATATTCTAAAAATCTCAAATGGTATGTAGTAACTTCAAAATATACGAATAATAGTATACAGCGTCGCAATATCAAAATTTTTGCAGAATTCTAATTAATTCGAGAATTAATTTTTGCAAGGAAACATTCTTGAAAAGTTCAAATATCACGCCATTATAGTTTTTTAAATACATTTATACAGTGAGGGTGTCTACACAATCAATGAAATAAGAAATAAGAAATAAGGAATAAGAAGTATGCCATCTGGTGACGTTGAGTGGAACTTTAACATAACTGCTCATAGATATAAATATGCAGGTACTTTTGTACGTCAAAATTCGTGTTTTTTTTCACTTTAGTGACAAAAAAGTCATCACGTATGTTATTTTTTCATGACTTTTGATGTACAGAAATACCTAAATACATATACTTATGGGCAGTTACGTTAAAGTTCCATTCAACGTCACTAGATGGCATACTTCTTATTCCTTATTTCTTATTGCTTATTTCATTGATTGTGTATGACCCATTAGATTTTGACAGTACTGAGCCATAAAAACAGTATTTTGTGTTGTTATTATAACTAATGTTCGAAATCTTGGGGTGCTGGACAGGACCGTACTTATATTTTCAAAACTTAAAACGTTAATAAATCGGGTTAAATACATTTTTTTTAAAATTGTATCAGTATATTCTCCGTTATCCATCAGCTGTTAATAAAAATTAGTTTAAAGTTACAAGAAAGCGTTATTGGTTAAAAAAGTACAAAAATTTTAACTTTTTTTAAATTAAAATTGTTGAAAATTTGACTGACTGACTGTAACTTAAAATTTGTTAATAAAAAAATAAGTTGTCATTTAAAAAAAACAAAACAATGTGTTGTGTCTGTCACATTTTACTGGAAGAAAAAAAAACAATTAATACACATAAATCAATTATTTGTAACATCAAAAAATTCCTTATACAATACATAAAATTAATGTCAAACAAACAAGTTGTGACAAGAAATGTATACACGCATATTTAAAATATATTCAAAATATACCGATATAAAAGGGTATATCCGTATCAAGGGACCATACTAGTAATCAGATTACACTGTTCCACTTGTCGCCAGTGGGTGACGTAAAATTTCCCCACTCTGTTGGTGTAGATACACACTGTTTGCAGTGGTATGGGTTTAATGGTTGCGTCTGTGTGCGTATTCACAAATACTACTACAACACACGTATTACCAGAGAGAGAAATGTGTGCTCTTCAACTAACAATGTCTAACAGTGTAATACAATGCACTGTACGTTCGGTGACGGACAGCGACTGACTACATGACTAAAGCTGTGACAGGCCTACAAAGAGCTCCAAGCAAGCTACACTTCGTTGATATTAGTTGGATTCTAGTGTTTTATGATCCGTATATAGGTATCCATAATTATTTATTGTTTATATCTAAAATCGCATCAAAATGTTTTATCTAAAAAAAAAATAAATAAACAATTTTTAACTCTTTGCACTCAAGCAAAAAAAAAGTAAGTTGTAAATAGGCTGGTAAGACATGTAGCACATGACAACGACCGATGTTCTTTTTTTGACGGATTCTTTTGACGTTCTAACCTTGTTTCCCCAAAGTTGAATACTAAATGCGCTAAATACGCCCTCAATGCTGTTTTTATTAGTTTTTAATTTTAAAAAATAATTCAACGTGATTTTCTATTATTTTATTTACAATTTTTCTAATAAATGAATGTGTTTGCAGTTATTAAATAAAATATTCATGTAATGTGAAGTATGAGCAGTCATTACAGTTCAACATTCAGTGTGTCATGTAGTACATGTCTTATGATCCAACAGACAAAACACCATTAAATATGGTAGAGTTAATGGACAAACCACCTTGTCATGCTGTACATGTCTTATAAGCGCAAAGGGTTAATACCGTAAAAAAATAAAGACAAACTGAGACAAACTGTCAGCCCCGCAACCGTTTCGATCAATGCTGATGGTGTAATCTTTTATAAATCTTTGAAAATTTTTAAAAAACATTTTTGAAAATGATTAATTTTGCTGATTCTTGTTGTACGATGATTTAAGTTAAGTAGTTATTATTAGTAGCGGGAAGTAATTAAGGAGAGTTTTCAAAAAAAAGAACTTGTCAATAATATTTTTTTTTAATGATTTTTCTTTATTTTAGTCACGTTCAGCACGTTTTTTTTAAAATATTTTTATTTTTTTTTTTAAGTTAAATTAACATTTTATTATTAACTACATAAATATATCTGTACGCTCTCTACAAAACAATGTAATATCATGTACTTTAAATACTACAACTAAAATGTAAACATTTGGTATATATTGGTGTTTATTGATGAATAACGGTTTTGTAGCCGTCGGCCACAACAACAAGCCAACGAAGCCAATTGCAAGTGTCACATTAATTAACGACTATCACTCACTCACTTATTCACTCACTCACATGGTGACAGTCACATCAAAATGGAGAATTGATTTTTTTTTTTGGTTTTTTGTAAACTTGTAGTATTTAAATAATAATCGATTTTTTCTTATTTGTGCCATAAAATTTTATAAATCGGCTCTCGTTAGTATTAAAAAAAAAAATTGATTTTTAGCTAACTTCTATGGCAAGTCATTTTGTTAAGTCAGATTTCCAACAAATGGACACTATAATTGGAATCACAAACCAATGACCACAATTCTATAGTATTGTAAAGATTTCACTGAAGCACCTATTGAGGAACATTATATGCGATCTATTATTCAGTAAATATGACCATATTTATTACAAAACACACGCATTTTTGTCCAAAATTTTGCATTTTTTTGTCATTCAAAATTGTTTTTGTGTTTATCATGGTTATGATACTGATTACAGAGTAGCAGCTGGTCATATTTTGAGCGTATCTTGAGGCTTCATTTATCCATTGATATACTAAGTCTATACACTATATTGATTGAAGTATTACTTTTAAATTTTTTTATGTTTGTAGCTTTTCTGAACTCAAACAAATTAATTTTGTCTGTTTGTTGGAAATTCGACTCGAAAATTTTATTGAAAAAAATTAGCGAATTATTACAGCCACTACAGTCTTTCATTTTTTAACTTTTTAATACATATTTATTAAAAATTTATTTATTTATTAGTGACGAAAAAATTCTTGCCTATAGTATCTACATTCAGAAATAAATTTTTCATTCCAACATTTTTCATTTTCATTATATTTATTTATAGGATTTTGTAGTTCTAGCAACGAAATCCTTATAAATTCGTGATTTCCGCCATCGCAGAGGTGGTCTACTCGCACTTGGACCACTTTGTAATAGTAAGTGACGGATCTTACGTAATTTAAGAAACTATTGTTGAAATTTTTTTAACTTGTAGGTATAGAAAATAAAACTATATCTACTGAACTACGAAATCCTGATTGAATGCGTGTTTAACACGTATTTGTCGATTTTTTTTTTTTTTTAGAAAATTTTCTTTGCTTGCAAAATAAATAATCAAATATTTTTTTATTACATTTAATATGGAATTTTGTGCTAATATGTATTTTGTTACAGTTTGATGGTGCACTGGTGTTAGAAAAAATAGTATTTTAGTAAAAAAAAAAATGAGTAGAATATAATTTTTTCGAAAATTCGATCTCATTTGCGCGCATTCGTTAATTACGGTTTTATCCGTTCTCTGCGTATATACCATACATATACTAATATTTACTGTTTCAATATTAAACAATGTACTTAGCCTAACTATTTGCTCACATTATTTATTTGCCTACATGACATATCAACGAACTGTAATTTTACACACTTATATAGGTACGATTACATCGGGATCGCGTAATATTACATATCGCGTAAGTAATATTACATAGGGATTTTTTTTTTTAATGATTTGTGGTACGGAAATGCAGTTGGCGTGTGTGTGTGTGTGTGTGTGTGTGTGTATTTGTGTGCGAGAATGTATGAATGACGTAGATATTGATTAAGGTGATTATAAATATTGACACATTTACACAAATTTATTATTACTAGCTAGTTCAAATCACCTTAATGTTTTAAATTTTTTGACAATATTTTTCGTTATTTACCTATTTTTTTTTTTTTTTTAAAACAATGCAATTACAATGCAATGCAAAAATTTTAAGAAATATAATTTTGGGTGACTATATCAGGAGGCGTAATCTCTATAACGATATATTAAGGGATTCGTTTCTTGACAGTTACGAAAATACCTATAATTTTATGTATTGTTAACGTTTTTTTTTTAATAATTTAACCAAAAAGACATTAATAATTTTATTGATTGGTTGAAATTGGAAACAAATATGTATAACAAATTAATATATTTTAATGTTATAATAAAATTATTTTATATTAAATGTATCAAACCAGAGGTCAGGTTGGTCAGTGCTCAAATAAAATTAATTGAGAGCTTAATATGTACCAACCATTCCTTCATATGGAATTTTTTAACATGTTAGAGCTTAACTTTGTATGAATTTTATACGAATTTGTATAATAAAATTAATATACCTTTCAGACACAAATAAAAATATATTTGATATTTCAATAAATTTTGATTTATTTTACCTAACTCACCCATTAAGTATGGATGGCTTTTTGACGCAACGTCACAAGTGACTATTATCGATTTTTAAAAGCTTTTATTTAACTTGCTATGTTAGTATGTTGGTTTAGATCAAATCTTGGAATCAAAATTTAGACAGGTTCTAATTGAGCTAGAGGTTTCAAATTTTGTATACGTGCCTAACCTTGATGACATTGCAATATTGTATAATTAGTTTTTCTCTAATTCGCCCCAAACCAAAATTGTTGATTTTTAGTCCTATGCAACTTTTTGACATTTCGAATTGTCAAATATTGTCCATTGATTTTACATTGCAATTTTTTGTTTCCATAGTTATTTCTGATTAGGGTAAATTAACCGATTAAAATATAGGTAAAAAAATTACTTCTTTAATTCTTTTCTTAAATTAATTGTGTTCAGACTAAAAAGTAGAAAATAAAGTAAAAAAAAATGTTTTTTAAGAAAAAGCTTTTATTTATAAAAGGGGCTAAAAAAAATAAAATAACTTGTGAGTGAAGTTTGAAGCAATATGCAACATAATTTCTAAAAGCTTGAGGCGTTTAATTAAATTTGGTAACTACTGAAAAGTAAAATAGCTACACTTATATCCAAAACAGAAATAATTAATGATAACGCCTCAAGCTTTTATAAATTATATTGCATATTGCTTCAAACTTCACTCACAAGTTATTTTATTTTTTTTAGCCCCTTTTATAAATAAAAGCTTTTTCTTAAAAAACATTTTTTTTACTTTATTTTATTTCCATTTATCGTGTAAATCAGTTTGAAATTACTTATAGGTAATATTATACAGTAGTATTTTAACTAAAAGAAAGTTTTTTAAGGGAAATTCTGAGGTAAGGGGATTACAAATATTTTAAATGTTAACCAAGGCAACACTGACAAATAAATGAAAGAGAGATAATTATATATCTTTTATATTCAATAAAAAGTGATAAATTGTACAAATAAATGAAAGAGAGATAATTATATATCTTTTATATTCAATAAAAAGAGATAATTGTAACTAAGAGGAATTTATGCTCTTTCTTTTAGTTAAAATTCTACTGTAATTTTTGCAGTTATGAATTAATAATAAAAATGCAAACTTGTATCAAAGAAAGGGATGGATTAACTCACTGTGGGGCCTTAGACATTTTCTTTGTACCAGATTCCCTCCTAAACTAAATCAAATTTTAAATATTGATTGAAATATTCAAAATATACACTTATGTTTTAATTATAACAAATTATTAAAAAAAATATATATATTAATTGTCTACCGAAAGCAACATATGTATAAATAAATATTGCGTCCGAGACTACTAAAGTAGCGAAAGCATTGTGATCACTTTTGAAAACTAAAAACATTTTTTCCTTCCAAAATAAAATTTTCTACGCACATTTTACGTTTTAGAACTTCCTGAACAATTTTGGTTTGGTGTCTGTCCGTCTGTGTGTCGCCAGTTTGCACCAAATGGCATAACTTCTGAACTATTCAATTGTTTTTTTTTATGAAATTGTCAAAAATTATGCGGTCTGGTTCCCTAGATGATCCCCTACAAAATTTCATTACATTCGGAGTAATAGTATCCATGGTGCTACCATCAAATCCTAAATTTTTAAGGTATTTTGGCGATTAGTTTCTAAAATATTTTTACTATTATTATTTTATAATTTACCCTTTAAGTATTTTGAGTTACAACAATTTTTTTGTGAACTTTAAGGCGAAAATATAATTTCACGGTATATACATATATTTTTGGTAGAATATTAAAGTCTTTTACGGGTACGAGGAAGCTGTGTGCCACACCCCAATGGTAGCGTACTTTTTTGTGTTTTTGGGAAAACTGTCATTTCTGAGATATTTTATAAGGTTACGTTAAAAAGTCATCAAATTTGAATCATTCCAGAGCATAATAATAGAGTTCGTTTTAGCCAAGTGAGTGAGGTAAGTGGCGATATACTTAATTATTTTAGAGAAATATTATTATTAATACTTGTAATTAGCTCCATGCTAATAGTAATAGTTTCATGCTATTTCTTTTCATAACATATACATACATAAAATATAATAATCAATTGACATTTGGACGAACCGACAGACAGGCTGAATACCGTAGTAGTTTCCGTTGTTTACATAACATTGTTGTTTTATTATATAAAGGGGTCGTACGGGGGTGTGTGGGGGGTGGGGTTGGTTGATTTTGTGTCCTACATATTGTTATTGTTACATGTCCAATCCATTATGTGTAATGGTTCTTCGGTGTTATAATAAGCATTAAGCATTACTTACTATAAATATAATTATCCATCTGTGAAAATTATCAACTGTAAAAACATTTTGAGCCAGCGCATGGAGTTAGAGAGAGCTATATGTGTTGATATTTGTCGATAGTTTTCTTTTAAATATTTGATGATAGGTGAGTGTAAATAAAGTACAACCTAATGGATGTAGGAATTTAAAAATACCCCTGTCGCAGCATCCTGCATAACATAGCGAATTTCCGTTTATAAAAATTAGTTTTTCTCGGAAACTAGTTGACATAGAAGAATAGTTTAAAGACCTTTTTTATGTAATTTTTTCTCTTTTAAATGATGTAAAAAAATTTGGCAAAAATTTTTGAATAAGTGGAAATTTTGGCAATAAACTAATTTTTTGCAAGAACAAAAACCATGTTCATGGCATCCGACGTGTCTGGCTGAAGAACTCATCCAAGATTTTTGGACTTCCAACGTTGTCACCAAATTTCGTAAACCTAGGACATTTCGTTCGAGAGTTATCGTGCTGATACATATATACATTCGGTTTCTAGGGACCGCAACAAATTTTTGCCATAGTCCCGGGCTCAAGTCGCTTCATGACACCTACTGTAATAGCTGAATTTCCAGAATTCTTTCTGGAAATTCGCTAAAAAAAAAATACCTGGCAACACAGTTGTAGAACTTTTTCGTCCCGTTTTTATTTGAAATCTATCAAGGGGTGACGTTTGAGGTCCCAAACCGTTGAACAAGTTCGGTAAGCCGACACGTGCGATCCTCGAAACATGATTTTTTTTGGCAATTTTTATGATAAAAGTTAGTTTTTTGCCAAAATTTCGCCTTATTCAAAATGAAACGAGGAGAAAAAATCACACAAAAAAGATCTTTAAACTATTATTCTATGTCAACTAGTTTGCAAGAAAAACTAATTTTTATAAACGGAAATTAACCCTTTTAATGATTAAGATGAGTTAACTCGTCCTGCAATATGGCGGCTCAAAATGCTGTGATATGTAGATATTCATTGGTACAGGTGCTGCCATCTGTGACAGACTTTTCGAATTACGGTATAATTCTAAATAATGTTCAATTTTATCAACATTTTGTAATTTCTAGGTTTCACCTTTTTGATGTTGGGATCTTTGACTTTTTTCTTTTTTTTTTTGTAACCTTATCTATTGTACTTATTACTTGGCAGTAAAAAGTCCGGCATTTTGAGGCAAAATAATTTTTCCATATGGTTTGTTTAAAAGCGTTAAGTTCGCCATGTTATGCAGGATGCTGCGACAGGGCTATTTTTGGAATTATAGCTAAGTGAGAAAGCTTATATTTCAAGTCATTCCCAGTCATTACGATATTCAAAAAAAGATTCGGACCTACTCAAAAATTTTGAAAAAGTGGAATAAGAAATGGAATAAAGGTGATTCTAAGTTAATCAAGTTAAAAAGGCCTACCCAAAATAAAACTCCTAACACCGCCTCTGGAAAAATATACTGAAATTTCGCCAAAAAATGAAAGTTGGTTAGTTTTTTTTGAAATTTTTCCTCCAGTTGTGGTTTGATGGTCATTCTCAGCCATTATGATAAAATCCAGATTTTTTTTTAGGGTGGAGGAAGGTTAGCCATACCATACTTTTGCTTCGCTGTAATTTTTTTTTTTGGACGGAAAAGAAAAATATGTAAAATGTGGTTTTGTAAATCATCTGGCAAAACAGTGCCAGTACATTTTTACAAAAAACAAAGATTCTTAAACAATATATTTTCTCAATTATTGAGCTTTTTATTTTCTCTCAAAAAAACTTACTGACAATGAGAAGTAGATTTGTGTATAGATAAATGTAAACAAGCCTTGCGTATACATAAACAGAATCAAATGAAAACAATTCATTTAACAGGAAATGACGTACTTATGAGATAAATAAAATGGGAACAAATCATCCCCATAAGTTTTTCTCCCTGCCTGCGGCACTCAACTTTCGGTAATAATTTTCTTATACTTTTCTTCGACATTAACTTCCATCATTGGAAAATTATTTATAAATTTTTATCGTACTGACATTTAGAAATGATTGCATAAATTTTTGTAATTTCATAGTTGAGGATTAACTTCGTAACAATTTGTACATTTTTTTAAATGATGCAATATCATTTGAGGTTATCTATAAGCTGAGAAAATCTCCAAATGGAATTAATAATTGCACTATTGCGATTAAAATAGGATTAATAAAGTTACCCTACATTACACTGGACGAGAAAAAAAAATGCAGTAATTTATCTTTCTAGATTTTTTTTCTGTACTTCAAAACTGGTGAAATTCATTCTCTCAAATACCGTCAACTTTGCAATCTGATTCTAACTTTACCTAACCGATTTATAGTAACCATTACTTAACGTAGTTGCTCCGAGATCAGTGGCGAAGCGAGGCGGGGAGGGTGCAAGGGGTACTATAATGACCCGGGCGCCACTTTGAGAGGGGCGCCAAAAGCTAATAAGAGGAGCGTAAAAAGCTAGTAGAAGGGGCGCTATTACTTTAATTTTTTTTTGTGTTTGTCATTAGAATTTTGTTACATGAAAGTGTAGCGAAATTACGAAATTACTTCCAGGTTATGACTTCAAATATACAAGTACACGAACAAAGCATTGGTGAGTAAAAAAAGGTCGTTAAGGCAACTTTTAGGGAAAAATTTAAAATACAAATTTACGAGAAAGAATTTTTTCCGAAATTCTGAAAGGGGGGCGCAAAAAAAGTGTCACGCACCGGGCGCCAGTTATGCTCGCTACGCCTCTGTTCGAGATAGTCAAGTACAAAAGTATATCTCAGCGAAAAAATTTTCTTTTATTAAAAATTAAATAATGTATTAATATTCTTCAATTATTATATTTGTATACCACTTTTTTTTTTAATTTCCTCGCGCTTAGGTTGTAACAAGTTAAAAGCATTGTTGAAATAGCGTTATAAAAACGTTATAAAATGATGTTTATAAATTATATTTCAAAAACGGCGTGGTGAATAATTTTTATTTCTTATTAAAAATATGGTTTGTAACTTTGTATTTTATAACATATTAAATTTTTATCAAATTGTTTTGACACGTTTTCATTTTATTGAAAAAAAAAAAAAATAGAGTTTTCCCATAAGAGCCCGTGTTAAAATTACAAAACTTTGAAATCGTTTCTCTGCAAAATTGGGGTGGTCAATTTTAATCGGAATAGGCTCGTATTATTGGCATTGAATTAGATAAGTATGTAGAGAAGTTTCGTTAAAATTTGATGGTACTTGATCTGAAACGCGCTGTACATTATTATTGACGTGGCGTGTCGTTCGTTGTTGTATTTGAATTTTCTTCTTTCGCTGAGATGTTTAAAAATCATCCTCGCTAAATATTGACACTATTTCAAGAAACAAACACTACGCCAGAACAGTTCGGGGGCTAGTAGAGAAAAGAGGCGACGTTCTTTCTCCATGCTGTTGAATTTTATATATAAGCAAAATGAAAATAAGTAAGTCGTATTGGTTGTAGTGCTTGTACCGCCGCTTGTACTGTATGCTGTGTACATATTTGCCAAATGAAAAAGAAAGGGTTCAAATCAAATACATTATCTACCTACCCAAGTACCCAAATAAATGTATAGTCAGTACAGCAGTGGACAAATTTACCAAAATATTTCGTCGCTGTTTTTAGGTTATTTGATCAACCTGGTATTATGTATATTTTAGACAAACTAATCAGAGTTGAAAGATATTTATAGCTGCTTAGATACTATTTATAAACGATAAAAAATAAAGTAAAAAAAATGTTTTTTAAGAAAAAGCTTTTATTTAAAAATGGGCTAAAAAAATGAAATAACTACTGAGTGAAGTTTGAAGCAATATGCAACATAATTTATAAAAGCTTGAGGCTGTTTTGGATATAAGTGTAGCTATTTTACTTTTCAGTACTTACCAAACTTGATTAAACGCCTCAAGCTTTTATAAATTATCATGATATTACAATAGACGGAATCATGATATTACAAGTAATCGTATACTCAGTGGGATTTCCTATCGGCAACATTTTTTTTACTATTTCGTCCTTCTGGACCCAACAGTTTAGGCTAAGCGTTGTCTGTCAGTCAGTGTTAGAGATTTATTAAGTAGATATTTATTGAAAAATATGTAATTTATTTGAACTATATCAAAATTTGGGTCCAAAAATATTATTTTGGATCTACTGTTAGGCAGAATCGATTTACCTATATTCGGAAATGTTATCTATCAAATTTCTATACCAAAAATAACGAGGGTACAGCAGTTCTTTACCAGAAGTAGCAAGGTTACAACGTTTCTGTACCAAAAGGACACCAATACCTCGCTTTGCGTTTTTTCGAAGTTGCGTCGCTGCTGAATTAGTACTAATTTTCACTGTGCGTCGTTAGATTTTCGAAGTTGCGTTGTTTTGGGTTCGAGTCTTTAATTTTTTTTTCGAAATTTTCTATAGCAAATCATAATTTACTTTGCGTCGTTTCAATTCGCGTCGTGTTTTTTTTGGAACGTAACCACGACGCAAATTGAGGTATTGGTGTAGTTGGGTTACAACGGTTCTGTAACAAAAGTGGTAGGGTGCAAAAGTAACAAAATGTAATAAATATTATATTGTTTTAGGAAATTTGTTTCAAGGGCCTGTATTTTAATTTTTGTCGGGCCCACTCTGCATATCTGGCCTCAAAATGTTTAATATTAAAAAAAGTTGTAGTTTTGGTATTCTAAAATAGCGCTGTTTGCGACCAGACTGAACCATTCGCTATAAATTTAACCACATGTGTACATTATAAAGTGGTAAGTACCACTGAGTACCTCCTGAGATAGCGAGCGAGCGAGTATTGCACCGGCTGATATGTAGTACCCCCCCCACTACATACATACATACATAACAACTATGAAATGTATAAATAATTTATTCTAGTAATTTTATTTTACGTATTCTAATATAAATTTTATTCGCCGAGTTCTTCACTTTTCAATGTTATTGTTAATTTATGTTATTTGTATGTTAAAATTAATGTTTAATTTTCTTTAAAATTAAATATAACTAACTGTACGTTGTAGTACCCCCCTTCAGCACTGCTACCAACATTATTACAATATATTTGTCATTTGAAATTTGAAGAACAAGAACGACAAACGGCTTGGTGAAAATGAACTCGAACAATAGTAAGAAAAATGCCGAAGCTCGGAGTGTATATTATTTCCTCCATTTATTAATTTAGTCATTAATAAATAATTTTGTTGTTTTTTGATTTCATAACGATTTGAAAAAAAAAAGACCGTTAGCGAATATGACTGAGACTGTCTTCTCACAAATTGTGATTCCGTATAACTTTTTAGTGTTCCGCACCAAAAATTGACGCTAATCGACGTTGAAATTTAGAACAGAGATACAGTGTGATGGTCAGTTATAGACGTGAAGTATAAAAGTTGACTTTTTATTCTAGGAATTAATTTTAGAGGGGTAAAAAATATTTTTAAGGACATTATATAGGCTGTTCCTAATAAAATTGACAGCAGTTTCAGTTAAATTAGATGAGTTATAACTTTTCAATTTCAAATATTATCGAGTGCTTGTGAAACACACTTTTGTCTGCATTTAAAACACACGTAGTATTCATATGTTCACTTGTCGTTCAACTGAAACGAAACTTTAAGCACTCGACCTCCTTTGGTTAACATGACCAAAAACCACATAATATGTAAATTAAAAATCACAAAGTGATTGGAAAAATTATCCGGATCGACCGGGAATCGAACCCAGGATCTCCTGGTAACTAGCCAGGTGTGCTATCCATTACACCATCAATCCTTTGCTCGACAGGCGTAATTTCTTAGATTTTCAGGGTTATTTTTTAGGACAGAGATATTCTACTTCATTGTTCCATTAAAAAAATAAAAGTTCGGAGTCATAACTCAAAAACGGGTAAGTAAAAAGTCTAACGTGAGCTATTATTTAAATTCTATGTAAAAAAAGTGCTATAAGAATGTGCAGATAAAAATATCATATATCGCGCGTACTCTTTCTCAACCTCGTATATCAAAAACTGCATGTTTTAGGACACACAAAACCCATTAAATATTGTATTTATATATAAACTTATCTATATATATATTTATATATGTAGGTAGCCAACATCAAAGGGTGTAATTAGCATAAATCTTAAGTTCATAATGATGAAAACACAGATTTAAATCCGTTTTATTTGTGTCTCCAAAAATTGGGACTTTTCAGATACGAGGTTGAGAAAGAGTACGCGTGATATGTAGTTCTTACCAATAAGAGGAAAAAGAAATTTGGTATTATCGACTTTCTGGCTATAGCTCCTAAACTACATAGAATTCATGGAACATAATATTCATCTAATTTAATCGAAACTATGTATTTCTCATCATTTATGAAATTGCAGTGCTGGAAATTTTGTTAGGGATATCTTTAGATGATTCATTTTTTGGAAAAAGGCTTAATGATTGCTTTCCCATGCGCTCTTATCACTAAAAACGTCGCTACGAATATCAAGAATGAACTATAGATTGAACCAAAATTACCGATAGTGAAAAAGTTTATTTCTTTTTAATTGCCGAATCGCTAAAGTTTTTCGATAAAAAAATCTTTTGTCATTGCAAAAATATTATTCGTCAGGAATATAAAATTTATGCTACTCTCCTTATACTCTGTTATATATCAAATTCAATGTGCTTTGGGCAATTTTTTTTTCTTTGTACAAAATTAATTTAATATTCCACAATTTTGTTCTATTACGTATGCACATTACGGTGGCAGTGGCTGGCTTATCTTCCTCTTGACAGTGATACTTATTATGTACAGTGTCCGTGGTGAGGTCCGTGCCCTCTGAGGCTGGCAGGCAATATGGAGACGTTAGATAACACACATATAAATATGATAGATGTATTATTTATTATTATATATACCTACCATCACAAATTTTCTATTAAAATGTTCATGTCACTCGTGTTGAATAATTGCTATTTAATTTCCATTTTGGACATCTCATAGGTATATGTCAGCAGCATAATATTAAAAGTGAATGAAGTGACGGTGCTGCCATCACACAATTAAAATTATTTCAAAAATGAAATAGGTAGCAGTACCTACTCAAAGTATTAGCGATAAATCTAGCTCTCAAATCACATTTTTAAAGCGCAAGTAGTGATTTAAAATGCAAAACCAAGGCCAAGACTTGGCAGTCTTAGTCTTGGTCTTGTTCTTGCATTAAGAGTCTTGGTCTTGCTAGAGCAGTTTGAGTCGTGGTCTTGGTCTTGGTCTTGCAAAATGCAGTCTTGGTCTTGGTATTGCTAAAAAAATCTCGCACTTTCTTACTTTCTTTTATTAGCGAATTTTTTCCTTCTAAAATCAGAATTTTCCCTGTTTACAGTATTAATTATACTTTTAAACTATTTAAATAATTTAGTAAGAGTCGTGCTTTTTTCTTGCTATTGTCTTGGTCTTACTCACTTGAGTCTTGGTATTGGTCTTGCAGCCATACTTATAGTCTTGGTCTTGCTTTTGCTTTTGGTATACATAGTCTTGGTCTTACAAAAAATACAAGACCAAGACAAGACTGCAAGACCAAGACTAATTGAATATGCAATTTCGAAAAGGGCACATGTCTGAATTTTTAAACTTTTCAGGAAATAAAAATAAAAAAAAACTAATACTTTTTAAAGAAGTATAATGAATTTAAAAAAAAATTATTATGAGTTAGATTCTGAGGCTAATTTGCAATCGAAGTCACAGAAATATTTTGATCCTAACCTTATTATATTGTATATTTTAGATATTATAAATTTGTGAGATGTGCCCTTTTCGAAATTTATGACATTGAATTCACATAATTTAAAGAAAAACCCATATAAATTTGGTGAAATTTTTATTTTAGGTATCTAAAATTAAACATAATACTTAAATTAAAGATAATAAATCGACTTTTTTCAAAAATCTTCTTCTGGAGTCTCTGTTTCGTTTGTAGTTGGCCATTGCAACATTTCGTCATAAAATTTGCAATATCTGCAATTTGTAATTTATTAATGGGTACTTTGCCATTATAAGCTTGATATTCTTTGCTTGGTAAGTTAGTGCAAGTGCCTTTTATTCTAGAAAGAACGAAAATTTCTTCAGAAATAACTATCTATATAATTTTTTGCAATTACTTCACTAGGTTTTTTAGGATCAAAAACAAACTCATAATGTACCGTTTTCGCATATGATAGGTAGAGGGAAGCATTTAGAATTGATTTATTTGAAAAAATGTATTTATCAAAATATGCGAGATGTGCCCTTTTCGAAATTGCATATTAAATTTTGATCATCACTATACTTATCACGTCATATATTTGGTAAAAAATTTTGACATGTTCAAAGTTGAAGATTCCTTGTATATGATTTTTATGTCACCGAAGGATGACATATTAATATCGGTCTGTGATCATACTGGGGGAAAATAATTATAGAGTTTTACATGCATATCAATAAACGCAAGAGAGCTGTATTCTCACTGAGTTGTACATATATTGAATAAACGCAAGAGAGTATTCTCACTGTACTTAAAAAACGAGCCAAAAAATCATTACTGAGGTGACACTACTTAGTGCGTGTCAAAAATACGCACTTGACGATTTTTTTAACTGTTATTATGCCAACAAAAGTGCTTATCAAATTCTGGGGCGCCAAAGGATATTTCGTGTAGGGCGCCAAGGAACCTTACGCCGGCCCTAAATATTAGGGACAAACAATTTTGGAAATTCTGAAAACCGCTGCACGAAACAATTAACATTGATTAGAGTAATTTAATTAACAAAATTACCCTTTTATTATTACCTGGTCTAGTATTACACATTTTCCATTTGAGAAAAATCAATATTTTCTTCCAACAACAACTCTGATGTTTGTATTTCTTTTTCCCTATTCACACACACATACGTTATATTAAATATATTTTATTGCATTTTATAGATCCCACAAGAGACACTGTAGCGCTTGCCGTCCGTAGGTGTGCCAAATAATTTATTTCCGGTTGAACGTGGTGGCGGCGTCACGTCCACCGGAAGTTACGTGTGCGTGGGCGGATTTGTGTGACACATTTGATATAATGATCGCACACAAACACACATACACGTAAATAGTAGAATGTGTTGGTGTAATTTTATTGAAATTATTCGGACTAATGGACTGCGATGCAAACGGCAGATTGGAAGGAGGTGGTGTTCAGGGGGGGGGAGGGTTGGTTGGTTGGAAGGAGTGAGCGTTTATTGAATGGAAATTTTATATGTTGGTCATTGTTCAATTTATTATAGGTGTACACTACTCGGCTGAGGAAATAGAGGAAAGTGTCCAAATTTTGGATACCATTTCTCTAATCTATACTGTATTACAACTCTAAGAAAAAAGTAAAGGTAATAAAATTTTGAAAAAAATATGATTGGTTAAAAAAGATGACAAGGATAAAAAAGCAGCTTGTACAGTGACAGTTTAATTTACTTATCTCTCTCACACAAAAATGTGACAAACTAAGTCGGATTTACATAGCTAAAAAAAACTTCATAATTCAAAAAGTTAAATGAATGTATATAATTTTTAAAACTATTGATTTAGATTATAATTTAACATTTCTAAATCGTATTTTGTATTGCCATATTCAATTTTGAATTGAAAAGTAATATTTTTATTAATGTTGCTGCACGAGGGCAGTTTCGTACTGAAAATAATTTATTTCATTTTTTGCTATAGTGTAAATCCAACTTGTAAAATTTTATTACGTTTACTTTTTTCTTAGAGTTGTAATACAGTACATACATATTATAATAAAACTGTAACAAAACCATTTCTGTACATGGAATATTTTTTGAAAATTGTACTGGTACTATAAATAGTTGTAGATATCGAAGCAGCGATTTTTTTAAATTTTTGTGTGTCAGTCTGTTCACGCATTACGCAAAAGCTACTGGACGGATTTTGATGAAATTTGTTGTCATGATAACTTATTACCTGCGTCAATATCTAGGATACTTTTTACTCCGAGAAAATGTCTCATTCCCGCGGGAAAATAGAAAAACCATTTTGAGCATGTGCATGCATTACGCAAAAATTATTGTTCTATGCAAGTTTTGTATAGTTATTACACTTATATACTACTCATTGAGTTTATTACAATGTGCCGTGCGAACGATGTCGCTGGAACAATTCCTTAAAATGCATGTCAGGCCTAATAATATTTTTATAAATGTTTTTCATATCAAAAATTCAATTTCTTTTTTGTCTACAACAAATGGGTTTCTAAATTAGGATACATGGGGTTCTTAATTCCGGATAAATTTTGATCTATCCTTAACTGTCTTTTTGAACTGCGTTAATAGAAAAAAATAATAATATTAGATTTTCAAATGGGTATTGAAAGCTGCTTAGCTTTTTTTGATCACATTATTAAAAAAAAACATAACCTCAAATATCACAAGTTTAATAGGTTTTTAGTTTTAAACAATAGAATAGGCCTCACTTCCTGGTCGGCGTGAATTTTAGAAGTGGACATTGTAAAATATTTCTATTAAACAAACACGCGTCCTTGTGTCTCAAACAGTGGTGTTAGCAATAAACACTATTCGATATTAGTGATGAGCAAATGCAAGACCAAGACCAAGACTTAGCAGTCTTGGTCTTGGTCTTGTTCTTGCATTAAGAATCTTGGTCTTGGTCTTGTTCTTGCATTAAGAATCTTGGTCTTGGTCTTGCTAGAGCAGTTTGAGTCTTGGTCTTGGTCTTGGTCTTGCAAAATGCAGTCTTGCTAAAAAATCTTGCACTTTCTTGCATTTTTTTTATTACCGAATTTCTTCCTTCTAAAATCAGAATTTTCTCTCTTTACGGTATTAATTATACTTTCAAACTATTTAAATAGTTTAGCAAGAGTCTTGCTTTTTTCTTGCTTTTGTCTTGGTCTTGCTCACTTAAGTCCTGGTATTGGTCTTGCAGCCATACTTATAGTCTTGGTCTTGGTATACATAGTCTTGGTCTTGGTCTTCAAAAAAAAATGCAAGACCAAGACAAAACTGCAAGACCAAGACTAATTTTGCTCATCACTATTCGATATTTGGGTACTTTTCCTTACGTTTTAGTTTGTTTTTTTTTTATTCTTTTGTATTATTCGTGCCACATGAAAAAGAGAAGCTCTTCGCTTCGTATTATAATTTATGAAATGTGCAAGTACCTGTACTAATGCGCCCTCTAAAGCACATGTCAAGTGTGCTGTGTCGGTTGCCTGCAATCTTACAGCATTTGTGGTTTTCCATTTTTCGATTTTCCCGTAATTATAAATAATTATAATTTAAATTTTTATTAGTTGCTGCATACTTTAATAATAATAATTGTTAAACTATCTATTTGGGTAATATTTTATTTTAGTATTTATAATATATTCACTTTAGGGTTCCAAAGAAAAATCTCGAAACGTGTATGTCTCAATTCATGACATTGTTTTCCGTACTGAAATATCATTAAAAAGGCATTTTAAACTAAAGTTGAGTCCCGTTTACCGAAATATTGTACTTCTAAATTGACATAGGGAATTAAATTTTCACATAATTCATCCTCATAGTCAGGGCCGGCGAGCGAGTGGGGTAGGTGGGACGATTGTCCGGGGGCCCGGGTTCGCAGCCTCGATTACAGACCCGGAAGAAGTGAAAAGACATTTTTTTGCTCGCAAATTGTATTTTTGAAAAAAAAAAAATGTTTGAAAAGTTTTTATTATGCCCGGGGGCCTGTCATTTCTCTCGTCTTTTACATTTACTGTAATAATTTTCTTTGATAAAAATACTCTTTAACGGTTTGTAAGCATTTAATCAATATATTGCATAAGAACATTTAAGTTATTGCATCATTTAATTTTTTTACAGATGTATTAAGGCTTTATCTTGTTTAT
This sequence comes from Brachynemurus nebulosus, assembly GCA_035578155.1. Taxonomy (NCBI): domain Eukaryota; kingdom Metazoa; phylum Arthropoda; class Insecta; order Neuroptera; family Myrmeleontidae; genus Brachynemurus; species Brachynemurus nebulosus. The sequence goes on along the minus strand of JAPWDM010000008.1, from coordinate 207,617 downwards.
AGAAGCAACTTCTAAGGAAATTTCTAAGTTTTGAGCGTTTTGAGTGATGCTTTTTCGATGAAACTTTTTTTATGCGGTCTCGGCCAACCGCATAAAAAAAGTTTTTTGTACAATCTGGATCGAACTATATTTTTTAGTAGCTATTTATGATATTTTTGAATATACATATTTTTTGTGCGTTTTTTTTTTATGCGGTCCTTATCCACCGTATAAAAAATAGATTCAGCTGTATGTGCAAATAATATTGCCGAATATATTTTTACGAGAAATTCCAATCACTGAGGAGCCCTAAAATAATGCGTGCACAACACGTAATTGGTGATTTTTTTTCTTAAATTTATACTATACTATGACAGTGCCTAATAGAGCTGAGCGATGCGCTGAGGACTGACTCTGGTGATGACACTAATTTTTGCGTGTTTATTCAAAAATTTAACATTTCAATAAAAATGTTTTATTTTGACAGCGTGCAAGGACCACCCAGGCTGTCGAAGTCGTACAATATAGAGATGCTCTAATGAAACAGCACTTAGTTTTTTTCGAATACCTTCTCCTTGGCCCCGCTGCTGACTCGGTTGAACCACTTGATTACTACAGTCATATCCACCATGCATCGTGCTTAACTCAAATCTTAACTCACTTCCACTTAACACGTTTGTGTCGATGAATAAATTCACAGGGTTGTATTAATTTATTATTTTTTTTCTATCAAAATTTTACCTGCTTTTATTGAAACTTTTTACATTCAGTTAAATTCAGTTAATGCCTCCTATCAGGAAAGTTTTGGTGTAGTTTTGATTTCTTCTATTTTATATGCTTTTTGGGGTGCTGAATCCGAATCTGCTGAGGTTTGGAATCTGGTAAAAAATGCAAAAAAGGTAAAAAATTTCATTTTTTGGCGGTTTTTTTGGCTTATAACTCGAAAATTATCAACTTTTCGTAAATAACCTTCCTATACAAAATAAAAGTACATAAAATTTTCTACAAATTTTGTTATTAAAGTTTTTTTCTCAGACAAACCGTTCGGGTTCCAGCGCCGAATGAAAATTGGCGTATTTCGGCTGCCTCTGTATAAAAACCGACTAAATTTGACGAAATTTAATTTTGAAATTTTGATGAAAGTTTTAGAAATCATGTGAGTTGGTTCCTATAAATGGTATCCTTGCGAATTCCATCGTAATCGATGCATTTGTGGTCACTGCGTAAGCGCAAATTTACTACTTTTTCGATTTTGGTTAAATTTTGGCACAAAATCACTTTAGAAATTGGATAAAAGACGAATAGTACATGAGGAATCTATGTGCCACACTCCTTAGTATATAATATGTATTTTTTTGTTGTTTTTGTTTTTAAAAATAAATTTATCCAAATATGTGTGTGACTTTTGTATTTTACTAAATACGCTGTGTGGTCCATCCACATGTCCAGCAGAATGGACACTTGAAATGGCCACTTGAAACGTATACACTTATGTTTATGGTGCTTTGGTACCACTGGTACTGGTTTTGGTATAAATACTTAGTAAAGTTCTGCATTGTCTTCACTACATTATAATATTAGGGTAATTCTTTGGTAACGGGAATCATCAAAAAACATATAGTTTTACATTTTTGATGATTCCGTTAGTTTTAGGTGAATTTTCGAATCGACAATTCAGCTATTACGGCCACTCTCGTGACGTGACTTGAGTCCGGGGTTATGACAGAAATTTTTTTTGAGGTACCTATAGGAACCGAAAATAATGATCGCACGATAACTCTCAAACGAAACGTTCTACTTCTACGAAATTTGGTGAAAATATTGGAAGTCCCAAACCGTGTTCGTTAATCAGACACGTTCAATGCCCGAAACATGGTTTTTGGGGCAGTTTTTGTGAAAAAAATTAGTATTTTGTTAAAATTTCCACTTATTCAAAAATTTTTGCGAAAATTTTTTACGCCATACGAGGAGAAAAAATCACATAAAAAAGGTCTTTAAACTATCATTCTATGTCAATTAGTTTTCGAGAAAAACTAATTTTTGTAAACGGAAATTCGCTATGTTATGCAGGATGCTGCGACAGGGGGTATTATATTTATTTTTTTTTGTCACTGCTCTGAACCTAATAGTTTCAAAGTAATTTAATTTTACAGTTCGAAATTTCAATCTCAGTTTTTGAAAAAGTTTTCAAACGTCCAAATCGATTTACCTATAAGCTCTTTCAAAAATTATCGTTGAAATTTCGAACTATAAAATTTATTTACGTAGAAACGATTAGGTTTAGATCAATGAATTCTGGTAAGGTACTTACTTATTAGAACTACTATTGATTGAAATAAATTTTGCCGTTTAAAATGCAATTGATTCGAAGAAAATCGGGAAAATTGATTTTAGTAAATCAAGTATAGATTGATCACTATATAGAAACAAGGGGATATCTCATAACTTTTACATTACTATAACTTTATAACACTTAAAGGTTATCAAAAGCGAGGTATCATCGAAGTTTTAAACTATGAGTTTTTTTGAGGTGATTCCCGTTACCAGAGAATTACCCATCCATTATGGAGTTACGAAACCTGACAGTAACAAACTGAATATAGAACCTATTGAGCAATTGAGCAACTCTTTATGTTATGTTACGTGTGTAGTAAAGTATAAATTGTGGAACGGTCAAGTGGATCGAGACGGTCCATACAGTGCTGCGCTCTGTGGTTAAGGGACACCCGTGTACAAGAGATTTTTACATCACCAATTCTAATTAACGAGAGGCATCCTGCATGTCTAATTTTTGCTAATACCTAATGCAATGGACGACTTTAAAAATCTATAATTTGCTTTCAGATTCGTCATTCTGTTATTTTATTTACGGGTTTTTGAAGGACGGAAAAATTTTTGTAAACTAGACGAAATTTTTTTTGGAAATATTTACCACCTTAGGCTATAGGTGTTATAATCCATACTTAGCTCTTTTGTAACGCAGGTTTTCCTCGAAAATTAAGTATGGTAAGAATTTGAAAATTGACAATTGGCCATTAGAAAAGGAAAAAATTAATTGGGGATTAAAATGGAAGCTCAGTTTAGTAAAAAAAAAAGTTTTAAATTAATATGTCATGTCATATTTGAAAGACTTATGTTTAAGGATTCAAAAATAATTTTTAAAAGACTTACGTCTAAGGATTTTTTCTTATATACAGAAAATTTGCTAGACATGACCCATCCTCCTCGTTTTTTCAATCTTTTAGGTTTAAAAGTTAAAATTTTGATTTTCAGAAGTTTAGTAGATATTGAGTCATAGATTATCATCGGAAAACTACGGGTTTTTTCGACTGTAATAGTTACTGGGAAAAAAAATTGAAATTACAAGGGAAAACACAGTGAAAATACCTGATAAAGCACCTCAAATTAAAATAAGCCTGTCACAGCATTCTGCATAACATAGCGAATTTCCGTTTATAAAAATTAGTTTTCCTTGGAAACTAGTTGACATAGAATAATAGTTTAAAGACCTTTTTTGTGTGATTTTTTTCTCCTCGTTTCAATGGTGTAAAAAAGTATCGTAAAAATTTTGAATAAGGGGAAATTTTGACAAAAAACTAATTTTTTTCACGAAAATTGCCAAAAATACCATGTTCCGAGCATCGGACGTATTTGGTTAACGAACTCGTCCAACGGTTTGGTACTTCGAATATTTTCACCAAATTTCGTAAGACATTTCGTTCGAGAGTTATTTTCGTGCGGACTATAGTAAATATTATTTTTGGTTTCTAGGGACTTCAAAACAAATTTTTGCTATAGTCCCGGGTTCAAGTCGCCGCATGACAGTGGCTGTAATAGCTGAATTCCATTCTGGAAATTCGCTAAAAGCAAAGTCGACAGTAACTAATGCCTACAATAGCAAATACCCGACAGACCTTTAAATTTTTGTTAAATTCTATTTTTAAAAAATTTTTGAATTTGCTTAAACTTACCTCACACAACACCTCGTTGAAATTCACACATGTTATAGCAAATTATGTATATTTTATTGAGCAATCGGTCCGTCTGGCATATTTTGTCAATTAATGTCTGACAGTTCTATTTTAATTGGTGAAAATTTTAGGCAAACTTACCTCACATAACACCCTCGATTTTTTTGTTTTAATTAAAACTTTTTTGTATTTTATCTACGTATAAAATTGGTCTGCCTAATAAACAACCAGACTTAACTAGACTTAACGTCAAATACTCAGCCTTCAGGCATAAAATTGTTAGCTGTTTGAAGGAATGTTATCTTTTTTTTTATTCTTAAAATTAAGACCCGGCTTTAAAAGAATATAGCTAAGTTTTTTGAAATTAAATTTTAAAGTGTAGCGTTGACTTTCTTTTAAACAAATACACTTTCTTTAAAGCCGCAACAAAACACATCTTATTTATTTATTTTTTTTAAAATTAATTTTAAGATCGCCTCTAATCAAAAATATTGGTCTGCCTCATAAAAACCGTTTTTTTTTTTTGCTAGGTCAGACTTAACTTTTTAAAGCTACGAAGCAATAGTCGTTTTTAACGATATTTCTTAAACAAAGATGTGACAATTTAACCATTTTTCATTTTAAATTTGGATTAGACTTAAAAATACATATTAAGTAAAACAAATTTGGATTCGACTTAAATATACTTAAGTAAAACAAGTTTAATTTGGTTTATTGACCGCCCACTGTGTACGGAACACTAATTGCACACGCGCAATTCGCTCTCGACCATTTTAATTTTGTTTTGTTATCTTGTTACTTCTTCTTCTTCTTCTGATTTTTGTTGATTATTAAATTTTTGGTAATTTTTGATATTTTGGTATAGTGATAATTTTAGAGGAGGAAGTATCTAAATTTATCCATTTAATATGTGTGAACACATACATATTTGACAATAGCACACTAAACGATGTACATATAAATAAATTAACTGTGACGTAACCAAAATAAACACTCAAGTTAGCTGATATATTATTGTTGTTCAAAAAACGGTACCTCCAGCTGCAAGAAAATATTAAAGAGAGATTTTTTTCTCTCGTGTTGCTTGCATTTGTTGATTTTACTTACTTACCTGTCTGTCTGTCTGTCATACGACTATACAATCTATGTTTGAATTTATAATTCAAAGGTTTTTGTGGCCCCCGGCAAAATTATGTTAGATTTATTTATCGTTTATGGTCGATTTTATATAATATGACATTGTGGTCACACCTCGAAACGCCTGCTTCTTATTGTCGTGATTATTTCTTAATACCCGGTACCGAGTGTCTTTCTACATACATACAATGTGAATGAATGAACACGCTAAAATCAGAATGATTTGTTTATTATTATAGCTAATATGTTTTTTGACGATAAGTTTCTTGGGAATCGTTTTAATTTAGCTACCGTTTTTTTTTTACCTATATCGTGTGTATGTTTGTGTATATTTTGTCTGTCTGTCCGTCTGTAAAAGTAGACAAAAAATTGCTTGGTCATCGTGACTTTCTATTATTAAAAAATATTTAACATAACTCACTTTTTAGAACGTCATCATCGCCGGTTATTATCATACTTATGAAAATGTTGCATATTATGGATTACTCCTATGTATGTATACAATACAAATTTTTACCGTAATTGAATTTTAAACGTCTCTAGTTTCATAATACTATTGTCCTCCCCGCACCTCACCTCCTCTATGATGTGTTCTTTAATATCGGCCAACCTCAAATTTTCCAAATCAGAGGAAAAAAATTATTTTTCCTTATTTTTTAAAAACACCATTATTTCGGGGGTTACTTGGTTGTCGACACTTCTTGTAAGCTCAAAGTATACTTAAGGCGAGATTAATTATGTTCGTTAAGGAGTTAGAAATATTCTCTTAAAATTTTATTTAAAAAAAAAATGAAAAATCAAAAAGTTATGGGCATTTTAGTGCACGCACTTTACTATAATTCAATTTAAAAAGAAAAACTTTAAATGCTTTTTTTCTCCAAAGTACATTTTTCGACATTATTCCTCGTGTATCTCAAGAAGTATTTGAGATATCGGCATAAATCAAAGTGCATATTATTCCTCGATACCGTCATTTTGGCAGTAACTCGAGGATCTTTGGGTTCCGTAATATATTTTCAAAATGGCGGCTGTTTATACTCGAGCAAAAAAAGAGGTGATTTTTAAAAATTTATTTTCAAAATACGATTTCTCGTTGGTTTTTTTAGATCCTTGTTAGTGCCATAACTGAATTATTTTTTTTGATTTTGGTTCCTTGAGGATTTTAGAACGCGAGGAACCATCAAGGTGAAAAAATCTTGCAGTGTCCACTTCAAAGCCATTTATACTCAGCGCATTTTTGAATTTTTTTTTGCAAAAAAATTTTTTTTTAATCCCAACACATGTAGAAACAATGTTGTATATTTAATTTTTTAATAAAAAAAGGTCGATTTTTAAAACAATTTGTGGGATATGCACTAATAACCCAAGTACGAGTATTTTTGAAAAAAAAAAGACTTGAAAATTTTTTTTTCTTCTTAATCCATCATCTATTGTGTTCCCTTATCTATTATAAGAACACATTGAACCGTCTAAAGAAAAAAAATTTCGATGCATTATCTTGGGTGAAAGATAACAAAAACAATAAAGTATATTTTTCACAAAATAATAATTTTTTATCGATTTTTTCAAATCAATAATTTCAAAGACTGCAGATAATTGCAATAATCGTATACTGCGACCATAAAAAGATAATAAAATTTGCTATAATGGTGCTTGGGGCAGACAGTCATAAAAACAATTGTTGTGACATCAGTGAACGAGGTGCATTGTATAGTGTGACTGAACTCACATACCTATAATTTTTAAATTTTCTAGAATATTTTCCAAGAAAGAGAAAAAAATAACATTTAACTGTTCCAGAGAATCGACTTTTGGTAAATGGAAAAAACATTCTGGAAATTAAAAATGCATTTAAAAAAAAAATACTGATGACAGAAATTTTTTTAACTAGGAAGTAAAAATGTTTCAAAAATAATCTATAAACAATTTAGGGTTGACCGGGGTAATTGTGAATGGATTTTCATGAGTTGAGATAAAAGCGTTGTTTTAAGTATTTTTTATTTTATATATCACATTATGGTTGAATTATTTTTAATTCTACATTATTCAGGATGCATCACACAAATTTTGAGCAAATTTGCATGAAAAACAAAAATTTTATGTCATTCACATTTCCCCGGTGCGGTTTTGCAAATCTTATGAATTTCGGGGTAAAAGTGAATGCCATCAGAAAAATTATTTAGAATGGATTACAAGAGAAGGGTACGTCAGAGTAAGGCCCAACTCAAATTCTTCACATTTACTCCACTTTCAAATTTTTCATCATACTTTAGTCACAATTTCTCTTTGTTTAATGCAAGTTTTACTCATACCTCAAATTTCTACAAAAAATCAAGGTTAAAGAAAAATAACAAAAATTGTAGGAACAAATTTATTACAAGCTAAAAATGATATTTTGATGATATTTTGTCATTTTATCACATAAAAAATCAAAAAATTCCAAGTATTCACACAAAAACAAGGAAAATAAGACTTTTTCAAGGAAATATATTCAGTTTACATGAACAAAAAACAACAATCTATTTTCTTTTGTGTTGTTTGTACAACGGAAACTTGTACAATAATGTCATTGTACATCATCATCAACATTTTCAACTCTGAAAAGGACACTACTGAAATTTTTGACCGGATGGGGGCATTTGTGAATGACGTTCACAATTATCCCGGAATTTTAAAATCATGGGGTAATTGTGAATTGGTAATAAATTGTCCAATTTCTTTAGCAGTTAATAAGGAACCCTCTCAAGGTTTAGACCACTTCTTTAGAAGTACCTTTATCCATTTATTACCTTTTAAAAAAAAGAAAATGTATTTAAAAAAATTTTTTTTTTGAGGATTGGTCGAAGTAAAATGCAAAATTTTGTGTATTTTTGTATTTTACTTAAGTAAAATACAAAAATACACAAAATTTTGCAAAGGTTTTTTCAAAATAAAAAAAATATACTAATACTTGGATAATTGTTATGAAATTTTAATAGCATATTAAGAAAGGACAGAAAAACATACTAAGATTTGATTTTTAACAAAATTAATGTTATTTTAGAAATTATAGGCGCCGTTCACAATTGCCCCAATTCACATTTACCCCGGTCAACCCTACCTATAACTTTTAAATTTTCTAGAATATTTTCCAAGAAAGAGTAAAAAAATAATATTTAACTGTTCCAGAGAATCGACTTTTGGTCCAAACTAACCAATTGAGCAGGCATTGTCCTTAAACTGAATATGAATGAATGAAAAAATGCATTTAAAAAAAAAATATTGATGATAGAAATTTTTTGAACTAGGAAGCAAAAATGTTTTAAAAATAATCTATAAACAATTTACAATATTTTTATTATACATTTATTTAGAAAAATTATTATTATTTATTATTATTAAATTTTTCAATTAGTGATTAATCGTACAATGACACTACTCAGTAGTCAGTTAGTTAAGTAAGGCAGGTAAAGGCACCTGCTTAGTTAATTATTTATTAAAACAAATAGCAAATAATCAATATTTGCTTTTTAATTTTATAATTAAGTATATCACATTTCGGTGCCTAATCAAAATGCTATTTAATTAAGTCTGCCTACTTAAAATTGGAGTGTTTAAGATTTAAACTATACACAGCTTGCGCTGTCATTACATATTATATTAACGTCTTAAAATAAATTAAATAAATTTTTTAATCTTTATAATAATATTGAAACTATGTTTATTTATTTAATAATTTTGATATTTTTTTTTTTTTGGTTTTTGATAATTATCTAATTTTTTTTTATTAACGATTAAATCAAAAGTGCATAATTAGATGATAAATTGCCTGTCAATAAATTAATTAATTAAATAATTAATCAAGAGACCACTTTAAATATGGATACTTCTGAAACCTACACCAAGGTAGCTGAAAACATTGTAATCACTTTTATGGGGTGAAATTTTTTTTTTCTTCAAACGAAATACACAAATTCACAGGCAAACATAGCGCAGTCTCGTCGCTCTCTATTACAGGTCTGCTGCACAGTACGTACTGTATTGCCGAGCACATCGTACCTACCGTCGGAAATTGAAAAATCTTTTTGTTTTTCATATATATAGGTAAATTTCTCTCAAATTACTCCATTGAGATTAGTAATTGTTCCACCGGAAACTCAATTAACAACAAAAATCTTGTCAAATAATACTCCCAGTTGATTTTTCGAATGGCTGTATGTTCGTTAAAAATGGTCGTATATGAGTCGTAAACAAAGCAATTTAAAGCTGAAAGTTTCTAGTTTTGAGATCTTCTGACGACAAAAATTCCAAAGCAACCTGTATCGCTCAATCCTAATAAATACACTGAAAAAAAAAAAAATTATCGAAATCGAAGATTTTTCGATTTCTTTGTTTGGTATACGGACTCGGAGAAAATTTTTCCAGTCTACACACCATATGGACAGGATGACTTGTTCATTCAGCTTTAATTTGCTTTTTTTTAGACCTTTATACGACCACACTTCTCCTTGAGATATCGGACTTTGAATGGAAAAGGATCATTTTGTCTTTGACCATCGATATCTCAGCAACCGATGATCGCACAGAAAACTGAAGATGGATTTTAAAAACTTGAACCAATTCTCAACAAGGATTAACCATTGTGTTTTCGAAAAAAAATTTTTTGCATACTTTTTTTGCATGAAATTGAAAAATTTAGAAAAAAAGAGCTTTTAGTGGCTTTTTGAAAAATGAAGCGGTGAACCATTAATGTTAAGTGTGTCTTTTACAGTTCAATATACCTACCCACAAAAACCCCACAGAGTTTCAATTTAATCCATTCAGCCGTTCCTTTATTTTATTCGATTGAATTTTTGAAAAAATTAAAGCATCTTTTTTTTGCCCATAAACTTTCATAATCTTTAACAAAATGAAAAAATAAATTTTCTCAGCTTTTTTCACATTTTTATCAATAACAGTATTTAAATTTATAAAAAAAAAGAAATTTTCTTAGAAAATTTTCAAAAATAATTTTTTCTTTTAAATATTACAAGAAAATTTTGGAAAAATTTTTTCGAAAAATCTTTAAAAAACTTTTTTTTGAAAATTTTTTAAGAAATTTCTTTTTTTTATAAATTTAATTTTTTTAAATTTTTAAATTTTTTTTTATCTTTTAATGTTTTCCGCTAGTGTAGCTAATGTAGCTAACATAAAATATAAAATATTTATAGTTAGGTTATGTACTATTAAAATATAATATAGTCAATCAGACATACATTTGTGTGTCGTTTACATATATTTAAGGGTAATTCAATTTTGACAGATGAAAATTGTATAAAAGTGTACTATTTTCAGTATTTTCTGAGATTGTAATGACTGAAATAGTGGAAAAAATTTATTTTTTCTCTATAAATAACTAATTCGATAACTAAATTTCGGCGTCAACTTTTTTCCGATAGAAAAACACGTTATTTTATTGTTAGGTTATACTAGATGAAAACTTACAATACGAGGAAGCTGTGTATCACAATTCGTTTGCAAATTGACTGTATGTTTATGTAGTACACCATTGCATTGCATTGAAAACAACACTATCTTCTATCTTTGCCTAGATTGCAAATAAATAAATTTGATGATTTGTGTCAATATTTAGAAAATGTCTCTACTAACTAGCAAACAAGCACCTCCGTTTACGTATATAATATTACCTCTATATCTATGTACCTTCCCCCCGTTCCCCCCCCATTTATCTATGTATATTATTTATTATTTACTATATTATTATTAGGATTATATTGCTTTAATTTTTACAAGCTGCCGTGTATGTATATTGGTAAATATTTAATGTGCTATGTACATATAATAGGAGAACTTATATAACAACAAGAATATAATAATTATAATTATAATTACAATATGAGCACGCCACCTCACCCCCGCCGGGGCCCACAAAGAGCCAACGGGTTACAAGTTAGCGTTAAGCCAAGGTCTAATTATATGACACTATCCATATATTATGTATAAATATGTGAAAAATAAAATTTTTTACTGATGTTTTATGAATAAATATCATGTGTAGTGCTTAGGTTTGCCACGTAAACAAGGTCAAAATTGATTGAAAATTATTTTTAATCATAAAATTTCATTATTACGAAGGTACTTTCGAAATGGCATTGGTAGGAAAATATATGCTTAAGGGTGATTCGTCAAAAAAAAAATATCAAAAATCGACTTTTTTTAAATTTATTTTTTTACACTAGCAAAAAATTTATTAAGAAACTAAATATACAACATTGTTTCTACATGTTTTGAGATTACAAAAAAAAAATTTTAGAAAAAAAAATTCAAAAATGAGCTGAGTATAAATGGCTTTGACGTCGACACTGAGAGATTTTCCCACTTTGATGGTTCCTCGCGTTCTGAAATCCCTGGCAGTGAACCAGAATCAAAAAATCAAGAATTTTCTGAAAATGTACATATATAAATTACAGTTATGGCACTAACTAGGATCTAAGAAAGAAAAATAAAAAACCAGCTAGAAATCGCATTTTTTAAAAATAAATTTTCAAAAATCACCGTTTTCTTTCTTGATTATAAACAGCCGCCATTTTAAAAAGATACTCGTCCCTGCCAGAATGACGGTATCGAAGAATAATATGCACTTTGATTTATGTCGATATCTCAAACACTTTTTGAGATATACGAGGAATCATGTCGAAAAACGTACCTTCGAGAAAAAAATAGTAAAGTGCGTGCACTAAAATGGCCCATAACTTTTTGATTTTTCCTTTTTTAAAAAATAAAATTTTAGGAGAATATTTCTAACACCTTAAGGAGCATGATTATGAAGAAAAAAAAATCGATTTCTTTTTTCTTTTTAAGCAAATCTAACTAATACGCTTAACATAGAATTTCTGACGTGGTACAGCGTTGTGTCACACTTAGTCATCCTTGTCAACTCGCCATAAATCTACACTACTAGCCTAATATCACGGAAATTTTACAACACGATGCAATTTCTTTTTATTAATTATTTCAAACTGGTGTAGCGTTATCAAAGGATGCGTATTTGTACGAGTACAAAGCACTGAGAATGCCCTTTCTATTTTATTTTATTTGTTTTACAAGAGCACTAACCAGCGTCGGATGGATTTGATGAATAAACAACAAGGAACATCTTATTGGAACATCATCAATAAGGAACACGGTTTTTTGCAGACAAACAGCTGGCTATCGGGCGCCCCCGCTCCACCCGGGGCTCTGGTGGTGATCTCAATTGTAATTGATAATTTTTAATACCATAAAATTAAAGAACTATTTGTACGATATGTGCAGTTAGTTGTAATATATGTATGTGCATGGTGGTAGCTTTATTTGGGGTGTTAAGGACCTATATGTATGTACGCGCGTTTATTGCAATATAAACCCCAAAGCTTTATACATACATTTAAGTCGTCTTACCATCAATTTCTCCAATGTTTACATTGGAGCTTAGTCATTGTGTACACGGTTTTGAGTATGACGGGGGTTATACAAATGGACAAAAGTACCGTAAATGGGGATAAATTGTGACAAAGGTACGTAAAGTAGAAATATATCGTAGATAATTTAACTCATCAAGTCGTATAAGAATATTGTAGGTTTTTTCATTTTTACCATGGAAAAATAGGTAGGACAAATTTTTACAGCGATTACAAACATTTAATTGGTCATTTTGCGGTATGCAAACACGATAAAAACGAAACGAAAACTCCAATTGGTAAATTTAACTGATTTTAGAACCATAGTAACAATGTATTAAATAAATAATATGAATTATACTAATTTATTTTATTCGTTAAATTATCTTACCGTATTCCACTTGAGTTTTATATTTTTTCTCAATAAATTTGTGTTTTCTACAACTCAAATTTCTTGTCTAGAAGCGATTTAACTCGAAAAACTGTCAACCCAAAAACACTTCAGCTTCGCGACAGCGAAGCTGAAGTGTTGTTAGTTGACAATTCTTCTCGTTAAATTGCTAGGCAACAAATTTTCGTTAGACAAACTCAAATTTATTCGAAAAAATACAAACCTCTCGTGTAATAATAAGTGAATAATTATTCTTTTGAGCAACAATAGTGGCTAAGCTTGAAATTGGATGAAAAATATTAAAATATCAATCTAAAAATAATTTATTTCAATGTTTTAATAAAAAAAAATAATTTTGTTTCTTCGAATTTTTAGTCATTTTGAAACTAATTTGAAAAAATAAAACTGCAAATTTCTATTTTTTTTATTTCTTTGAAGAGAAAATCATGAGAGCTTGAAATTTATGTTAAACTGAAAGTTAAAAAGAATAGAAAAGGGATGAGTAGGGACCGAACATAGGTTAATAGGAATGTTATTTTAAATATAAAGTGACGCACATGAGGTGATTAGCGACGAGTGAAAGATGTTCTATATTTTATAAACTTTAGATTGTACGTTTATTTCTACACAAAATTATAAAGTAGGATTCCATTTTTAGAAGTATAAATACAAGCAACACTAAATTATATTTTTATTGTAATTTTGTGAATCGGGACAATAGTACCTAAAGTAGAGATATATTGTAGAATAATTATTTCTTTGGGTAGCAATAGTGCCTAAGCTTGAAATTTGTTGAAGAATATTAACATATCAATCTAAAAATAATTTATTTCAATGTTCTAATAGAAAAATAATTTTGTTTCATCGAATTTTTAGTTATTTTGAAACTAATTTGAGGAAATAAAACTGCAAACATTTATTTGTTTTTATTTTTTTTTTAAGAGAAAATCATGAAAACTTGAAATTTAGGTTAAATTTAAAGTGAAAAAGAATGGAAAAGTAATGAGTAGAGACAGAACATGGGTTAATATAAAGTGACGCACGTATGGGGTGATTAGGGACAGGTGAAATATGTTCTATATTTTATAAACTTTAGATTTTACGTTTATTTCTACACAAAATTATAACGTTTCATTTCTTTTTTGGAAGTATAAATACAAGCAACAACTAAATTATATTTCAATTGTAATTTTGGTCAACCTAACTGATCGTCCCAATTCACCCTTTTAACGTCTCTTTTGACCCCAATTTACCACACAGAAGAAATTTTCCAAAATAATTTCAACAGCAACCAAGCTTGCGTAAATTTTTAATACGTTAAAGAATAGACTACTCGTAAAAGAAATACAAAAACATACTTACGGTGTAAAGTTTGAATTCGTGCCGATTTAGTCTGCTTCACGGTACATATTTATATTATTTTATGCATGTATTTGGGGTTGTTGAGAGGCGAGGGGGGATGGGGATGCAGAAAATATTCATATATGTTATAATCACAATACATCGGTCGGTACCTATGTATATAGTGTTCCATATGTCAAAGTAGCGATAACATAATACAGGGGTATAGTAGGGTTGATGCATCAAACTGCTTGCAACATTCAATTCCTGATCCAAAAATCCTACGATGATGAATTGTTCGTTTTTTTTTTCTTTAAAAAAAATAAATTAAGGAACTGAAATACGCATAGCATCAAGTCAAAATTCCTCAGTATGGGTAGAATTTTTCATTGCTTTTGAGATAAAATTTAGGACATATAAGTATTATAGTTGCCTATATTTTCCCTCAAAACGTGAGTGCCTTAAAAAAGTAAAAAACATTACCTTTTCGTTTGACATTGCCCCCTATATAGTCAAATTGGTCACAAGACTTGAGGTTTTATTGCGCTAATATAATTATTTATTTTTAATTTAATATTTATAAATTTAAATATTTAAATAAATAAATATTTAATTAAACGAATTATTTTTATTACGAATATAATAATTCGACAATTCCGTTTAAATAATGCACTTGAGCAAAACTGTAGAATTATTGAGTCAGGTCATTGATTTTTTTTTATAGTACATATTATAGGGTAGGCATAATATTTTTTTATCAATTTTATAAAAAATAACACGATTTTTAGTTTTACTTTTTAGCGTTCCGTAGTAAAATTGGTAAAATGGGACACTTATGGGATAAGTTTGGATGTTTGTCTTTAGTGATAATATTTAGAAATAGATTCAGTTCTTCTTTTTTAAGCACATTTTTCAGGAAAAACTTTTCAAAAATTGTCTCTTTTGAGCACCCGTATCCCCACTTAAAAGATTACCCAGGGACATTGAGGATAAGATGTGTATTGAACGAAATTTATCAGGAGTAGTATTCAGTATTGAAATTTTGTAGCATAAACAATTTTTTATTTCCTTATAAATGCTCAATATTTGGTTTTTGAAGACAATTTAACTCATGTGTATTTGATCCCATAAAAAATATTGTAGCTTTTTCATTTTTATCATGAAAAAAAAGTTAGGACTTAATATTTATGGAAAAAAGTAAAAAAAAATGGTACAAATCATTTCATTGGCCATTTTGTTATTGGTAACTTTAAGGGGGTATTCTAGTCTTAGAAATTCAAAAAAATCGATTTTTTTTTTCATATTTTCAAATTTTTTTTCATATTTTAAAAGGATTTACGGAAATTCGAATTATTTTCGGAGTTATGGGTATTTTTTCCCTGTGTACTGTGTATCTTTTCAGTGTTAAATTACTCGAAACTACCTTTTTCGATACGGTTGACATGTTATCTCAAATTCTAATCCAGCGATTTACTTGAAATTTGGTACAGACGTTCTTAATACTATCAAAATTGGTCCGACGTAGCAGTTTCTGGAAATTTTTTTTTTACTATTTTTAAAAAATTTTCAATGTTGAAAAAGGGAGGCGAAAAAATTATTTTTTTTTTTAAATGGACGCCATTTTATGAAAAAATTATTTTTTCAAATCGGCTACGTCCAACTAATTTTACATCCTTGTTTATTAAGAATTAACTAAAATTTTATGTTTCAGATCACTCAGAGGGTTGAAATCACGTCAATCAGGAGACACCTTTTTTTGTGTCCCCACTTTGCCGGCCTGTACCGATTTCAATTTTGAACTTTTTTTAAATTTTTACACATTATTTTTATACTTTTCAAATATCAATAAAAAAAAACTTAAAAGAATGGATACTAAAAATGTTTACTGCTTTTTTTTCTTTTTTATTACGCCCGTAAAATCACCTCAAAATCGAGCCTCTATAGACTATAGAATACCTCCTTAATTGATTTCAAAACCATAGTAACAAAATATTAACTAATAGTCGAATTATAATTATCAAATTGTCTTATCGTATTACACTCGAGTTTGATATTTTTCTGTAGGTGTTATAAATTCGTGTTTTTTACACACAACCCAAAATTTATTGCCAAAAAGCCGTTTAACGAGAAGAATTAATGTCAACCCAAAAATAATCCCGCTACGCTACAAGTCTTCTAGGCAACAATTTTTTATTAGAATTTATGGTGTAAGGTCGGTCTCTATACGCATGTTCAACTTGCACTTGACGACTTGATTTTTTTTTTTTAGTTAGATGATTCGGGCCCGATATGTATTTTTTTATTTAAATGTGATTGATTTTTATTAATTATTAATTTACGTTTGATGATAGGATGCGTTGTGGATGACATCTTGCAAAGTCATTGCCATTAAGCTGTCATGAATACAATCATCCCTTCTTCTGACTACTGTTCATATAGTTAAGGGGTGATGCACCCACTTTTATTAAGTATAACTTATCTATGTATATACCTCAATACCTGTATTATTTATCTATTTATGCGCGGTAAGATTACAACACCTGTTTTTTTTTTATTTTGTTCAATTTTTAATTTAATTGATGACGATATAATAAATAATGTGATGATGTTAGCCGTAAAATTAAGCGTGAAATTGGGTGAAAAGAGGACTTTCTACTTGTGGGGTGGTTGCGTTTTAAATATTTGAATAATTTTAGGGGTGAGTCTGGCCGAAAATATCTTAATTATAGTTTATTTTAAAATTTACCATTGCTAATCTTTGAATTTAAATATCGGTAAAAAAGCTTTAAAAACTCGTGATGAGAAATTTTTTAAAAAATTTCAAATAAACATTCTTGGAATTCTATATTCCAAAGTTCATTATAATTTTGGAAACGGGAATTATAAACTGGGATTTTTATTTGAATCTTTTTAAGAACTTTTTCGTCGTATAGATTCTTAAAACTTTTTATTTGAAACTTTTTCGAGATTTTTCTGTCAAGAATTCTTAAAATCGTTGGTTTCTTTTTTTTTTTTTGTTGAAAAAACAACTTATTGGACTTAACAATATTCACGGACTTGACCGATCTTCGTAAACCTGACTAGGAATCATTTCACAATAATCAGCTTTCGAAAGTTTGTTAAAATTTTTAATACTTTTACTTATATCCTTGAAATTCTCGAATTTTCTGGAAACGGCTGAACCAATTTTCATGAAATCTAGCTAAGAACTATTCCCGATTACCAGTTTTCAGATACGCCTTCTAACTCCCAACGTACCCTTAATGTAAATTTTTTATTTTATAAATTTTACTTCTATTTTTGAAATCATGGAATATCCTCAAACGGCTGAACCAATTTTCGTCAAATCTGGCTAAGATTCATCCCGGAATTACCAGCTTTCGGATACGCCCCCCTCCCCAACCTATGTACCTACTCCGTTTCGTTATGGGTAAAAGGTAATAGAATATTAGGAGCAAATGGAAGCATATAGTTTCAAATTGACGTAACGTTCCTCTCCAATATTCTAATCAAATTATCTCCAAAATGGTTACTCGTACAAATAAAAGTCATAGTATCTTTTTTTGTGAAAAATTTCCTCGGCTACAAATTCGATAATCAACATTTTTTCGGTAAAAGCGACCGTTATCGAAATATTCACGAAAAACCGTTTTTGGGTATTTCTAAACTTCTATAATATCAAACTACATACTAAAATCTAACTTTTTGGGAATTTTTTCGAAAGACAGTGTCTCTAAAATACATCCAGATTCATATTTGAGTTAAAAAACAATTTAAGTTTGTACATCTCTATTTATAAATTATTATGGATATAATTTGAATTGGGCCACGCGACAAAGTGACGATTATTTCATTTCAAATGTAATAGATTTGGTTAACAATAGCTGCGACTTAAATGCCCATATAAATTGTAAACAAGGCGACACGCTGTGCCCTGAACACTAATCCAGCAGTTATTACGAGGGTGTACCCACCACTGTGAATGAGACAAACACAACAACACCAAAGATTTATTTTTATTTTGTAATAAATAGGTAGTGCATATAGAGCTAAAGTATACCATACACTGATTTTTTGATTATACTATTGAGTAAATTTGAATGGTTCGTGACAATTATGAGGTTTACAACGAATATTTGGCAATTATTCGGCCGAACACTGAGTATTGAAAAACTATTTGACCGAATAGGTACCTTACCGTATGGATGAAAAAATCTTTTCTAAAAATGTCCATCAAAATGAATAATGAAAACAAAAAGTAAGATATTTGAACATTAATTTGGAATGAAGTTACTTATTGATTGTTTTAGCGAATTTCTAGAATAGAATTCAGCTATTACAGCCACTGTCATGACGCGACTTGAGCCCGGGACTATGGCAGAAATTTGTTTTGAGGTCCCTAGAAACCGAAAATAATATTCACTAAAATTTATATATATATACATACATACATATATATATATATATATATATATATATATATATATATATATATATATATATATATATATTAATGTATATATACATATGTGTCCGAACGATAACTCTCGAACGAAATGTCCTATTTTTAGGAAATTTGGTGAAAATGTTGGAAGTCCCAAACCGTTGGACAAGTCCGTTAGCCAGACACGTCCGGTGCATGCCGGAAACATGGTTTTTTGGGTATTTTTCGTGAAAAAAATTAGTCAGTTTCCCAATTTCAAAAATTTTTTTACACCATTGGAAAGAGGAGAAAAAATCACATAAAAAAGGTTTCTTAAACCATTATTCTATATAAACTGGTTACCCAAAAAAACTAATTTTTATAAACGGAAATTCGTTATATTATGCAGGATGCTGCGACAGGGGTATTTAAGCATTTAATCAGTACATGTTATTGCATCTTTAAGTTTTTTTTTTACAGATGTATTTTATTGCAATTTTTATAATAGTATGAAAATGAAGTAAAATGTTCCTACGTGTAAGTTTATGTTTCATCGTGTTTAAAAAACCAATTTCTAAGGAAATCGTGAGGTTCTGAGCGTTTTGAGTTATGTATTTTTGATGAAACTTTTTTTAAGCGGTCCCAATTTATAGAATAAAGAAAAAGTACTTTAAAATCTCGATCGAATTATACCTTTTATCGAATAATTATTATAGAGTTGTATATCCATATTGAATAATTATAGAGTTGTTCATCCATATTGAATAAACGCAAGAGGGCTGTAGAGTTAACAACTACAGAGTTAACAAAAAATCATAAATTAACATTTTCACTGAAGTGACATTACTTAGTGCGTGTCAAAAACACGCACTTAACGAATTTTTTTTGTATATTTTTTTATACAAAAATATCAAATACCGAATAGTATTTCCCGAACATTCGACTACTCGGCCAGTATGCTGGCCGAATATTCGATGTTCGGCCAACGACCTAGTAGGATATTCGTCCTCGGTCGAATAATATTACAATCTGTCGGTCTTATCCCAATAAATGGTTTCGTTCTATCAAAAAAAACAGTCTTGTACAAACAAATTGTCGCACCGTTTATGGACGCCTTAAACATTTATATTAGGTTGTTTTGATACGTGATTTAAATAATAGGGTAACAACAGCAGTTAGTCGACAATGATAACAAAATAATAGTCTCAAAGTCCAGTTTTACAAATTTTCGGAAAATAATTATAGATCTGATAGGTATTTTGTAACAATAAATATTAATTCTGTACAAAAACAGATGATTCACATAAACAGGAAAAAATCGTTATTGGGGTCGTTGTTTGGTTGGCCTTTTCAAAAATTTTGTTATTTATTTATTACTTATTATTTATTTAATACATTTTGTTCATTTCAATAATATTAGAGCCGGTCAAATTTTGTTTACACTTTTATAACTTTCAAATTTAAATAAATAATCCAAAAAATATTTCTACATAGTTAAATTATTATCTGTTTTGGACATATAAGTTTATCAGATGCATTTCGAACAAAGCCATTTATGACTAAGACAAAGAAGTCACGTTGTATGGAAATTTGAGTCACGTCCCTACAAGAATTTAGTAATTTTCAAATCAACCTAGTTCGTAAAAAGCTTAAAAAAGATGCTTTTACATAAGATGCGAAGTAGATCAGAGGTAAGCTTCTTGCATTATAATAGAATGGTCCTACGTTCGAATCCGATTCTGTTCAATAAAACTTATTTTTAAATTTTTTTTTTATCAACAAGAATTTGATTTATTTATAAAACATTTTATTTAAAATATGTATTTGTATTACAATCTTTCATAATTCAATCATTTTTTTATTGGAAAAAACTTTTAATGTTTTATAAATAAATAAGAATTTTGTTGATAAAAAAAAATCAATACAGAAAAAGTTTTATTGAAGAGAGTCGTTTTCGAACGCAGGACCTTTCTATTGTGAGGCAAAAAGCTTACCTCTGATCTACTTTCCATCTTACGTTCAACAATCTTTTTTAAGCTTATTAAGTATACTAGCTGCATTGAAATTTTTAAATATATTTTTTTTTTTTTTTTAAACAAAACGAAACTTTTATTCGAATTCCCCAAAAAACTAGTCAACGTAAAAATTTGAAATTTAGCACAGAGATAAAATGTAATATCCCAATTACAGACGTGGAGTAGAGTTTTATTTTGGTGGTTGATTTGAGGGAGGATTTAATTTAATAAAATTTTGTCGATGTTGTCGATACTTCAATTTGAATACTAGGTGTAACGTTAGCACAATTAAACTTTTTTATTTTCATCTGTTGTGAGTGTAAACGTGGCATTATCTAAAATGGGTCGGTATAAACGTGGTATCAACTCATTATTGTCAGTATGTATAGCAACCCGTGTGTGCGGGAATGTAAACAATTTGTAGTAGATTTTCAAATAATTTGTAGATGAAATTCAAATATTTATAATTTGTTGTTGTAAACATTTTCATTGATAATTTTCACCTACTGTTTGGGTAGATACCTACCTCTCTCAGTAGGCAAATTATAAGTGTTATTTTCAATTGAAAAATTAATATTTATATTGATAATTATATTAATACACAAGTGCGTACTTATTAATTTTTACTTTTGTGTGTATATACTTAAACACTAGTAATATAATATGTAGTTATTTAACTGTTTATGCTATATGCTCACTTTCAATATTAAATAATTTACAAGTTTTGTCCAAAAATCAATTTATTTTCGCTTTCTACGAAAAATTTTAGTGTTGTAGCGCAATTTTTTTAAAAAATGTATAAGGACAAAACGTGTTTTTGACATCCTGTAAAATATTTTTTGTCGCGAAACTGTTTCCTTTAGAACCTAACGGGTGGAAAAAGTCAATTTTAAAGCATTTGGGTACAAATTTTGAAACGGACAGGCATATTAAGGTACCATCACACAGTGTGATTGGCCAAAAAATAGTCAATTTTCATCATTTTTTTTCGGATGGATAGGATGAGGGAATGGGGATGAATTTTTTTTTTTACGATTAATAGCACTATTTAACAATAAAAAAAATATTTTATTTTATTGATTTTTATTTATTTTTTATAATTATTATAATTTTTTGAAAAAAGTGTCGTTAAAAAAGGCCAAAATTTGGTGCCCACGATTGCGGCCGCAGTTTTTATCTGAAAAAAAAAAAAAATAAATGCTTCCTATGGGAGCTTTTTTTTGAAATTTTCCTATTTTTTCACACGAAAAACTATAAAAAAATTTTGTACTTTTTATTCAAACCGTCGCCATTTTTTCAAATCTCAAAGAAAAAAAAAGCTCCCATAGGAACATAGCGGCTTACCTAGAGATTGATAAACTATTTAATTTTTTTTTTCAGATAAAAACTGCGGCTGCAATCGTGGGCACCAAATTTCGGTCTTTTTTAAAGACACTCTTTTCAAATATTATAATAAGTACTTAATTATAAAAAATAAATTTAAAAAATATTTTTATATTGTCAAATAGTGGTAAAAATCGTGAAAAAAATTCATCCCCGTTCCCTCATCCTATTCATCCGAAAAAAAATTGTGAAAATTGACTATTTTTCGGCCAATCACACTATGATGGTCCCTTAAGCTTAAAAACTTATAAAAACGATACAAATGATTACTATGGTTTACTTATTAATCATAAAAAAAATGAATACGGTTTTAAAAACGGAGCTACAGTTCCAAAAAGAACCCAAAATATTTTACGGTAAGCAAAATATTTTATTAGAATCGTTTGGCGAGCGGAGCGAAGCACTAAAAGAAACTGATTTTGTACGAATACACAGAGAAAAAATTCCAGTAAAAATTACTGAGCTGCCTCCGATAAACGAGTCTTAAGTGACCAGTCCGTAGGAAATTATTAAGCAAAAATATAAAAAATGCGTTTCAAACATTATTTTTTACGATTCATTTGAAAATTTTTCCTGTACACCTTAAGAATTTTTCCTGTACACCTTAAGAATTTTTCCTATACAGCTGCGTAAAATTCGATAGGCTAGTAAAATTTCATGTGGACACCGGGAAAATTTACTTAATTTTTTGTAAAATTATACTGAGTCGCTGTGCATTTCATCCCTCTCACATATCATTGCAACCAAGCATCACACAGACATGAGAATAAATAAAACAAGCACGCAAGCGCACCGAGCATTGTCTAACACGACCAACACGAGTTACAGGCATAACAACTAAGCAGGTTTCGTCAGTTGTGCAATAACAACCATCATGACTGGATGTTTATGAAGTGTTTGTTTGTTGTGTATCATGAATTTTTGTTTAGTTTTTATTTTAATTCTTGTATGTTTTTTTTTATATGTATTGATATGTTAATTGAAATATGTTTTTATACAAATTATTGTAATGTGCCTATTGTTTTATCATGTAATATGTCAAATAAAGAATTTATATATTTTTTTCCACAAATAATAAAAAACCACAAAAAATTTTTTCTATATTAATAATTTGATTTTAATGCTTACCCTTCTATCAATATCCTTTTAAACTATTTTAATTCAATTATTTATTAATAAATAAAAAAAAAACCTTATTTATAAATAATACGGTAATTTTTACTGAGCTATAGGGTAATTTACAATTTTTACTATAAATTATCGTACTTTTTGCTTAGCTTGTCACTTATGTCCGCATTACCAGAGAGCTCAGTAATTTTTTACCAGAAATTTCAGTAAAAATTACTGTATTTTTTTCTCAGTGTATCAAAAAATATCTGATTTAAAAAAAAATTGTACTAAAAAACACCCTATACACGATACCGTTGCCAAATTACCTCCTAAAATTAGTCGCCAGAATCATAATTTTACTTCTTATACTTTAACGTCTGTAATTGAGTTAAAAATTATCTGAATGATTCCATAAGTGTTTCGTTTTATGTATTTTTGATACGGAACACTAAAATAATTTTTTTTTGTTGGGATTTTTTGAATTTTGAAACAAATACTTATACGTATTTTCTAAGAATACTATCGTTTATGGATTTTTATAATAGATTAGCTGGTTACAAAAAAATATATACTTACAATTCAAAAAATCCCAACAAATTGTATTCACAATTCACAGTTGTGTATACACAGCTATTCTGTACCTTCCTATATATAGCACGAGTGCGATAAAACTCAATATACGAGTAACATAATAATAATATGTCGTAGTTATTATAGCCTGTCGTATATAGGTATATACACCCCCGTCAGAAAATTTAAGATCACTTCAATTTGTTTTCTTAAAGTGGTTTTATCTATTAATTTTAATTTAAACTTTAATTTAAACATCGTTGTGTACACGATTTGACTACACATTTGGCTTCCAATCCATGCACTTGTTTAGATTATTTAGGCATTTCTTTAACGATCACGTCACATCAAAGTGTGAAAGTGAATATTCTCAATTTTTTTAAAAATTGAAATAAAATTTTTTTTTACCAAAAATCAACACTCTCATATCGTTTTTGCCGAATTTGCAGGAACTTAAAAATAAAACACAATTTTTATAAAGACATGTAAAATTGTCAAAAAGTTCAGGACCAAAAAATATATGTAGTACTATTAGATATGGTCCCTAAACTTTTTGGCGATTTTACATGTCTTTATAAAAATTGTGTTGGGTCTGTCCACAACAAAAGGTCCATAACATAAAAAAATAAAAAATATGATAAAATTATAATATTACTGGTATTGTGTTGTGTATTAGATGTAGGAAGTGGGCACCACTGTGTTTTTGCAGGGAACTTGTGTTTTGTTTGTTTTTTTGCAAGTTGTTTGGAGGCTATGTTGATTATTAATGGTGTGTTGATTTTTTTGTATCCTTTTTAAGAATAATATTACAGTTATAGTTGAAAGTTGAGAAGTTTTAATAAAAGAAGAATAATCTACAGGATCTAAGGTAACTATAACCCTTAAAGCTTTTAATTCAAACTAATTTCATAAAATTATGAAATGGATGAAAGATTAGCAACCCAGTAATTGTAACGTGAGTTACCAAAACATTAATTTGTTTCTGTAACTTTTAGGAAATTGGACTCAGACACATGATTTTTTGTATTCTCTTCACAAATAACTCATTGATTGCAGAACTAATTTTTTTATATTTTTACAAAAAACAAAAATGTAAATTTAACGTATCTAAAAAATGTAACGTGAGTTACCAGAATGGTAACTCACGTTACGGAGTTTCTTAAACAGGAGTTATTTCTTTAGTTGTTTCTTTATTCGAGAAATGATGTGTGCCAGAGTAATGAGGACGCCATCCTTGAAGCAAAAGTTATGTGTTTGAAGATTGTTTCTGGACAAAATAACAAACTTTTCAAAATAGATGAAAATGACATTACTTTTGTTAGTGTTAACAGGTTTTAAATGTACTTCCTTGCCCAGAAATTGAAATGAAAGGTGGTAGGATGTACTAGAAGTTCAAAAGATCAGTTAATATTAAAGAGTAGTAAAAAACAGTAAGGGTTTCCCATTATGAATTTAGAAATGTTTTAACCAGTATTATAAGACAGCCTACTATAAATTGTAGGATTAAAATAAATAGGCTACTTTTTCACCTTCTGTTTAAAACTTCTATTGCTTAAGACTAGTATTTTATAGTTTATAACAGGTATTATAAAATTATTCTGTTATTCTGATATTTAGTAATAATAAAACTTTCCTAGTATTATATGTGTCGCTTAATTTGTTTGCCCAAACACTTCTTTTCTAAAATACTTCTATATAAAAAAAGGGCTTCAACATTGTAAAATATTCTTTTAAAAACTGTATACATTGATTTGAGTAATGTATACAAATAATAATTATTTTATATAACTGTTTTCAGACTATTTTCCAATGAAGACAAAATGTAACGTGAGTTACCGTAACGTGAGTTACCGACATTGATATGGAATATTAATAATAAAATCTTTTACAGGCATAGCAAAATTTTGACAAACTTATCATCTTAACTTTGTATCGTAACTTTGAATCGGGAGCAGAAAAAAGCAATTGACTCCAAAGTAAATTTTGTACTGTCCCTTTTTTGTAACGTGAGTTACCGAAATGTTTAAATTATTATTTCAGTTGTGGACAACCCAAAAGCTTTAAAAAAAAATGATGGTAAAAGCAGATCATCATGCTAATACTAGGAAAAATTCCAATTAAAAAATGTTTTAACTTAGTATTGTTATAATACAAAAACTATTAAATTTTGATTCACTTGGTAACGTGAGTTACCGTGGACACACCCTGTTTTATGTTTAAATCCCTGCAAATTTGGCAAAAACGATGTGAGAGTGTTGATTTTAATACAGCTTACTATTTCTACTTTCAGAATCTTTCCTTAAATTTTTTTTTAAGTTTTACTGTTTTTGATTTATGGTTAAAAAAAAAAAACTTGATATAAGAATTTAAAATAGAATTTTTACGTTCAAAGCTCAGTATTAGTTCGAAGAATTCTTTTTCAATTAATTTTAGTATTATATTCAAAAAGATCACATTTTTTCCTTTAATTTCGTTTTTTTTTTCATCGCCGTACGACAATTTTTAACCGAATTATAGTAATTCAAAGAGTAGAGCACACAGTAAACTTTGACTGTTCATAACTTCGTAACTAATCATCGTACGGAAATTTTCCGGTGGTCGTTAGAAAGTTAAAAACGTGTTATTTAATACGATAGAAACGTTAATTAAAAGCGAAAACAATTTTTATTTATTAAAAAAAATTATATTTCAATTTTTAAAAAGATAGAAAATATTCACTTTCACACTTTGATGTGACGTGATCGTCAAAGAAATGTCTAAATAATCTAAACAAGTGCATGGATTGGAAGCCAAATGTGTAGTCAAATCGTATACACAACGTTGTTTAAATTAAAGTTTTCATTGCAGAGATAAAATCATTTTAAGAAAAAAAAATTGAAGTGGTCTTAAATTTTCTGACGGGGTTATAGGTAGGTATTCATTTTCTTTACATAACTAAGAATATCTTCTAAATTTAATAGATTTGAGCGTTACTTTATGGTATTGAAATATAGGTATATGTTTGAGAATGGTCATATTGACCGAAACATGCCATAAGAGATACTATAAAAGTGGTATTGTGCAAAGTAAAGTGTTTTTATTTACTAATATGAAGTATTTTTTCTGTTTGGAAATATTATATATAAAGCATTATTAAAATATGCAATGTCTATGGCCCGTTGTAAATATATAATTTATTACAATATATTATATTTAATTTAAATGAGCACCAATAAATATATAAAAAAATAATTATGATATTTTTAATAATAATAAAATTCCGTCTGAGGCCATCGACCCCCGCCAGTTAGCCCGTGCGCGATAGATAAATTGCGCAGCACATTTAGTAATTTTTATTTTTTTTTTTTTTTTGAAAAAAATCATTTTTTTAGTAAGTAGACTTGTTAAATTCTATTTTTTTAAGCACAAAACTGCATGAGGAAGCTATGTGCCATACCCGTTGATAATGTATTTGTATTTTTTATTGTAATAATCTAATTTCGTGTCCCGTAATTTGGTACTCGGACATGTAATTGAAAATTTAAATTTTTACAGTGGGTAATTTTAGTCCAATTCTGTCAGGTTATTTTAAAAATTAGAAATAGCTGGTACCTACCGTTTTAAAGCTAAAGATTTACGAGGCATTGAATCAAATGATGCTATCAGAAGGGTAATTTTTTTGGGCGGGGGGAAAGGGGGGATTTTTGACGATACAATCGAAGAAAACTGATATACACAACTGAACATATATACTCAATAAATTTTTAAATATGCTAAAAGGCTAACCTCTCCGGTTTTACTCGTAATTTAGTATAACATACGTAATAATACAAATAAATTTTTGCACTGTAAAAAGGCCGATTACGAAGGCCTTTTTTAGATATTTATTTAATTCAATACCAATAATACGAACCGAAAAAAAATTAACTACCCCAATTTTGAGAAAAACGATTTCAAAGTTTTATAATTTTAACACGCCGGGCTCTTATGGGAAAACTCTATTTTTTTTTTTTTTTTTTGAATAAAATGAAAACGTGTCAAAGGAATTTAATAAAAATTTAATATATTATAAAATACAAAGTTACAAAAACCATATTTAATAAGAAATGAAAATTATTCACTACGCCGTTTTTGAATTATATAATTTATAAACATCATTTTACAACGTTTTTACAACGCTTTTTCAACAATATTTTTAGATTGCTACAACATAAGTGCGCGGAAATTAAAAGAAAAAACAAGTGGTATACAAATATAATAACTGAAGAATGTTATAATACATTATTTAATTTTTTGATAAAAGAAAATTGTTTCGCTGAAATATACTTTTGTACCTGACTAGGTATGTCGGGGAACTATGTTAAGTGTAGCAATTTTTACACTGATAAAAGTGTAATTTTACATAATTGAATGTAAAATAGGTACCCACATGCAACCTTGTCAAATTTTTCCAATGTTTTTGTTTTATATTTACGTCATAAATGCGAGTATTTTTTTTTTATAGAATTGTGTAAAATTACATTTTTGATTAGTTAAATATTAAACAAATATAATAAATATATATGAATTGTCGAAAAACACGTTGAGTATTTCCTGTTACATTAGTAAAATACGGCCAGGGTAATATTTAAGGGCAACTGATAACATTACACTAAATTTTTTGGACATTTTGTAACCTCTATTTTTTTACAGCGGTTCAAAATAGTTAAAAATTCTGATTCATCTATTATAAAAGTCAAAATTTGCGTATTATTATTTTTTTTTTTAAATTGCGATGTATTTTGTGTTTAAAACAAGAAAAATACAGTCATATCTTGCGTTCAGTGTCACTGATAATTTTTTTCTTATCAAACTTTGTCATACACGTAGTAAACAGATATAAGGTAGTTAGGTACAGATGGTCACAGCTTTGGACATAAAATATTACATTTTTACACTTACAGGGTGTTACAAAATCAATGAACCTACACAGGTACGTTATTGATAGGTACGTAAGAAATTTTTGAAGTGAAACTTTTTATCTTACGTTCAAGTAAATTTGTTGTAAAAATTGTGGAAATTATTCCATTCTGAACAAAATGGTTTATTCAAAATTTACATAAGTATATTGAAAATTTTTTACGTAACTTTCATTGAAAAACTGATTTTTAGCAACAGTAATATTAAAATTTATATTCAGAAAAGTTTCACTCCAAATGCACTTTAAAATTTACATACATTCCATTGGTAATTAGTGCAATGTATAGGAGTAACCTTACATTCTGAAATAATGTTTCAAGCGACCGGACAAATCAGTATGATTGTCCAAACTATTGCCCGTAATGATAATAAAATTTTATACGTAAACACTTTTGAACGATAAAAGTCAAGTTATAGTCATATTTTGATCAATTTATAACTATAGTCCTTAAAAATACACTGTATTTACACTCGCAAAACGATTTCTTTGTTCAAAGATTAAAAATTTCTTTGTTTTTTGTTACTTTGGATCAAAAAAATACTTCTTCAAATCAGAGAAAAGTTTTTTTTGATTCAGAGAAATATTTCTTTAACTACTAAAAAAAAAAAATATTACCAAAATATTTCATTGAATCAAAAAAATCGTTTCCTTGATTTAAAGAAATATTTTTTTGATTCAAAGAAACAAAAATCAAAGAAATGTTTAATCTTTGAACAAAGAAATCGTTTTGAGAGTGTATACATATATTACACACTCTAGTGATATTTTTTATAATTAAAAATGGAGTTGATGTGCGCAAACTCAAAACAATATAACCTAACATTTTCAATGTGACATAACCTCAAAATTAAAATGTATTTACATTAATAAACAAAATTTTAATAGGTATATTCTTTTTGGAATTTATTTTCAGAAGTTTCAAGAAAATTCAAATACACAATTTATTTTTATAAATATTAAAATGAAAATTAATTAATTACATATAAAAGTTAAAAAGGGGTTTTATTACAAAATTTGACACCAAATTAATAATTTACTTAAAAAATAATTAACTAAAAACACTTGAAATTGTTGCTGTAAATTCACATTTAAGTATCAGAATTTGTTCTCAGGTAACCTTTGCTTGTAAATACACTAACTTTGCAACTTTTTTACCAATAATACAGGGAAAAAAATCACTGAAATCACTGAAAAATCACCGAAAAATCACATTTCACGCCAAAAAAACATTCGGATAGAAGCCATACCCTACAAACTTTCAGGATTGAAGCACAAGAAGAACGTTCGTTGACAATTTTCACGAAACCTAAAAATGTCCGTCAGTTATCAATCCACTGTCACATCAGACATCAGACGTGAAACGACACATCAAACGTCACACGTCGTCCGTCAATCACATGTATGCCTACGTGTGTCAGACAAAAACAACAATATCGACACATACAGTTGGTTAGACGAGAACAGTCACACACATGCTGTACATACAATTGAATGGGGATGGCGTACAGGCTCCGCCCCCATTGCTCGTCGCGCCACCAATAACATACGATCGTGTTGCCATAGAAATGGAATGAAACACTGCACGGATTGGATGCAATCAACAACATCCATTGTTCGCAACAGAGGCCCCCCCACTCTCTACACCACTGACTGACTGGTGTGTACGCTCGTTGGCCATTCCAATACATGCACAACACTTAACGTTGCTTCACTTCACGCTGGCTAGTAGCGGCGGCGGTAGGGGCGCGGGGCGGCGAAGGAGGGTTGGCGGAGAGGTGCGGTGCACGGCAGGATGGACGGGCGGGGGGTTAGTGCGGTGTGTGTGGGGGTGAAGAAGAGGTTCTCGCTCGTTTCTCGTTATAGAAAACAGTGTTTGTTTTTTCAATCAGTATTTGATTGCGAAGCGTCCTGTCAACAAGCGCGTTGAGAGGACAAATACACAAATTGGGGTCTAACTGTATCTGTGTACACAATACTGGCACACACAGTACTCTATACAGTACTACAACAAACAGTACTCTCGTACTCTCGTATTTATTCACTTGCTTACTTATGGGTGTTTGTTTTTGTTGTCTTTGAAAATACCAGATTAATCCCATTCTACAATAAAGCGGCGATTAGCTCTCTTTACTTATGGACATCGTCACCATAGAGGATACGCATAGAGGATACAATTTGGCCTAGTAGTGAATGAAGTCAACGTGCTCAGCCAAGGAAATTAGCCAGCGTAGCAGCCAAGCCAAACATTATTAAAGTGATTTTTTGTTTTTGTGTTTTTGTGGATTTCGAATGTTCGGGACTTGTTGTGTAAATTTTTGCGATTCGATTGCAATTATGATGTGTGTGGGTATTAGAAGAACATTGACCAAGAGCAATTAAAAGTATGTAAATAAAAATTACAAGTGTGTTTTTGTGTCGTTCCTGCGGCCCGAGTAATAAAACAATAAAACGACACAAATAGTCGGCAATAAATTATGTGCCATTATCACTTACAACAGCCTAACGCGGACCAATCACCGCATTTGATGCAGTTCATTCAACTCTTTTAAAAACCCAAAAAAGTTTTTTGTGTTTTATTTTTTGGAAGTGTAAATGACGAAGAATAATTATCCGTTCGACTTTAAAATGTTATCCTCGTCGCAAAAACTGTACTCGGACTCAGCCATCTCCACGGCCATGTCGATGGCGGCCACGAGTTCCAGCGCGACGGTAAACTCGGCCATGTCCCCAATGACACCCACTTATTCGATGAACTCCATGTCGGCGTGCGTTTCGATGACCACGGCAATGAATTCGTGTTCGCCCCAATCGGCCGGCACGTTTGGCGCGACAAATATGTTGACGAGCACGGGGATGTCGTCCATGGCCGCGGCGGCAGCCATGAACGGGAACTGTATGTCCAGTGCTGCAACGGGAATGGGCTATACGGGAATTGGATCACCCATGTCCAATATGAATGCCGCTGCCGCTGCATGTATGGGCACCACGACAATGAGCGGTATGAATTCCTACCAGAGTGCATTAACACCCCTAGGTGGTGGTATGGGTTCCGGACGAGGGGACCTAAGCGGAGGTGACACGTCACCCAATACGGCACTACAACGCGCCAGAGCGGATAAAACCTATAGGAGAAGTTATACGCACGCAAAACCTCCATACTCGTACATTTCGCTAATCACGATGGCCATCCAAAATGCACCGAGTAAAATGTTGACTCTCTCGGAAATTTATCAATTCATTATGGATCTGTTTCCGTTCTATCGCCAGAATCAGCAGCGATGGCAAAACTCGATACGACACTCGTTGTCGTTTAACGACTGCTTCGTCAAGGTGCCTCGTACGCCCGATAAACCTGGTAAAGGATCGTTCTGGACGTTGCACCCGGATTCGGGAAACATGTTTGAGAATGGATGTTACTTGCGACGCCAGAAACGATTTAAAGACGAGAAGAAGGAGATATTACGACAATCGCATAAATCGCCAACGCATCATGGTCTCGATTCTAGTAGTAATTCGGGGAAAAAGACGCCATTACATCACGGCGGAGACGATGGGGGAGGTCACCATCAGAAGGGTAGCCATCATTTGCAACACGACAAAAGTTCCCCGGACGCCGCACATCAATTGTCGTCCATGTTGGCAATCCATGCGACGAAATTGGAGAGTGATTCTATGTCGTTGCTCCATCACGGATCCGATCTGGGATCGCTACACCAGCAGACGCACCATCAGCACCAGCACCAGCACCAGAGCCATCACGCCCAGAGTCATCACCAGAGTCATCAGACCCAGCTGCAACACGAAGATCTGGCGGCAATGGTGGGTCGATGTCATCCCGCGCATCTAGCCTCACTCACCGAACACCAGCTGATGCATCACACGGGATCCATGCATCACCTGAAGCAGGAGCCCACTGGCGGCTACACGCCCTCCAATCATCCATTTTCAATTAATCGCCTCCTGCCCACGGAGAGTAAAACGGATGTGAAAATGTACGACATGTCCCAGTATGCGGGCTACAATACGCTCAGTCCGCTACCCAACTCGGTCCATTCGGCCCATTCGGCACTGGGCAACGATTCGTACTACCAAAGTTCGCTGTATCACGCCACACCTGCCGGGACGACCAGTTTGTGACAGTACCCGTTGGCCTAATGCTGGGACCACGATTCGACGAACGTTCGAATTAATCATCGACGTCAATTCGCAGTGTCCAATAGGCGATGCTATCAAACGGCTACGAATAATTTGTAAATATTTATAAATACATTTTTTGTTTTTTGAGTGTAAATTGTTTGGTGGAAAGCGAGGGGCATTCCCCGAGTTGGCCTACACGAACGCCGGTCTAAATCCAATTATTGATATCTAGTTAAAAAATTTAAAAAAGAAACATTTTTATTGGATGTTGTTTGTGCTGCGATCTGTGAAAATTATTCCCGAATAGACCTAATAACAAATTTTTGTTGTTTGAGCTAAGCGCGACTGTTTGTTTGATGGAATCTGGGTCAAGAATCTTTTAGGTAGGATCCATTTTAAATAATTATTAAAATCTATAAACAATTTTTAGAGCTAATTTTTAATTCTTTGCGGATCCAGTTCCAAAAAACTACGAAAGCCTTAGCCACCACTACTAGACTTATTCTAGACCTAACTAAAAATTAAAAAAGTAACTATATTAAAATATAAATATATAAATAAATAACTCATTTTTTGTGTTAATAATAAATAGTGCGGACATTTAAAAAGGAAATAAGTTTTGCAAAGTTTTTGGAAAGTACATTTTAACAATTGATATACGTTTAAAAGAGTTCAAATTATTTGGATGTTATAGGTCAATTTTTTTGGACCAGTTTTATTTTATTTTTCATAGGTACTAAAAAAAAAAAAAATTATTGAGATTCTATGTCCCAAAAATTTGGAAATTTCTGACTTTTCGTCAAAAAAAGCCAATACACTCTCAAAACGATTTCTTTGTTCAAAGATAAAAAATTTCTTTGAATCAAAGAAAATATTTTTTTTTGATTCAAAAAAATAATTTTTTTGATTCAAAATAAAAAATTTCAAAGATATTTTTAATCTTTGAACAAAGAAATCGTTTTGAGAGTGATATATCTCAAAAACTAAGCAAAATCTCGCGAATTTTTATTCTTTCTTTTTTATTCAGCACATCCAAATCTATAAGAATCCACATTTAGATTTTGCGACGGCCGCTTGGACTCTTTGAAATCATAGCAGGAATATTGATAAAATGTATTTTTCTAAAAATTTTGCATACTACTCATTTTTTTTTTCAATTTCCGCCCTGTAAAAAGAATTTTTGAATTAATCAATGTGTAAATATTTTAAATAATTAATAAATTACCCAAAAAAAAAATTGTTTATTGTATCATAATAATAAAAAAAAAAATAAATAAATTAATAATTGTACAGAAATAATTATTATTATAATAATCTTTTTTTATGCAAAGTGTTACGAAAAATGCGAACAATAATTTTTTTTTGTCAAATTTTTAAATTATTATTTATTATTCTTTTAACAACAGTTTTAAAAATTTTATCACAAATTTTTATTCAATTAATTGGTGATAATTTTTTTTTTTCAAATCATTTTTAAAATTCTCGAATAACAAACAAAAATAATCTCGAATTTAGTCTCTGTTTTCTTTTTTTGTAATTTTTCTTGTTAAAAACGTCGTTATATATCGTGCAATATTTGTTTTTTTTTTCCTTTCAATTTTCGTTTTTTTAGGAGAAATTTTTGAAATCAAAAAAGAAAAAAAAACGTAAAGAAAGAAAGAAATTGTAAAAACTCTGAATATTTATAACCAATATTCAAAAAAAAAAAAAAAAAAAAAAACAACTACTGTAATTTTTTCAATAAAAATAATTGCCCTAAAAATTTAATTTTGTTTTTATTTACTAAAAATTATGAACCTTTACATAAGCGCACAAAACTGAAAGTTTTAGACGTAAAAAACATTTAAAAATATTTTTCGGGTCCGATAGAACCCAATAGATTGCCTATAAAAAACTAGAAGTATGAAATATATAAATTTCATAGATTACAGATCAGTATTTTCAAAATTACATCATGTTCGAAATTTGGATCCTTTCCTCTACTTTAATGCAAAATACATTTTTTACTTTTTTTTCGGAGGTCAGGAGGTATTCTGGTCTAGAGGCTTGATTTTGAGGTGATTTTACGGGCGTAATAAAGAAAAAAAAACAGTAAACATTTTTAGTATCCATTCAAAATTGAAATTCAAAATTTTCAAAATTGAAATCGGTACAGGCCGGCAAAGTGGGGACTCAAAAAAAAAAGGCGTCTCCTGATTGACGTAATTCCAACCCTCCTGCGGTGTTCTGAAACATAAAATTTTAGTTAATTCTTAATAAACAAGGATGTAGTATTAGTTGGACGTAGCCAATTTAAAAAAATAATTTTTTCGCTTCCTTTTTTCAACTTTGAAATTTTTTAAAAATATTAAAAAAAAATTTTTCGAAAACTTCTACGTCGGACCAATTTTGATAGTATTAAGAAGGTCTGTACTAAATTTCAAGTAAATCGGTGCCATAGTACTTGAGATATCATGTCAATCGTATCGAAAAAAAGTAGTTTCGAGTAATTTATAAGTATTAAAAATTTGAATTTAACACTAAAAAGATACACAGTACATAGGGAAAAAATCACACATAACTCCGAAAATAATTCGAATTTCTATAAATCCTTTTAGAGGCTTATTCTTAAAAGTCTAAACTTTGAAAATATGGCTGTTGCATACAATATCGTTTAAAATTAGTTTATAGGATGCAGAAAACCAACCCAGATTTAAAATCTTTAAATAATTTTTTTATATTTTTTAAAATAAATGATCCAAAATTTTACTTTCAAATAATTTTTGTTTTTTGTACAAAAATTTATTTGTCTAGGTATACTTAACGATATAATATTTTGGAATCCGGACATATGGTTTAAAGGAAGTATCTTTTTTGAAGCAAAAGAAAATAAAATAAACCAGAAATTTTATCCATAGCGAAAAATTGTAACTTTATTTTTAAATAATCATACAAAAAGTTATTTTTCTAAATTTAAATTTCGATGCCAATGGTAAAGTATTCGAAATATTTTCGAAATTTTTCATACTAACATTATAAATCTGAAACTGAGTTTGTTCGTTTATTTGTTTGTCCCTGTTTTACGTCACAACCACTTAACCAATCGTCTTGAAATTTTGTATCGTGATAGCCAAGTCGACGAAGAAAGGTACAGGCTACTTTTTACCACGGGGAAAATATTTGTCATAGCACTTCAAACCCACGCGTACAAAGTTTTGGATCAAAGCTAGTAGTAATTTATAAAATTCGGGCTGATGTTAAGGCCAGATTACATTTTCTCGGGTCGCAAATTATTCGATTGGGAAGTAGGTGTTATATTTCTCAAATAATATTCTCTAAAAATTTCTAATGATAACTTAAAAAATATTTAACTGATCGATCTGAATGAAATCTTAATAATTTTAATATAATATGTTCTTCGACAAAGCAATAGCGACAAAATAGACTTGTTGGTGGTTTCAAAACGCTCATAATTTACCGAAAGTATTTGGAATCGTTTTCTGAAATTTTCAGAAAATACTATCGAATATTATACCAAATACCTTCCAATAAGTAACTTTTTAAAAAGTCGAATTTAATAGATTCTTAAAATAAAAGTGTTGAAATTTTAAAGTTTTTTCGAAAATTCAACTCAATACTTTAGTAAATCTAACTTTTCATTTTGTTGCCTGGACAAAATTATTTTCGAAGAGAAATATGAAATTGATTTCTACAGAATCAGTAGTGAAGTTTGAGACTAAAAAGTCGATTGAGACCCGTCACGTTAAACTCAAAAAAAATCCATTTAAGGGGAGATTCGCAAAAAAAAAGAAATCGATTTTTTTTTCTTCATAATTATGTTCCTTAAGGTGTTAGAAATATTCTTCTATATTTTAAAAAAAATGAAAAATCAAAAAGTTATGGGCATTTTAGTGCACGCACTTTATACTACAATTCAATTTAAAAAAAAAAAACTTTAGATGCTTTTTTCTCGAAAGTACGTTTTTCGACATGGTTCCTCGTGTATCTCAAAAATTATTTGAGATATCGACCAGAATCAAAGTGCATGTTATTCCTCGATACCGTCATTTTGGCAGGAATTCAAGGATCTCTTTTCTGTTCCGTAATATATTTTCAAAATTGCGGCTTTTTATAATCGAGAAAAAGCGGAGAGATTTTTGAAAATTTATTTTCAAAATGCGATTTGTCGCTGGTTTTTTATTATTTTTTTTCTTGGGTCCTAGTTAGTGCCATAACTGTGTATATATATTATCAGAAAATTTTTAATTTTCTGATTTTGGCTCACTGCACTGGGGTTTTCAGAACGCGAGGAACCATCAAGGTGGAAAAATCTTGCACTCTTCACTTCAAAGCCATTTATACTTAGCTCATTTTTGAATTTTACTTAAAAAAATTTTTTTTTGTAATCTCATCAGATGTAGAAACATTGTTGTATATTTGCATAAAAAAGTAATTAAAAAAAGATCAATTTTTGATGTTCCTTTTTGGCGAATCTCCCCTTAATTCATTCTGGGAAAGCAAAACTATTAACAATTCATTTTTAATGTCTCCAATATATCCAAAAAGTTTTTCTCTTAAAAAGTCCAAAAATAATTTTATTTTTAAATATAGACTGCCTACTGTGAAGGTCAGTTTTATTCTGGACCCATTTTTTAAACTTTTATATTTTAACCATTGGTATCATTATGGAATCCATTTTGTAATTTGGTTGAAAATGGAGATATTTATATTTACGAAAGTGTATGCCCGCTTTAACCTCGGTAATATTTAGGTGTATACCTACACTAAAGTAACTATACTTGTAGAAAGTTTTATGGAAATTAACTTTCATTCAACTGAATATTTAACAATATATAAATAAAATTTCCTGTATTTTAATTTGTTTTATGTAAATATTACAAAGTAATTGGCAATACATACTTTTACATATTATGGCTAGCTAAAATAAATACACGATACTAAATTGTGCACTATTTCTCCCAAAAAAAAAACGAATAAAATTTTATTATATTTCCGCCGGAATTCTGAAATTAATGCATTATGTATCTTAATTCACATACAATATCGGCCAAAAAATTGGTTACATGTCGCAAAACTACCAAAAATAACTCTGTTTCTCATTACAAATGCGAATACAAATTCAAAAGATGAACTTTTGAGTTCAAATCTAAAAGAAAACGTCGAACTTTTTGAATACATCATAATATACACGCGCGTGGCAATACGTAAAAAAAAATATATTGGCATCTTTTAAACCGGCGGCTTTGATCTCTACATCAAAAGGAACATTTTCATCTATCCATTTTATATGTTTTTTCGCTTCAAAGTGAGCTTTATACTATTTTTTTTAATATTTTTTTTTGTAAAGCTTTGAAGTTTTTTTACAAAACGGATTGCACTTAATTATAAGGAAAAAGTTTTTTAAATTAACGTTTTACAACATAAAGGCAACTACTAAAGCTCTAGCTAATATTCAAGTTCTAAGTATGTGAACTGTAATCTGTACCTAGAATAAATTCGAATTTGTAATTATAGCTATATATGGGTGAGTACAGGTAGGTCCCGAGTTACGGCATTACGTTTGAAAAGTAGACGTATCAGTCAAAAATTATGAATATTTCTAATTTTTAGCAAAACTAACGATGACCGCCGTTTTTTATGCAGATGTTCGTTCGTTTCGACTCACGTGCAATATATACAACTAGAAATTTTCACAGTTTTTCACCGGCACGCATATTGGGAAATTGCCGTAAATCGATTTTTTTTTTAGTATATAAAAAAATGCTTTGGATAATGATTTTTGCATTGGTTACGCATCTAGGATATTATCCAGATTATAGTAAAAAAAAAAAACAATATGTAAAAAAGATTTAAATTTCTAATATTGACATAAAAATAAAAATATTTGCTAAATCAAAATATTTATATACACATATATAATAGTAAATGTTATTATACATAAATATTAGATATTTATGCTTGTGTTACAGATAGAATATATGAATTAATATAATATTTGATGGTTGCACTGTACAGTGAAATGTGTACCTACATCGTATAATATGAATGTGATTGTTTTTTAAAGTTTTTTTTTTATTTTACTATATAAAAGTTCAATTAAACAACGCACACTGACGTATCGGGCCATAATTATTTGAAGCCCGCATCTCGATCGTTGCGACTTTGTTTCAGCCCACTCGCCTCCTCACCCCGTGTGTGTGTGTGTGTGTATGTCTATCGTCATTTGTTTATTTGTTTATTTATTCGTTTGTTTTCTCTCTGTATGTATGTATGTAGGTATTCATTTGTTACTCTCTGTGTGTTATTCTGTTGTTTGTGTCTGTCTTCTGATGTTTATTTATTGATTTGTAAACATGATGGTGATCACTGCTGATCACCTTTGATGATTTTTTTTTGTTTTTTTTGTGCGTCGAGAGAGAGAGAGATCTGTGCATGCAGCACAGGCGACGCGCGCGACATCAGTCGACTTTTTTCATAACAATTTTCTCTAAATATGTTTATCATTGAATTATGTATTTTACTTTTTTTTTTTTTTTTTTATTGGAAATTTATTTTTTTAATGTTTGTTTATGTTTTTATTTTTAAATTACTTTTATAATATGAAATTTTGCTAAAGTTGGTTTAAGTACTTAATTTATTAAATTGCAAAAATTTCTGTAATGTTTCTGATGACGTCAATTACGTAAGGTAATATTTTTAGTTAGAGTAAGTGCCATGAGTATTCACTTTTTTTAAGACTTGGGTATTTTTTTTAAAATTTTGTTGATAAGGTTATTTATTTACTTATTATATAGTAGCTAAAGACGTCAGAAAAAGATTTGCATACGTAGAAATAAGAAGCAGAATCATTCTCTTTTACTTAAATGTTTTTTTTTTTTTTATTCTGAAAATAGACGTTTAAAAATTTAATAATACCCCTGTCGCCGCCTACTGCATAACCTAGCAAATTTCCGTTTTTAAAAAAATTAGTTTTTCTTGGAAACTAGTGGACATAGAAAAATAGTTTAAAGACTTTTTTGTGTGATTTTTTCCTTCTTCGTTTTAATAGTGTAAAAAAATGTCGCAAAAATTTTTGAATAAAGGGAACTTTTGGCAAAAAACTAATTTTTTTCACGAAAATTGCCAAAAAAAATCATGTTCCGGGCATCGGACGTGCCTGGATAACGAACTCGTCCGACGGTTTGGGACTTTCAATATTTTCACCAGATTTCGTAAAAATAGGACCTTTCGTTCGAGAGTTATATTATTTTTAGTTTCTAGGGACCTCAAAACAAATTTCTGCCATAATCCCGGGCTCAGGTCGCGTTATGACAGTGGCTGTAATAGCTGGATTCCATTCGGGAAATTCGCTAAAAACACATAATTGAGAACTTTTATTTTTTGACAGTCTTAACATAATTTCTTGGCTATTTGGATATTTATCGTTTTTTCAGCGAACTTGTAATGTTCCAAGCGAGACTACTGTAATTTGAACCATTTTGAAGCTAAAAATTTACTATTTAGGCATCGGTAAAAGGCAAAGCCGTATTTTTCTAAGGGTAACAGGCAGGTAAGGGTAAGAGGCTCTCATATAGCCATCAAAAGTGTCCAGGGGACTTTTTTACGGCGTTTTGGATAACGGAATTGATAAAAATACGTAAGTTTACACACGGGTAGTAAAAATCGGTATTGAGAAACTTTATTTTTTTCGGAAAAGATTTCCCATTTTTGCTACCCATTACTGATGCCTATATAATTAATTGATTTGGGTACATGTTTAAAAAATTTTTCGGAATATTTTAACAAACAATAACAGTGTGTTATTAGCCGAGCAATAATATTAAAGCATATGTTGTATGTGCAAGGCAAATGGATCATGTTTTGGAACGCATGCGTTCCGTTTCGTTCGATACATCAAGTAGGTAACATTATAACAACGTAGGGACATACATATATCTCACTCGTACTGCCCCCCCCCACTCTCACGCCCTACCACCCCCCTCCACCCTATTATGTTACATATAGGTATGGGTACTTAGAACCAATTTTTTATTTTTCATTTTTGATTTCACTGTTTTGTAGGGTATATAGATAATAATGTCGTCATAACCATCAAAAAATATAATCATTATTTGCATTCGTCAATCAACATCAACATAAGTGAGTGCAACATGATCTAAAATACTGTCCATTATCCTATATTATGTAAGTAGTTGGTCCGAAAAACGATTTTTTCAAAGGATTTTAACGAAACTTCTTTACTAGATGTTTATTTAATTCAATACAAATGTAATACGAGCCCTTACCGAAAAAAAAAATTGACCACCCCAATTTTGGAGAAAAACGATTTCAAAGTTTTGTAATTTTAACACTAGCCCTTATGGGGAAAACTCTATTTTTTTTTTTAATAAAATGAAAACGTTTCAAAGGAATTTTGATAAAAATTTAATATGTTATTTAATACAAAGTTACAAACATATATTTAAGGGGAGGTTTACTTGAGCGTCGTTGAAAAAAAATCGATTTTTTTTTTGCAGAAATTGGTAGCTAATTATGTGTAGAATATGTTTCCAATGTGATTTTGCTGAAAGTAATTTAAGAGAAGGTTTACTTGAGATTTGATTAAAAAATCGACTTTTTTTGCAGAAATTGATAGCAAATTATGTGTCGAATATGTTCCCAAAGTGATTTTGCTGAAAAAAATTTAAAAAAATATTTTTGATCATTAACCGAATCCAGCTTTCTATAAAAAAAAACCTCAAAAAAACGTAGTTCACGTAATAATGAGTATTAAATATAAAATTTTGAAAATACGTTTCTTTATATATGTATATTTTATAATATCTCGGAACCACATTTTTGGAACTGGTTGACACGATAACTCAAAAACTATTCGACGGATCCTTTTTTTTAATTTTTTATTTTAAAGATAATTCAATTCTTCGGCATCTCTACCTAAGTTCGATACACTTTCAATATTTTTTATTTTTTTTATTTTACTTTAAAGAGCGAAAAATAAGACAAAAATCGTAACCAAAAGTTCACACATCCGCCATTTTTTTTTCTTTTTTGGCAATTTATTGATATTTTGGGTATATAGGTGCCGGTACTCTTCATATATTTTATAAATCCTTTTTGTTTTTGGATTTGGGTGGTTTATTACCAGCGCTGTGATGCAACCAACAAGGCATCGGATTTTCGGATTGTCACACTGCACTATCTATAAAATGAGCAATTTTTTATATTTTACCTTGAAAATTTTTTTTTTTTTTGTATAGTTTAATACGTAATAAATATGTGTACAAAATTTGAAATCGATATTTACTTCCGTTCTTGACAAAAAAATTCCGGAAAAATACATAATTTTTAAGGATTCCTTTAAGTAAACCTCCCCTTAATAAGAAATAAAAATTATTCATTACGCCGTTTTTGAAATATAATTTCTAAAAACATCATTTTACAACGTTTTTACAACGCTTTTTCAACAATGCGTTTATATTGCTACAACAATTATTATTTATATTGCTACAACAAAATATGAACTCTGATAATTTTGTCGAAAAATAATAAAAATTTGTGTACAATACAATAATTTGTAAACAGTAAAATAATTTTTTTTTTTGAAATTGTTACGATTGTTTGAAAATGAACAATTAATATTCGAAACAATTGTCACAATTAAAAAAATGGTGTAAAAAGTACCTATTTACATCTCTCTCTCACTCATATATAAATACATAAAGAGTGAGTGAGGGAAGGGGGTTTCCCTTTGGGAATAACTACTGTACTTTATTATTGAAGCAAGTATTCTTTTCGTATATTGTTGAACGGATACGCTTTCCAAATTCGGAAAATTTTAAATTTAGCTTCAAAAATTTTTATCTGCAATATTTA
Organism: Brachynemurus nebulosus; assembly: GCA_035578155.1. NCBI lineage: Eukaryota > Metazoa > Arthropoda > Insecta > Neuroptera > Myrmeleontidae > Brachynemurus > Brachynemurus nebulosus. The sequence continues at coordinate 164,930 of JAPWDM010000008.1, read as the reverse complement.
ATTTAATTATTGAAAGAATGGAATTAATTGATATTGAAGGATGCAGTCAGTCTGTCAGTCTGTCAGTCAGTCAGTTAATAATATACCTGCCAGTTATCAAAAATGCAATTGGAAATTTTTTTGATTACAATATTTTTTTTTTTTTTATCATATGATTAACAACGTAGTGAATGTTTTCAAACAGGTAATTAAGTTATATTCAGGTGTACATATTGGAGGCAGAGCAGTCGAACGCAGGTTCTATTCTATGCTAGTAAGTACGTGTTTAGATAAAAAAAATTAAACCCTTAGGTTTATTGACACTGATAAAATTCATATCAACAAGCAATCAATAATATTTTCAATTCACAACAACGTGTATTTTAATTTCATTTTAAATTTCCACACTTAGCTAAATACTACTTGGGACTGATTTTTTCCTTCATAATTATGCTTTTTAAGTTGTCAGAAATGTTCCCTTAAAATTTTATTTGAAAAAAGTGAAAAATCTAAAAGTTATGGGCATTTTAGTGCACGCACTTTACTATAATTCAATTTAAATAAAAAACTTGAAATGCTTCTTTCTCACAAGTACATTTTTCGACATGGTTCCTCGTGTATCTCAAAAAGTATTTGGGATATCGACCTGAATCAAAGTGCATACTATTCCTCGATACCGTCGTTTTGGCAGGAACTCGAGGATCTTTTGGTTCTGTAATATATTTTCAAAATGGAGGATGTTTATAGCCGAGAAAAAGTGGTGATTTTTGAAAATTTATTTTCAAAATGCGCGATTTCTCGCTGGTTTTTTATTTTTTTTTCTTAGATCCTAGTTAGTGCCATAATTGTATATGTATATTTTCAGAAAATTCTTGATTTTTTGATTTTGGTTCACTTTTGGGCGTTTCAGAACGCGAGGAATCATTAAGGTGGAAAAATTTTGGAGTGTCAACTTCAAAGCCATTTATACTCAGCTCATTTATGAATTAAAAAAAATTTTTTTGTTGTCTCAAGACATGTTGTTTTATATTTAGTTTTTTAATAAAAGATTTATTTGTGTAAAAAAAAATAATAATAATAAATTTAAGTTAAAAAATAATTTATTAAAGCAAGCTTGCATTTAAAAAAAATTAACTAAAATGTATAAAATAACTTTTGAGTGAAGTTGCAACATAATTTATAAAATCTTGAGTCGTTATTATTAATTATTATTTTCGTTTCAGATGTGAGTAGCTATTTTACTCCTTAGTAAGTACCAAACGTAGTTAAGCTTGCTTTAAAAAACAATTTTTTTACTTAAATTTATTTTATACTTTTTAGTCTGATCACAATGAATTAAAAAAAATAATTATAAAGAAGTAATTTTTCTATCTATGTTTTATTAATCGATTATTTTATCCTAATCAAACATAACTATGGAAACTAAAAACTGCAATGTAAAATCAATGGACAGTATTTGACAGTTCGAAATATTAAAAAGTTGAGGGAATTTAGGACAAAACTAATTATACAATGTTGCATTGTCATTAAAGTTATACGCGTACGCAAAATTTGAAACCTCTAGCTCAATTAGAAGTTGTCTAAATTTTGATTGCAAGATTTGATCTAAGCAAACGTACCAACATTGCAAGTTAAATAAAAGCTTTTAATAAAAAGGGTCGATTTTTAAAAGCTTTTATTAAACTTGCTATGTTAATATGTTGGTTTAGATCAAATTTTGGAATCAAAATTTAGGCAGGTTTTTCTAAACCAACATACTAACATTGCAAGTTAAATAAAAGCTTTTAATAAAAAGGGTCGATTTTTATTAAAAGCTTTTATTTAACTTGCTATGTTAGTATGTTGGTTTAAATCAAATCTTGGAATCAAAATTTAGGCAGGTTTTAATTGAGCTAGATATTTCAAATTTTGCATACGTGTCTAACCTTGATGACAATGCAATATTGTATAATTAGTTTTGTCCTAAATCGCCCCAAAACTAAAATTGTTGATTTTTAGTCCTGTGCAACTTTTTGACATTTCGGATTGTCAAATATTGTCCATTGATTTTATATTGCAATTTTTTGTTTCCATAGTTATGTCTGATTAGGCTAAATTAACCGATTAAAATATAGGTAAAAAAATTACTTCTTTAATTAATTCTTTTTTTTTTAATTAATTGTGATCAGACTAAAAAGTAGAAAATAAATTAAAGTAAAAAAAAATGTTTTTTAAGAAAAAGCTTTTATTTAAAAATGAGCTAAAAAAAATAATATAATTTTGGAGTGAAGTTTGAAGCAATATGCAGCATAACGTATATCCAAAACATCCAAAACAGAAATAACTAATGATAACGCCTCAATCTTTTATAAATTATGTTGCATATTGCTTCAAACTTCACTCAAAAATTATTTTATTTTTTTTTAGCTCATTTTTAAATAAAAGCTTTTTCTTAAAAAACATTTTTTTTTTTACTTTAATTTATTAATGTTTTTTCTGGCGAAGCTCCCCGTAAGTTATGTCAAGTTTACCGAAATTAAATGTGTAAATTCTATTTAGCAAAGTACAAATAGACATTGTACTTATTAATTGTATAATTTTAATATATTGTATTAGCTGATTGCATCGTCATACCTAGCGGCTAAAACAAATCGAAATTATACATACATATATTTTAATATCAATAATTACATTGAACAATTTATCGTTGAGAGCTAGGCTACCTAGCCATGTGCTAGCTCCGAAATAGTGTTACAAGCTCTAATATATGTACTTATAGAACGGAATAGATTAGTGCCGCTGCTTGGTCAGCACACCACACTTTGTGAAACAAAACTATTAGATAATCTTTATAACGTATGTATTGGCACGATTCAGCTTAGCCAGTGGTCACTTTTTATTGTCAATATAATTGAACGAATGAATTTTCTTGTGATCAATATTGTATAGCGGCCGTACAGTACCCGACCAAAATGTGTGGACACTACTATGTAATTGTATTAGTGTCTAATCAAATCCCCGGCGTGAAGTGAACCCAAAATCCCTGAACTGGTGTAGGTTGTAGTTGAAAAAGTTTGCAGACGAAACAGTGGCGCCAGTTTTTTTCCCGCTTACAGGATTTTATTGAGGTTTAACTGTATTATATGTAAACAATTTGTGTGATATGAGCACAAAATGATAGATAAACAGAGAAAAAATCTAAAAAATTACAGAACTTGCATTACAATTTTCAAAAAGTATTCAATGTACAGACACAGTCTAGTTATAGTTTTAAAGTTATCAACTGAACCGTAGAAATAGACTAATGTAAGATCATCGACCCGTTATTAATATTATTTTTTTTTTATCAGAAACTTGAGTAATGATGATAAGCAAAACTGACAATTTTTAGACACTAGACAGTGGGGGAGAGGTGGGTCAATTAGGTCAATACCTCCTCTCGGATAAGACAAAATTTATAATGTTACAATTGTAACGTCATTAAAAGAATAATTGTTGCAGAACTGAAAAAATTAGGTAGCAGAAATATCGTTTTAGAGCTAAAGAATTACCTGCTAGAACAATTTTTTGTTAATTAAGGGGAGGTTTACTCGAGAGTCCTTAAAAATTATATATTTTTCTAGAATTTTTTTCTCAAGAACGGAAGTAAATATCAATTTCAAATTTTGTACACATATTTATTAAGTATTAAACTATACAAAAAAAAATTTTTCAAGGAAAAATATAAAAAATTGTCCATTTTATAGATAGTACAGTGTGACGATCCAAAAATCCAATGCTTTGTTGGCGGACATCCTAGTGCCGATAATAAACCACCGAAATCCGAAAACAAAAAAGATTTATAAAATATATGAAGAGTACCGGCACCTCTACCTATAATATCAATAAATTGCTGAAAGGAAAAAAAATGGCGGATGTTTGAACTTTTGATTACGATTTTTATCTTATTTTTCGCTCTTTAAAGTAAACTTAAAAATAAAAAAAATTTTGAAAGTGTATCGAACTTAGGTAGAGGTGCCGAAGAATTGAATTATCTTTAAAATAAAAAATTAAAAAAAAAGGATCCATCGAATAGTTTTTGAGTTATCGTGTCCGCCAGTTTCAAAAGTGTAGTTTCGAGATATTATAAAATATATATAAAGAAACGTATTTTCAAAATTTTATATTTAATACTCATTATTGCGTGAACTACGTTTTTTGAATTTTTTTTTTGTTTTTTTTTTTTATAGAAAGCTGGATTCGGTTAATGTGCAAGAATCTTGTTTTTAAATTATTTTCAGTAAAATCACTTTCGGAACATATTCTACACATAATTTGCTATCAATATTAGCAAAAAAAAAATCGATATTTTTTAACGACTCTCAAGTAAACCTCCCCTTAATTTATTTTAAAAAAAAATAAATAAAATAAGCACAATACAGCTCTCATTCATTGTACATATATTGTCAACAAAACACCAAACATTTTGTTACCAGTCCCTACCTTATATATAACTTTTTTCTTTTTTTTGTACAGCATTTTCTTTATAAAAGTTATAAAAGACGTGCCTGTAAAATAACAAAATATTATATAGATATCACGTGCACCGCTTTTTTCGACGACTTATTACTCATAACTGACAAAATTCAGTAGCATAGATTGATCGATGATCTTGTGTGATCATATAACACTGACGAAGCAATATCGAGAGGCAGCTCTGTCCGGATTTGTCCCAACTGATGGTACTGAAGAAAATTTTAATTATAGTAATATAGTTTTGTAAGAAAATTATGTATGGGTAAACCTATTTCTCAGATTTCAGTTTTTATAAAATATTAAAAATAATATGATCTTATATAATAAATCCATTTTGAAAATTGTTCTTTTCAAACTGGTTTTCCTATTCCCACTTTCCCCTATATCTATATGCACAATCATACCAAAAGTCCAGTTGTTTTATATATATATTATATAAGTCGAGTTAAATGGCTATTCAAAAGAAAAGTTTTCGAGTTTTCGAGGGAAACTAAATTTAAAACCACTCACTCGCTAGTGGTGTGGCCAGTTTTGTAATATGTACGGAGTTGTTTATTGGTTTTTGAGGTTTTCGCGAAACTTGTTTGTGTTGTACGTTGTGAACGAGCAAGTAAGTGGGCGACCTCTACACGCAGTTCATGAACAGTTAAAAATGTGGTTTTGAATGTGGTGACCCAAGCCGGGGCCGTTAGAGTGCATAATATAGAAAGAACTGGATAGATAAGCGGTGAAGATGGATTTTATCTCCTTTTATAATCTTCTTTACCCAGATATTATCTACTTATAGAATGCGGGGAATCCCAACTGATCATTTTATTATTATTTTGCAATAATTATAAAGGCCACAATTATTGTCAGTTTATGTAATACGAATTTTAAAAACAATAAGGAATTATGAGGAAACACCCAACAGATACCCTATTTTGACAACTAATAATTTTTTCAATTTTAAATTTATTTTTAAATTTTCGAAATTCTAGCGACATTCTCCACAATATCTGGAAAATCTAGGAAATATATTTTTGGCTGTTTATTGAGATCCCTTAAGATACCATCACATAAGGTAGAATTTTGAAAAAATCAATTTTTATTTGGTCTTATTTTAAAGTATGTACAGTGATGCATGTTCTCTCAAAATTTCAAATTGAAATACGAATTATGACGGTCGCTACGATCACGGATCAACAATGGATTCAGTCTAAATACAAAATTCTGTGTGGACCGATAGGGGCGCCTTTTGGCAGGATATTATACCACTTTACACTCAGTCTTTCCGTAACCAATGAACGTATTAGATCAATTGTTATCACCACAGTATCACATTGTTGTTGAAACAATGATTCGAAACAATTTTGAGACAAATTTAAAAAGGGTTTGTCTCGAAATGCCCTTTTTAAAAACGATATCCACTCACAGAGAGTAAAGTTTCCAATTTCTAAGTTTGAAATTTTGATAGAATATTCTTTATTCCATTCTCCATGTTCCTATGGAAACTTTTTTCTTTTTTAAATCTTCGTATATTTCCACACGGAAAACTGTTGAAAAAGGCCTAAATTACGTACTTTTTATTCGAACCGTCGCTTTTTTCTTTCAAATTTCATAGCGGCTTAACTACAGATTGATAATCTATTTAACATTTTTTTTTTCAAATTACAATTGCTGATGCAATCGTGGGCACTAATAGCCGCCCTTTTTTAAAGACACTTTTTTCAAAAAATTATAATAATTATAAATACTCCTGTCGCAGCATCCTGCATAACAGAGCGAATTTCCGTTTATAAAAATTAGTTTTTCTCGGAAACTAGTTGACATAGAATAATAGTTTAAAGACCTTTTTTTATAATTGTTTCCCCTCTTTTAAATGGTGTAAAAAAATTTCGCTAAAATTTTGGCAAAAAACTAATTTTTTGCAAGAACAAAAACCATGTTCCTGGCATCCGATGTGTCTGGCTGAAGAACACATCCAACGGTTTGGGACTTCCAACATTTTCACCAAATTTCGTACACATTTCGTATATATATAAATTTTAGTGAATATTATTTTCGATTTCTAGATACCTCAAAACAAATTTCTACCATAGTCCCGGGCTCAAGTCGCGTCATGACACTGGCTGTAATAGCTGAATTCTCCATTCTGGAAATTCGCTAAAAATATATAAAATATTTTTGTATATTGTTAGATAGTGGTAAGTTTTAATCGTAAAAAAAATTCATCCCCATTCCCTCATCCTATTCATGCGAAGAAAATCGCAATTTTATGTTTAAGTCCTGTTCAAAAACCGTATGCGTTTCCAGATTTTTTGCTTTGGAATCCAAAAAAGGAATTGCTACAAAAACAATTAGATACTCCGTTTTAAAAGAAAACTGTTTTTTGTAGTTTTTTTACATTAATTGATTTTGAATAAAATTGAACTCAGTAACACATACATTATTAGCGGCAATTTTCAAAATTGCACCTGAAATAATTGTTTTGTGGTGTAAAAAGTAGAACAACTCGTTAAATTATAACACCAAAGCGTAAATTGGAGATGAACTTGGCTCGCATGCTTCTTGGTGTAAAGTTATAATGACCTTTTTTTTTAGTAAGTAACAGAATGACCAATTCGAACTATAGCTCCTAGTGTTAGAGTGTCTAATACATTTTTCTTCGCTATATATGCGCTAATTGTAAGCTAATTTGCGCAGTCACCAGCGCTAAATGTTTACACGTCTACGCTAATGACACGTTTTAATTATAAAAATGATTTTTTAATTATTATAGATAGATATATTTTTTTAATTATTTATGGTAATTTTATTAATTAATTAACTGAAAAAAGTATATTATTATTTCCAAATTCGAGGAACCAATCAGGTGTAATAAATAATAAAAGAAAAAGATAAATAAATATAGGTATTCTTTTTTTTAAGATTTACCTGATTAAAATCAAGAAGAATATTTAACAAAATACAGTGGAACCCCAAGAAGTGCAACGAAATGTTCGCTTGCCCTCTTTCAGGGGGACCACTAGTGTGTCAATTTGTAAATTTTTTTTTTCATTGTTTCGATAGCATAGTTTTTGAGTTAAAGCCATTCGAAGAGCGGATTCTAATTTTCATTGTTAACTTTGAGGTATTGAAAAATGTATGAAGGTTGATCGTTCGGAAGTCAGTTGGATCGATCGTGGCTGCCAGTCCACATATTGTGGAGCTGCTAGACCCTGGCACATTTAAACGACTCATTTAGATTTACTGTGACACCGTTATAGTGAGTACATCCAAAATAATTTTAATAAAAATTCTCAGTGATTAAAACTAAAAGGTAAGGTAAAGAAAAACTACATTTTTCAAATTTACTGCAGTTATAATTCGAAGACAAACCCTCCAATCGATTTGATTCTTTTATATATGTTTCTTCGTGCTATAAGCCTCCAGTATTCCGATCGAATAAAAAATGTAATTTTTGCAGGCCAAAACTCATCAAATTTTCGCGCAAATTTTGAAACTTTTTTTAAAAAAATTCCGCTATTTTGTTAAATTTCAACTTTTTTTGTTTGATTGAGGTTTATGGCACGGGCAATACCTTCTAGTTTAGTAGATGTTTTGGTTTTTTTAATTTCAGGCACTGTGAAGGTCGCTATCACTGCAGCAGTGGGGAAACTGTTTTTTTTTTCTTGGAGCCTTGGGAGATCGCGAATAACTCATTGAATTTTCAATTTTTTCGCCCAAAAATTTTACCAAGAATTTATTATATATCAACGAATATATTCTCAAAATATTAAAACATTCCATATAGTAGTTTTCTTAAAAAAAATTCCCAAAAATCACCTTTTTTTCAGGCGGTCACGCTAATGGTTCCCCTTCAGTTGCAGTTCTTGGAATTTCACGGTAGGTATATATAAAGGAATCAAGAATGTATTCATAATGTATACTTTGTCTGCAAAATTATCGAAAATGAAATACTTTTATCAGAGGCGAATCCATTTTTTTTTTTTAAATTTCCTTCTATATATTTACTCTTATAGTTCTACATGTTATACCTAAATTTCGATAAAAATGGAAAGAACGACATTGAACAGCAGGTGCGAGGGGGGGGGGTAAACCTCCACTTTCTGCGACCCTGTATACATAAGTAGCTACAATATTGCAATGTAGGTACATAGCAATTTGTTTATAAACTATTAATAAGTGTACAACTTTTGTTCACCATTAAATATCACTTAAATATTTTATAATTCAACATGTTTGTAGCATGCAATATGATAGACGTTACGCTGTAGCCAGTATTCGCTATCAAAGTGTAGCAGCTCCACCTACCTATTGATTAAATAATAAATTTCAAATAATAAAAATTTTAGAATTTATATTGTTGTTAGTAAAACCAAAAATGAACACTCCACTAATATTATTTTAATAGACATAATAGCTATACTATGTTGTGATATACTCATTTCGAAAAAAATATTTTTTAAGAAAAATTAACTTAATTCATTAATTTTGCGACAAGTACTACTTATTTCGTAATTTAATTTTATTACCATAAATAAATAATTAATTGTTATTAAAAAAAAAAGAAAAATTGAATAGTCACTTGTACCGGGATTCGATCCCGGTACCCCACTATCTATTGTTTTAATAGACATAATATACTATATTGTGATATACTCATTTCGAAAAAAAAAATCTTACGAAAAATTATATTAATTCATTAATTTTGCGACAAGTACTACTTATTTTGTAATTTAATTTTATTACCATAAATAATAAATTAATTGTTATTAAAAAAAAAGAAAAATTGAATAGTCGCTTGTACCAGGATTCGATCCCAGTACCCCACTGTCCGCACTCCGATACTCCACCGCTGAGCTATACTCATTTTAACGAAACGTAATAAATAACTTGATTATATCGTACCTATACATTTTTGTGCAAATTTTAAATAAAAAAATATCTCCTGTGCTTTTGACAGTTGAATCGCGGTTTGAATCACAACCGATCCAGTTTTATTCGTGTGTTCTTCAAGTTCAGTTTAAACGGATATTATAGATAAGTGAGCACCCACCTATAGGGCATATTCTCGTCCTGCGATCAACACCGAAATAAAAATCTTAAAAAATATTATTATCTCTTTGGACATCCATATATACTTACCTACATCAGGAACGGAACTGCTTGAGGGAATCACCTATACCTCCTACACGGAATGAATTCGAATTTCAATTTGAAACAATCGGTTAACGAACCGGAAACGCGTTCTCCATTGCACACACCATTCATTCGTTCATTCGTTCGCTCATTGTAAGTATTAAATCGTTGTGCTCAAATTATTTGAATATTTATATCAAATATTTGATGAACGATGCTGCTGTGAACTTTTTAATTTTTAATTTGTACAAGGCGCGCGACCGGAAACCGGCAGGCGCAGGGGTGGAGGGGCACTGTATTAGGGGACGGGAACACGAACGAGCCAGTCGTTCATTAAATTTTTTTTACTCGTTGTCTCTGTCTTTTCGAAACACAATACGTTGTCGATGTTAAGATGAAAGTGGATCTTTAGAAGTTTTCTTTCATCTCGTACTCCTCTCTGGACGTCCTCTCTGGAGATAATTGTTTATGTAAATTTGTAATAAAGTTTCTTAATTGAAATTTAATTTTTTTTTTTTTAATTATATTAAAATTATTTTTTAATTGAATTGTTTTCTTTTTCTTTTCAACTTTTCTACACATTCAATGTTCTTTCCTTTTTCTTTTAATAACTACAAAATTATACTTTAATAACAAATTACAAAAAAAAAAAAATTAATTTTGCAACTTTTTTTAAAACAAGTCGTCAAGTGCCCGTTGCACTTGCGCTAACAGTGTTCCGTACAATTATAGTTGTTTTTATGAATTTTTTGTAACGGGATATGATAGTGTGGATGAAATATTCTTGTCCTAATGAATAAATTTTTGTTCCTAAAATAAACCAACGTGTTTTTCGATTTCAAAACGATCGTATAGAGTTACTCATAGTCAACATAATGACGTCTTAATGAATACATAAAGAATTCATATTTCTAATAATTTGCCAATTTCTTTGAAGAGGTAGCTTGAATTTTTTATTTCTATGGATACCTAAAAAAATTTTTACAAATATTAGACAATATTGGGTTGACCGGGGTAATTGTGAATTGGGGCAATTGTGAACGGCGCCTATAATTTCTAAAATAACATTGATATTGTTAAAAATCAACTCTTAGTATGTTTTTCTGACCTTTCTTAAGACGCTATTAAAATTTGATAACAATTCTCCAAGTATTAGTTTATTTTTTTTATTATTTTGAAAAAACCCTTGCAAAATTTTGTGTATCTCACTTCAACCAATCCTCAACAAAGATTTTTTTTTAAATACATTTTCTTTTCTTAAAAGGTAAGAAATGGTTAAAAGTACTTCTAAAGAAGTGGTCTAAACCCTGAGAGGGTTCCTTATTAATTGCTAAAGAAATTGGACAATTTATTACCAATTCACAATTACCGCATGATTTTAAAATTGTGGGGCAATTGTGAACGTCATTCACAAATGGCCCCATTCGGTCAAAAATTTCAGTAGTGTCCTTTTCAGAGTTGAAAATGTTGATGAAGGTGCTGGTGACCTTATTGTACAAGTTTCCGTTGTACAAACAACACAAAAAAAAATAAATTGTTTTTTTTTTTTTTTGTTCATGTAAACTGAATGTATTTCCTTGAAAAAAGTCTTATTTTCCTTGTTTTTGTGTGAAAATCATGTAATTTTTTTATTTTTTATTTGATAAAATGACAAAATATCATCAAAATATCATTTTTAGCTTGTAATAAATTTGTTCCTACAATTTTTGTTACTTTTATTTAACCTTGATTTTTTTTTGTACAAATTTGAGGTATGAGTATAACTTGAATTAAACAAAGGGAAATTGTGACCGCTAAAGTATGATGAAAAGTTTGAAAATGGGGTAAATGTCAAAAATTTCAGTTGGTCTTTACTTTGATATACCTACCTCACTTCTCTTGTAATGCATTCTAAATAATTTTTCTGATGGCATTCACTTTTACCCCAAAATTCATAAGATTTGCAAAACTGCACCGGGGAAATGTGAATGGCTTATAAAATTTTTGTTTTTCATACGAATTTGCTCAAAATTTGTGTGATGCATCCTGAATAATGTAGAATTAAAAAAAAATCAACCATAATATTATGATATATAAAATAAAAAATACTTAAAAGAAGGCTTTTATCTCAATGTACAAAAATCCATTCACAATTACCCCGGTCAACCATTCAGGTGCAGAGATTGTAATATATTTTTCGTGTACAGATTTATCAGCTACTCTTTCTTTACTTCTTCTTTAATTTCTAAAACTCACTTTCCAAAAAAGCTATGTACCAAAAAACCCATTTAACATAATATATTAGTAATACCATTATTGATTAACAACATCTTGATTAAAGCAAAATATATCAACTTTTCTTTTTACATACCAAGAAAGTTGTGCAAGGAAATTCAGTTCTGATAAGTTAATGTTTATGAATTTTTTCAGATTTTTCTGAACAATCCTTTTGGTAGTAAAGAGGTCAGGGACAGCAATTTTTGTGATGCTTTTCAAAAAAAAAAAAAAAAAAAAAAATGAACAAAAGTATATAGTACATATATTACTGGATTCGGGCTTTAATAGGCTTTCGTTTGATACCCTACTCGGTGCTCGTGGCAAAAAAATTCGTTTTTACTTTTCAGGTTATCCCCTAAAATTAATGCCCAGAATCGAAACTCAACTACACACTTAGAATTAGGCTATCACACCTTATTTCTGTGCTAAGTTTCAAATTTTCACGTCGAGTGGTTTGTGAGGAAATTGCACTTGTAACAGACATACCGAAGTCATTGCATAAGTGTTCCGTTTTGTCAATTTTGGTACGGAACACTAAAAAAAAATTTATCAAGGGTGAGTCGAGCTGGCACAATTAGGGTTTTATACAGTGGGTAATCAATAGACCAAATTAAACATTTCTTTCCAAATTTTCTTGTGATTAGGAAATTCTTTGTCTTATTACTGCGGTTCCCCTTGTTATTTATAATTTTTTTTTTCAGCGACTATTACCCTGTCGAAAAAACCGTAGTTTTTGAGGTTATCTATAACTCAATCCCTACGAACACTATAGATCGAAAATTATAAAAAAAATATTTTTAGAATTCTTAAAGGTATAGTATTGTGTTAAGACACATTACATTGTACTGTGCAACAGACCTGTAATCGCTGTCGAACCTTCGCATCTCTTTTCCTAGACAGAAAGCGAGCTACAGTTGTTTTTCTTTTGGTGCATTAGTTGTCAAAACAGTGTATAAGTTGATCATTTAGTCATAATTTTTCATGACCAGAGTAATGGATTTGAAGATACTGAGTTATATAAATTACCGCAAAAGCAAGTTTAATTTGGTCTATTGATTGCTCACTGTAGGGTACCCTAATTGTGTGAGCCCCACTCGCCCTTGGTCGGTGTATTTTACGTTATTTACGCAACAACTTCTCTAATCATTTTTTTCGTTTATTTACATATTCTAATCTTTTTAAATTTATTACTTACCTGGAAAAAAATATAATTAAAAATCATATTTTCTCCAAAATAAAAAAAAAAAATATGGAAAAATTTCTTCTTCTAAAAATAGACTTAAACATCATCAGATTTTTCTTAAATTTTCTAAGCGCGACGAACATAACATGGAGACGTGTCTTAACTTAAAAAAATACTTTTGTCTCTCTATATCTTATCTTTTCATGGACATTCAAAAAAAAAAAAAAAAGTGTTAAACAGTGATAAACGCGCGACATATGCCTGGATCCGTTTGGCTTATTGCGTTATCGCTCCGGCCATGCCACAGGTAATATAATATACGGTGTTTTGTGATAACAAGCTTACACATAGGTTGATATTATAAATAATAAATTCTAGGTAGGCTTACAGGACACATATAGAGGATTCTCGGTAAGAATTATTCAATTCTTTCCTGTAAAAATCTATAACACGTTTCTTCACGTGTGCATTTCATCTAGAAACTTTATAAAACCTTACTTTCACTTGTTTAATTAACCCTAGAATCATACGTTGGTCTACGAGTCAAGTTAATCTCATACATCAGTGTCATTTTGACGAATGGACTTTTTACGGGGAGTTTCAGAGTTTATATTTGCAAAAAAACATTTTTTTTACATAACAATACTATAAAAGCGAAGAAAATATTTAAAAAAAATTTAATTTGGAAAAATTTCTTAATATAAATGTTTATTAATTTTTTTAATTTTTTTATCAAAGCATATTTTTCATTATAAAAATTAAAAAATAGATATATACATCAATTGTATCATACAACATGTCTTTAAAATAATTAATTTATGAACTATTATGAGTCGGTGAACATGTGTGACTTTACAGAATGTGAAATTTCTCCGTCACAAATATTCCTATAGATATGTAGTTATTTCCCCATTAGGCACATTTGTAAATTTTCTAAAATTTGTTAGTAATTTTTCGAATAAGATCTCAAAAAATAATAAAAATTAATTTTCCACAAAATAAATTGTTAATCTTTTATTAAGTCACTTGAAACGCATTCTTTAGTTTTCGATTCAATATATTAAAACTTCAGTATTATGTCGTCTCTATAAGTCAAACAGCTGTAATCATCTTTCACATTATCATAATCATTGAATAAATTAATTATAACATGCATATCTTTAATAAATTTCAGAAAAATTAGGAAAACTTTTATATGTGAAGTACAAAATTAAAAGAAAAAAACATCGGTTAATCATACATCGTCGTCTTTTTGACGCACACTATTTCAGTATAAAAAAAAAAACGACAATAGCTATAAACAAAAACGACAATAGCTATAAACAAAATTTATACGTCTTATGTGTTATAATAACAAATAAATTAGATAACAGAAGTTTCACCGCAAGCAGGCAACGACAAGTTGTAGTATTGGAGCAGGTAGAGAAGTTCGTTCGTCAATTTGACGAGTACGTATGATTCTAGGGTTAAGGGGACCACTAGTGTGACCGCCTGAAAAAAAGGTGATTTTTGGGAATTTTTTTAAAGAAAACTACTGTATGGAATGTTTTAATATTTTAAGGATATATTCGTTGATATATAATAAATTAATGATAATATTTTTTATATTCATGATAATATCGCAAAATCTCATTAAATATCGATATGTTGAACAAGAAGAGTGAATTAAAAATCACTCTGTAACACATAATATTGTAATAAAATAGAACAACACAACAGAACAGATAACAGATAGCAGATAAGCGTAGACGTTCTAGCTGATAAAATGTTTTAGGTGCCTTGCTATGTATGTGGCAGTGTTCTTTCTGTACATTAAATTAATTCTGGAGATTATAAAATTAATTTATAATGCTATTGTCTATTGTTCAGACTCTCCTGTGTATTACTTACAGCCTTACAACCACCAACGCCATCTGTTGGTACGTGTACTAAAGTATACCTACCCGCCTAACTTGGACTATTCATACAAAAGTTATATTATTTTCTTTTTAAATTTTATTTTTAACTTACGTACCTACCTATATTAAAAAAATTTCTTCAAAAACAATTCCTTCCTTCAATTCGTATATAGAGAAATACAGGCAACTCTCGAATTACATATGTTGTTTCGATAATAATCTCAAACCTCAAAGTTTTGTTCCCCAAGGGGCAATTTCTCAATATACGTGCCAGTGAAAAATTGTGAAAATTTTTAATTTCGTGTATGAAAAATGATCCGAAATTAACAAAAATGAACACAAAAATTGGCGGTCACGTTTAGTTTTTGTTAAAAAATATTTTTAAAAAAAAATTATTTAATGTTTACCGGTAGTTTTAAGTAAATTGAGAACCTAACATGTGTTGGAACTATGATGATTGTCTATATCATAGATTCTCAACCTTTTCTGGACCACTGCCCCCCCCCCCCTTTTAGTATAGAACAGAAATTTCAACGCCCCCTAGTCCCTAACTCTAGCCCATAATAGTTAATTTTATATAAAATATTAAAATATTGTTGCATATTATCTATACCTAATTTATCTGTTTATTATATATAAGAATATGTTTATTATATTAATTTGTTTATTTGACCACCTCTCTTGACTACCTTATCCGTTACCGCCCCCATGAAAGGCTTCAGGGCCCACTGGGGGCGGTATCAACGCCGTTGGGAATCTATGGTCTACATATCCTGAAATGTATACAAAATCAGTACTCGGCATCTCCACCAATAGTATGAAAATTCAGGTGTTGTGATGTCACAGGCTGTGGTAAGTGTAAATTTGAACATATACAAATTTTTATTGTCATTTTAACACTGATTTTCTATTATTTGAGGTCACTTAATGTATTTTTTAAATGTAAATTTTAATATATTGTTATATAAGAATTAAATTTGTACTTAACGTTTTGTCCCCAAATAATGGCAATTTCCCAGTATACGTGTCAGTCAAAAATTGTGAAAATTTTTAATTTCGTGCATGAAAAATGATCCGAAATTAACGAAAATGAACGTAAAAGTTGGCGGTCCCGTTTAATTTTTGTTAAAAAATATTTAAAAAAAAAAATTATTTAATGTTTACAGGTAGTTTTACGTAAATTGAGAATCTAATATGTGTTCGAAGTAGGAGCACAGTCTGTATTTTGAAATGTATACAAAATTAGTACCCGACACTTCCACCAATGGTACGAAAATTCAAGTGTTGTGATATCACAGGCTTTGGTAAGTGTAAATTTGAACATGTACATTTGTACAAATTTTTATTGAATTATTTTGACACTGATTTTGTATTATTTCAGATCATTTAATGTTGTATTTAAATATAAATTTCAATATATTATTACATAAGAATTAAATTTATACTTAACGTTTTGTCCCCAAATAATGGCAATTTCCCAATATACGTGCCAGTCAAAAATTGTGAAAATTTTTAATTTCTTGTATGAAAGATGACCCGAAATAATCGAAAATGAACATAAAAATTGGCGGTCATGTTTAATTTTTGTTAAAAAATACATTTTTTTTACGTTTACAGGTAGTTTTAAGTAAATTGAGAACCTAATATGTGTTGAAAATAGGAGGACAGCCTGTATTTTGAAATGTACATAAAATCAGCACTCGGCACCTCCATCAATGGGATGAAAATTTAAGTGTTGTGATGTCATAGGCTATGGTAAGTGTAAATTTGAACACTTAAAAATTTTTATTCTTATTTTGACGCTGATTTTCTATTATTTGAGGTCACTTAACGCAGTTTTTCAATGTAAATTTCAATATATTATTATATAAGAATTAAATGTACTTATTTATTAGTCTTTATTGTATAAATAGCTGTACGTTTTGTATATAAAGTAAGTACTATTAATTATTTATAAGAATTATATAAAGTTCTCATAGTACCTATGTTATGCATATCTAAAATGTAATAAAAATTAAATAAACATTTTCTATATATTAGGTACATAATATTTCCTAGTGCTCTTTTCTATTATGTCAATGCCGAAGACGAACTCTTTTTCCTAGTATATAAAGCAGGCGCTGACAGGATGTGAGTATGCAAAATATTAAGAGGATCGCAATTTTAACAAAAAAAATTGATATAAAAGAGACAAAAGATTAAGGGGAGATTCGCTAAAAAAAAAAAAATAAAAAAATAAAAAGAAATTAATTTTTTTCTCTTCATAAATGTTCCTTAAGGTGTTAGAAATATTCTTCTAAAATTTTATTTAAAAAAAAAAATCAAAAATCCAAAAGTTATGGGCATTTTAGTGCACGCACTTTAGTATAATTCAAATTAAAAAAAAAACTTTTAAATGCTTTTTTCTCGGAAGTACATTTTTTGACATGGTTCCTCGTGTATCTCAAAAAGTATTTGAGATATCGACATAAATCAAAGTGCATGTTATTTCTCAATATCGTCATTTTAACAGAAATTCGAGGATCTTTTGGTTCTGTAATATATTTTCAAAATGGCGGCTGTTTATAGTTGAGAAGAAAAGGTGAGATTTTTGAAAATTTATTTTCAAAATGTGATTTCTCGCTGGTTTTTTTTTCCTCAGATCCTAGTTAGTGCCATAACTGTATATATGCATATTTTCAAAAAATTCTTGATTTTTATTTTGGTTCACTGGGGTTTTCAGAACGGAAGGAATCATCACGGTGGAAAAATCTAGCAGTGTCGATTTCAAAGTCATTTATACTCAGCTCATTTTTGAATTTTATTTAAAAAAATCTTTTTTTATAATCTCAAGATATGTAGAAACAATGTTGCGTATTTAATTTTTTAATAAAATATTTATTTGTATAACAAAAAAAATAATAAAAAAGGTCAATTTTTTGATTCCACTTAAAAAAAAAATCGACTGAGGACTCTTTGATTCCCAATTCTTTTCGATATTTCGTTTCACTTTCGAAATATATCGAATTTTTCTCAAAAAAGTCCATATTTTTCGAGAACTGAGCGGAAAATTGAAAAATCTTATCCCTCCTTTTTTGCTCAGCATTTCATAACCTATACAATTTCTCTTTCAAATTTTGGGATAACGAAAATCTGGACCAAAAAACTGACCAGAAAAATTTAGATCCAAAACTGATCCAATGCAACCCTCATATTTTGCACACTCATCTCCTATCCGCGCCTGCACTAGCATGTATTAAACTATGTATGTATGTATGTACTATCGTAAAATTATATACATACATATATATATTTTTTATGTTCGTTTACAAATTGTAAACATACTTTTAAAGAATTCACCGCGTGTGATGTGCGCCTTTGATGACGCTACACACAGGCCAGGCTTCTTTTTATGTATTCCGCTATATGGTAATATTCTGCTTTGATAAATGTACATTAGGTAGGCACCTACAGTTTATGTTGTAGTAAAAGTTAATTACATACGATCAAAGTATGTCATGCATTTACACTGCGCAACCCTAAATTAGTCAAGTCGAATGTCAGATTTTCCTAGCATTTTTTTTTTTGGAAATTTTCAATTTCACTGTGGAAGTACAGACGCTGAAACGAAGTAGGTATGGGGCCACTTGGCAACGCGGTGTAATTGCCTATATTCAGGGGCAACCCAACCCAACGAAATTTGGTATAACCTAACGACACCTAAGCGAACTTACATAGCTTAAGCTAAGAATCCAAATTTTCACTAATAGATGGCGCAGATTCACTACCAGATTGACCAAGTGGCCCCATACCTACTTAGAGGGATAGGTCTTCAAGTAACAATTCCCGATTTTGATGAGACTTAACATTGTGTCAGTTGATATACTTAGAAAAAAGTGCCAAAATTCAGGGTAGTGACTTAAATTTTTGGAACGAGAAATGATGTTTGTGATGATTTTGGAACGAAAAATTGATTTGAATTAAAAAAAATAAAAAATTTTGAATTTAATGTTATATTATTTACTCTGCTCCTGTTAAGCGGACACCTCTGTTAGACGGACAAATTTTTACGTGACATGCCACTGTCCGGTTAGCAAAGGTTCTACTGTATTTCGTATTTGTGCAAAATCTATCCACGATATTTGAGGTTACACTAACAAGCATGAGGGGGACTACACTGTATAGGTACTCTTTAAAATGCACAAAATCCTAACAACAACCCAAAAAAATACCCCCCCTCCCCCCTCCTATCGCATCATTCTGTATAACATAGCGAATTTTCGTTTATAAAATTTATAGTTTTTCTCGGACACAAGTTTACACAGAATAATAGTTCAAAAACCTTTTTTATGTAATTTTTTCTCCTCTTTTCAGTGGTGTAAAAAAAATGTCGCAAAACCTTTTGAATTTAGGTAAATTTTGGCAAAAAAACTTACTTTTTTCACGAAAAGTACCCAAAAAATTATGTTCTAGACATCGGGGACGTGTCTGGCTGAAAAGCTCGTCCAAGATTTCTGGGCTTCCAGCATTTTCACCAAATTTCGGTCTCTAGGGACCCCGAAACAAGTTTCTACCATAGTTTCCGACTCAAATCGCGTCATGACAGTGGCTGTAATAGCTGAATTTTCGATTTGAAAATTTGTTAAAACATTGTGATTTAATAAATTATTGGTTTTTTGTTTGAAATATAATTCTGGGGAATTTTTGGAGGAAAAAATCGGAAAAAAATCAATCAATTTTTCGTTGTAAAATCGTAAAATGTCAATAGAAAAAAAAAACAAAATGTTGAAATGTTCTTTCTAAACGGATGTATGATTAATATATGTAGATATACTTACACCAAGCTATAGATATGTGGTTAAAGCTATTGCATAATAAAACAAGTTTGGGTTGAGATTTGACTTGGACGTCATCTTTTTTTTTTTCCTTGGTGCGGTCGGTGCTAGCAAGTGACAAACATAAAACAAACATGGCGGCGTGTCTTTTGATTCTATATTACAAGAAATAAAATGTACTTCTATTTATACTTACATAGATACATACATAGATAGATATATAGGAAAATTACATAGCTACATGAGCAGGGGCGGTTGCAGAAGATCCACAAAGGGTACCTATAGGGACCGTATATGGTCCAACGCTTTTTGGGACCAAGCACCACAAGGGATCTATAAAATCCCACTTACAAAATATTAACAATTTTTTTTTTTGTAAAATAAGTATCTCTAGGACAATGCTTTATTTTTTAAATGTAAAATGACCAAAGTGAGACTAGCGAACGAATTTACACTAGTCGAAAAGTCTTATAATCAGTAAGGTGTATAAATCAGAAAAATTAACTTAAAGGGGGAGATTCGCCAAAAACACATAAAAAATCAACCTTTAATATTATTTTTTTTTGTACACAATTAAATATTTTATTAAAAAATTAAATATACAACATTGTTTCTACATGTATTGAGATTCCAAAAAAAAATTTTTAGAAGTATAAATGGCTTTGAAGTTGACACTGCGAGATTTTTCAACCTTGTTGATTCCTTGCGTTCTGAAATCCCCAGTGAATCAAAATCAAAAAAATCAAGAATTTTCTGAAAATATACATGATATACAATTATGGCACTAACTAGGATCTAAGAAAAAAAAAACTAGCGAGAAATTGCATTTTGAAAATAAATTTTTAAAAATCACCGCGTTTTCTCAACTATAAACAGCCGCCATTTTGAAAAAAATATATTACCGAACCGAAAGATCCTAGTTTCGGCCCAAATGACGGTATCGAAGAATAATATGCACTTTGATTTATGTCGATATCTCAAATACTTTTTGAGATACACGAGGAACCATGTCGAAAAACGTACTTTCGAGAAATTTAAATTGAATTATAGTAAAGTGCGTGCACTAAAGTGCCCATAACTTTTTGATTTTTCATTTTTTTTTAAATAAAATTTTAAGAGAATATTTCTAACACCTTAAGGAACATAATTATGAAGAAAAAAAAATTGATTAATTTTTTTCTTTTTTAACGAATCTCCTTTAATAAAGCTCATCTTGCCCACTTTAAATTTTAGTGTTGCACCGCCACTGTACATATTATGTATACCTACCTGTATGTACCACGACCACATAATTATTACCTTATTTGTGTGTATTTTTATTTATAGCTACAACCTACAGTTTCTACGTAGCTAATATTTTCATATTGCAACTAACAAATGTTTGGTTTATCTATATAGAACGTCTATTATGAATTACTCATATCTATTTCCTTTGGTAATTTCCATCTTTTGTATTTTTTCTTTTTTTTTGAATTTTCTGAAAACCTTTTTGGAAAAAAAAATAGATAAATATGTATATGAAAAGTAGTTGTACTCATCGCGGCGTCGTTCGCGTTTTATACTATATTTTTCGCGTATAATTCTTGCTCAAAATTGTTTTCCCATTTTCCCATAGGAATGAAACATTTTTCCGCAGTGAAAAGTATCCTATATGTTGGCCCAAATAATAAGTTATCACCACACCAAATTTCATCGAAATCCGTCCAATAGTTTTTGCGTGATGCGTGCACAAACAGACGGACAGAGATACAAAAAAATTTCTCAAATTAATTTTCACTTTTTTTGCTGGAGACAATTAAATTATATAATTTCATATCCCTCTACCAGTGCCAAAAAAAAGAAATGTTAGCAGGTGTTATAAAATCAACATAAAAATCGCACATTACTGTCAAAACTTCAAAAAAAAAATACATTTTTACGATTCTTTGTTTTCGGCAACATGGGAAAATTAAAACAAATACAAAACTTTGTATCGTCACCTTTACCTTTAAAAATTTTACGCACGGTTTTTATGCTTTTAAAAATATCCTTCTAATATCTAACGTTGTACATTATTAAGAGGCTATGATATATTTGAGTCTCAGAAAAAACGAACAAAATTTCACTTTTATTCATTAATTTTGAATTATATTCCTTAGTAGTTCATTTCATTTACAATATTATCACAATAAAATTTTAAAATAATAATAAATTAGGTTAAAACAGCAATAAATAATACTGGGTATAATTTTGAACGATTACACAGATATTTACAATTCCATTTTATTTTCTATACAACTGTACGTCATATGTACCCAAGTAGTTCGAGCTGGTTTTCCTTGTTTTTGATTACTTCCATCGCTTCTATCCACCACTATTGCGATTTATATTTAACGTAATTTCACTTATTTGATAATGGCCATATCGATCGAAACATGTCATGAGAGTTAAAAATGGTGTTTTTGTGAAGTAAAGTGTTTTATTTATTAAGGGGAAATTCGCCAATGTCTTTAGGTTACAAAAAATTTTTTTTTTTAAATTCAGAAATGAGCTGAGTATAAATACCTTTAAAGTCAACACTGCGAAATTTTTCCACCTTGATGGTTCCTCGCATTCTGAAATTTCCAGTGAACAAAAATCAAAAAATCAAGAATTTTCTGAAAATATTCATATTCAGTAATGGCACTAACTAGGGTTTAAGAAAAAAGATAAAAATCCATCGAGAAATGGCATTTTGAAAATAAATTTTCAAAAATCATCGCTTTTTCTCGACTATAAACAGCCGCCATTTTGAAAATATATTACGAAACCAAAAGATTCTCGAGTTCCTGCCAAAATGACGGTATCGAAGAATAATATACACTTTGATTTATGTCGATATCTCAAATACTTTTTGAGATACACAAGGAATCATGACGAAAAACGTATTTTCGAGAAAATAGCATTTAAAGTTTTTTATTTAAATTGAATTATAGTAAAGTGCGTGCACTAAAATGCCCACAACTTTTTGATTTTTCATTTTTTTAAAATAAAAATTTTTGGGAGAATACTTTCGACACCTTAAGGAACATAATTATGAAGAAAAAAAATTCGATAAATTTTCTTTTTTTTAGCGAATCTCTCCTTAATGGCAACTGATCTCCGATTCTTATGAAATTTTGTGGGAATATTCTTGATATTATGATTTATTCAAAATAATAAGTGCAGTACGTAGCCCCTTAAACTCAAATAAATCCAACGATCACACATTTTCTAATGTAAACATTGGTACAACCATTAAGTTAGAGAAGTCGTGGTCTTGGGTCAACAAGAAAGTTTGGTTAAGTCGGCATTACAGCACAGCACAGGTGAATCAAAGTAGGTAGATCGGTGGACCCCACACGTTTAGATGTGTACACAAGGACATACCTACTTAGCGTAGGGACCAATGTCAAAATTTTGTTTACGTTGCGTTATATTTTGGGGCCGATAACAAGGATATAAGTAAGGAAATAATAATTTTTGAATTTTTACTTTATAGTAAATCATAAATAAACAACGATTGTGTTGCCATCTCGTGGTCGCGGTTAGGTACAACATGGTGGGTGGTCGACGACCACTGGTCTTGTATGTCACCATAGTGTGTCTGTGTCTGTCTGTCTGTCTTGTGTATGTTAATTAAATCAATTAACTCTTAATTTTCACCCGCAAACTTGTAATATTTACGTGAATAGACAAAAGTATATTGTCACTTTTGTCGAGTATTACGATATAAACATTTACATGACTGTAAATTTTAATGCAAGTACTTTACGTAATGTTAAATACGTCATCATTGAATTTCCTTTTTTTGAAAATTCACTTATTACAGCGGGTGTCATGGAAAGACCTGAACCCGGGACTCTGGCAGAAATTTGTTTTGAGGCCCCGAAAAACCGAAAATGACCTTCACTAAAATTTCTATATATATATAATAAAGGTATGGTCGTATCGAGATGAAAAAAAAATCATTATGAAGTTCCAAGATTCTAGTTTTGAGATCTTTCGTCCAAAAATTTTTAGGAGTGACAGTTATCGAGTAGTTCTAAGGAATAGCACAAAAAAAAATTTTTGCAAATTTTTTGCTCTTTTTTTTGGTCTACGAGCTTGAAAAATTTTTCTACAGTAAAGCCATGGTATCGACTTGATAGCCTGTTGATTCAGTTTCAATTTCCTTTTCAAAATTTTTCTCTCACGTTGATTTGTTCCGACGATATCCAACTTTGAATGCAAAAGGATCCTTTTTGTTTAACCATTAATATCTCAGTAACCGGTGATTGGACAGAAAATTGAAGGGCAGTTTTGGAATCTGGAATAAATTTCCTACAAGGCTATGTCGCGTACTTTAGGAAAAACAATTTTTTTCATCCTTAATTTTAACCTGAAAAATGTGACAAAAAAGGATTTGTTTCGTTGTTGCAAAAAATTGTCCGCATCCTTGCGAATATTGATTGGGAATCTAATGTCTGTACGAATTTTTATACCTTAACGTACCCTCAATAACCCTACAAATCGGTATATCGATCTGCCGAAAGGGTTTCCTAAACCGTTTTGTTCAACATTTCAGAAAAAAACTTAAAGGAGTAAAATTGAATGACCACAATTGGACAAAATTTTTTTTTTTTTTTTTGCAAAATTTGGCCAGATTTTAATTTTTTTTACACCATTGAAACGAGCTTATGTAATTCATTGAAAGAATTACATAAGCCATGCTTTTAAAACATGATTCTAAGTGAACTAGCTTTTGAGAAAAATTAAGAAATTTACTGAATTTCTTTACAATAATAATGCTTTATTGCGATAACAATATTTATATCTGTTTCATTTTTCCCAAATAAAAATTAACTAACATTTCAAGGCCGTCCTCATCATTGATTTTGAAAATTTGTTCACTCTGTTAGAGAGTTAAACTCTTTTAAATAGATACCGGTTGTTATATGAAATCCGCCAGTGAAATTCGCTATGTTATGCCGGTGCTGCGACAGGGGTATTATTATAGTTACAGCCGTGTTACACTCCACTATAACATGTGATGTTACACGAATCCACCGTAACATGTTATAATATGTGTTACATTAATTATATCATGTAATGGTAGGTACATGTTTTATATCCAAACATTCAAAATATCGAGTGTTACACAAATTTTATTTTGTTACACCAAACCAGAATGGTGGGAGCGCTCAGCAACATTTTTTTTTTTTTTTTTTGGTGATTCAGTTTTGATTGTAAACTATACTAAAGCGCCGTAAATTTACTGAAAACAAACTATGGGTTAGTTAGACACTGGCTTGACCGAATTTGAGGAAAATTTCTTCCACATCAATTCAAATATATTTACGAAAAACTTCCCTATCTATATAGGGAAGTTTACAAATCACTTCCCCACAGAATCAAAGCTTTTTCAATTTTTTAAACTAAATCTTTTAATCATATTCTATCGTAGTAATGGAAAAAGAAATGGTAAAGGCAGGAGCATTTTCCAAATAATTAATTATTTTCAATATATTCTGTTCTATTTGAATCAATAATCCACTTCTTAAGAATGCTGTTCGACTATTTTATCAGTTAATTTTTCGAATTCTTAATTGTCTACTAAATCATTGTATTTTTAACGGTGCTTAAAGAACATTATAAATTACTATAAGCTGAAAACAAAAATTGCTCAAATTAATCGATTGTTTACAATTTATAAACTATTTTTGTAAAAAGATTACGTTTTGGTTTATAATTTTATAAATAAAAAAAATACAAACAAAATACATAATCTTGAAATTAAATTTTTATATGCTCATTAATTTTATACATAAAAGACGCCACTGAAATGAAGTGTCAGTTTAACCTATATATTTTAATTTTTATATAATTTTATTTTTTTCAATATTTTTAACATGCTTTAAATAAAAAAACGAATTCCTTATTTACGTAGAATAATTCGGTATTACCTTTACTTTGTGTAATGTCAAAATTGGTATTTTTCCACTTATTATAAACCTGTTTTTTAAATGAAAAATTTAGAAAAATTAACAAATTTTCGCTAGAAATGGTTGGATTTATTGACAAATACAATATTTACTTACGCAAAGTTCATTATTGTAAAATAATAATTTAATTTTTTTCCGCCAATACCAAATAAGCACACTTTAGACAAATTCACGTGTTTACGTGTATATATCCTATTTTTTTTTGTTTCTTATTTTTTTGGTGGCACATTCAAACGAATCTACGTATTCACTCTAACATATATTATATTTTATCTTGCCTCTCTCTTAATACATAGGTGCCCCATCCATATTCTTCTATATCAATGATCCTAACGTAACATAACTTTGAATATGTGGTATTTGTTTTTGGGGGGCACCCAATAGCTTCTTCCGTAGCGCTAGGTGCACTTATTTATACATGCTTGTACGTAGAAGATCAATTTAGATATTTATTGACATTTTCACGTGGCAATTATTTGTGCAAGTGTCTTATGTTAGCTACAAACGTATTCATTCTTAACTACATATTTGTAAGCATATTGCATGCATCTTGTGAGTCAATACCGTTTGAAATTATAATAATACATATACAACACAAATACATATGTGAAGGGTACAAGTGAAGAACTTGTTGACTAGAATTTCACAAATTTTATAGCAGAACAAAACCAAATCTTTGTAGTATTCCACCCATTTTGGGGTTATTATTGAATTTTTTTTGATGTTCGGCATTACGGGGGAGATTATTTTTGAAAAAAGTACTGGAATTCAATACCAATACGTACTGAAAAAGCTGGAAAACTTCGGATTTTCGCAGGCAAAGGGTAATTTACAAAATAATGAGTTTCAATTATAAATAATTACCCTTATTTGTCCGAAAATGTGGTTTCGATGGTGTTTACCCCCCGTCTACTTATTAGGGTAGATCCTTGTACCTCAGGACAAGCCCATAATTTGAGAACTAATGTTGATTAGTAGTGATATTTAATGAGTATTTGACACAAATACTTAAAATACACGCAGTGAAGTTGGCCATTTTGACTCGTTTCTTCTATGTGCAAGGTTGTGAGATTTTTGCCGTGTCTTTTTTTTTGTAATCCATATAAATTGTCATTTTGCTCGAAGTATTTTGAGGTGAGTAAATGATTAAAGATACAAATAGTTATTATACACATTCGTAACTGTATATTTTGACGTATATCACTGGATTTTCCTAATTGATAAATATAACCACACTTTATTGTATGCAATGGAAATTTGTACCTTGAGACAGCAAATTTTTTGTACCATGGGACGGTCCCAAGGTACAAGGCATTGCTTTTTTTTACAGAGGTTTATAGGTAAGTTTGTTTTCAATATTTGTCTTTATTTGCCGCGAAGTAAGAACAAAGTCACCCGGTCAAAGCCCAATGAAGAAAACGTCATTTTTTTCTATAATAAAAATGATTGCAAGTAAAACCAAACAATTTTATTGCTCTTAAAAAAATTGAATATATATTTTGCTTTCAGGGCTTAAAATGTCTTGCATAGTTTGTTCCAAGGTACAACCATTGGTGTCCCAAGGTATAAACTGTGATTTTACCTTGGGACAAATATCCTCGATTCTTCAAGTTTTCGCAAAAATGAAACACAATATCGTGATATATTGTATCATAATATTAAGATGCTATTGTGTGCTTAGAGAATTTTCAATATTCGAAGTTATACATCAATTTTTACTCAAGTTATGATGTTTTAAACGAAAGTGTCCCCAGGTACAAGAGTCTCCCCTACTACAAGATTTTTTTTTTTTTAATTTTACAAAAGTTTCCCAACTTTTCCGCACAATGCCGAACATTAGTTTTGTTTTCATAGCCAAAAATATAGGTATGGAGTCTCAATTCTAGCAAAGTGATTACACCTTTTCATTTTTTATATTATTTCTATTATGGTTTCCATAGTTATGTTTTATTTTTGTTCCCGAAATCCTTGAATATCCTGAAGATGGCTGAACCAGTTTTCATCAAACCTAGCTAAAAATTATTCCACAATAGATAGTTTTCAAATAAAAATACGCTGCCAATGGGGTGTGGCACACAGCTTCCTCGTACTCGTAAAAGACTTGAAAACAGTATACTACCAAATATATATACCGTGAAATTATATTTTCGCCTTAAAGTTCATAAAAAAATTGTTGTAACTCAAAATATTTAAAAGGTAAATTATAAAATAATAGCTAATCTCCAAAATTTGAGGGAACTGGGACTAGCAGTAAATAAGATATTGACATTTAACGGGACTACATGGTGGCGCCGTGGATACTATTATTCCGAATGCAATGAAATTTGTAGGGGACCATCTACGAACCAGACCGCATAATTTTTGATAATTTCATAAAAAAAGAATTGAATAGTTCAGAAGTTATGCCACTTAGTGCAAATTGGCGACACACAGACGGACGGACGGACGGACGGACACCAAACCAAAATTGTTCAGGGAAGCTCTAAAACGTAAAGTGTGCGTAAAAAATTTTATTTTAAAGGGAAAAAATTTTTATTCTTCAAAAGTGATCTCAGTGCTTCCGCTATTTTAGCCTCGGAAGCAAAAAAAAAACCATTGTAGAGATAAATAATGGTTTAACCCACATGTAAACATACATACAATTTCCAACTTAAGTTCCGTCGTCGATAAAAGATGGATAAACTGGAGTTATCAAGTTCTTCCCTGGTACCCTTCATACATCCATAATTATTTACATTTATTTTGATATTGTATGCTGTTCTAGTTGCAACTGAAAACATTCTAAATAAATATTTCTATAGTATCTATTTAAGTTATTGTATAATTAGACAATTAATTTGTACATAATATGAAAGTAGGTATCAGTTAACATGGAACTGAGAAATATAGGTAAGAAAACTCAAAC
This sequence comes from Brachynemurus nebulosus, assembly GCA_035578155.1. Lineage (NCBI taxonomy): Eukaryota > Metazoa > Arthropoda > Insecta > Neuroptera > Myrmeleontidae > Brachynemurus > Brachynemurus nebulosus. Next base: position 136,296 of record JAPWDM010000008.1, on the reverse strand, counting down.
TGTTTCCTATAGGTAGGTAAAATTATAACTTGAGTCACACTGAATTTATGGCACTTAATATAATTATGTAGTAAGCTGCAGTATTGTAAACCGACATATTATGTACATACAGAAATAAATCAAGATTTAATGCTAATACCATTATATAGTACACATAATTACGTACTACCGTATGTATAGCTACATCAACATCAAACAGATATATAAGTATTAGCTTTCATGTAAACATGTCACTTGTGTATAGGTAAGGTCACGTATATTGGCACGAACTTTACTTGCAGTGAATGTACAGTTTTCACCGGATCTTGACGTTTTGGGACCTAAGAAATCTAGGAGACCAAAAATTCGAATGAAAATTTTCCAGTCCTTGGTATACAGAGTGTAAAGTATATAAATCTCGCTACGAAAATAGTGGGTAGATCTCACCCGCATATGTAAAAAATATTTGCCAATAAATTTGAACCAAAACTGTTTTTTTTTTTAACAGAAAAAATTTGATACTAAATATGGATCAAAAAAGTAATCTTTAAATTTTTTTTTTTTTTAATCTGTCTCTGACCATCTCATGTTTGTAAGATAAATTTTCGGTTTTCTTGAAAAAGATCTGAGAAACACATTTATGACCTTAACATTTTTACAAAATTTTATCGAATTTTAACCAATAAAATTATTTTGTGCCTTTGATATTAAAACGGTATTTATGTATAATTTAGTCAAGGCCGTACTCAGAAAAATTTTGAAATATCATGTAGTCAGTCAATTTGTGATTTTCTCAAGCTGTTAGTTTCGAAGAAATTCCAGTGGTTTTAGTGTCTACAGGATGCTATGAGTCACCCCTCAAACGGACGAGAGTCATTTATTTTACACCCTGTATATGTTGACGTCTAAGTTAGTGGTTCTAAAGTTATCACGATTCTTAACTTTTAGGAAAAATATTGTACTATAACCTAATGTAATAAATTGTCCCGATCAATAAAAGAAAAATTTAAATTCTCATTTTGAAAATTGCCAATAAACAGTGAAAGTTTTTGGAACTAATGAAAATTTTAAAACGGGAATGAAATTATACGGTTGATCAAGCCAACCTCTTAAGTATCAACAATGTATATCAAAAAATTTTTGTTCCTATATGTAAGTACATATTATTTTAATCAAAAACTGTTTCTATTTGATAATCAAATTTACTAATTTACTTAAAGTAGGTATATATATACAAACAGGTATATAAATCAAACAATTATAGGCATATATATATTTATATTTATATATTATGTATATATATAAATTCATATATAAATATCAAATATGTATTATTTAACCCACGCAAATATTTGTTAGTTTTTATTTGAAGTACGAACTGTTGTGACATTACATATATTTATATCGTATAATATAGGAACCACCTAAACGAAACTAAACTAAATACTAAATATATAACCTTACTTTATAATGTAAATGTGTACAAATCTGTAATTTTTATTTTATTATTTTTTGCTTCATTGATTTCAATTAAATTTCGTCTGCTAGTAGAGGATAATATCTATATTAACCCTAGAATCATACGTACTCGTCAAAACGACGAACGAACTTCTCTACCTGCTCCAATACTACAACTTGTCAGTACCTGCTTGCTGTGAAACTTCTGTTATCTAATTTATTTGTTATTATAACACATAAGACGTGTAAATTTTGTTTATGGCTATTGTCGTTTTTCTTTATACTGAAATAGTGTGCCGACGATGTATGATTAACCTATATTGCACTCCAGACTTTAAAGATTTTGCACTCCACATATAAAAGTTTTCCTAATTTTTCTAAAATTTATTAAAGATATGGATGTTATAATTAATTTATTCAATGATTATGATAATGTGAAAGATGATTACAGCTGTTTGACTTATAGAGACGACATAATACTGAAATTTTAATATATTGAATCGAAAACTAAAGAATGTGTTTCGAATGACTTAATAAAAGATTAACAATTTATTTTATGGAAAATATTTTAATTTTTATTATTTTTTGAGATCTTATTCGAAAAATTACTAACAAATTTTAGAAAATTTACAAATGTGCCTAATGAGTAAATAACTACATATCTACGGGAATATTTGTAACGGAGAAATTTCACATTCTGTAAAGTCACACATATCCACTGACTCATAATAGTTCCTAAATTAATTATTTGAAAGACATGTCTTATGATACAATTGATGTACTTATCTATTTTTTAATTTTTATAATGAAAATATGCTTTGATAAAAAGATTAAAAAAATTAATAAATATTTATATTAAGAAATTTTTCCAAATCCAATTTTTTTAAATATTTTGTTCGCTTTTGTAGTATTGTTATGTAAAAAAATGTTTTCTTCAAATAAACTCTAAAACTCCCCGTAAAAAGTCCATTCGTCGAAACGACGCCGATGTATGATTAACTTGACTCGTTGACCAGCGTATGATTCTAGGGTTAAAAATTTACAATTTTAAGATCCAACTCTCAAAAACATGGGAAATATTTTTATTTAAAATTTGGATAAAAATATAAGTAAGATATAATCAAGTTATTTATAATGTTTCGTCAAAATGGTTATAGCTCAAAGGTAGAGTATCGGAGCGCGTATAGTGAGGTACTGGGATCGAAGCTCGATACAAGTGATTATTCAGTTTTTTTTTTTTTTTCAACAATTAATTTATAATTATGTTAATAAAATTAAATTACGAAATATTACTTGTCGCAAAATTAATGAATTAATATAATTGTTCTTAAAATCTTTTTTTTTTCGAAGTGAGTATATCACAATATTCACAATATAAACACAAGTCAATTAGCTACATTAAAACTTTTAAAATATGAACTTTTTACATTTTAAGTTTTAATTTATCTAATTGATTTTAATAAAAATTAGATTAATTCAATAATTTTACAACATAATTAATAAATTAATTGTTATTAGAAAAAAAAAGAAAAATTTGAAAATAATCACTTGTATCTGGATTCGATCCCGGTACTCCACTATCCATATTCCTTCAACCTTCAACCTTCAAAATTATTTTATTATATGTTAAGAAATTACAATTGATATTTACAATAAATATTTACAATAATTACTTAAATTAAAGATTAATAGCGCTAAGCGCTTTCATTACTATCCATATTCCGATGCTCTGCCTCTGAGCTATACCCATTTTTCCGAGCCATCATAAATAACTTGATTATATCGTACTTATATTTTTGTCCAAATTTTAAATAAAAATATTTCTTGTGTTTTTGAGAGGTGGATCTTTTAATATTGTAAATTTTTAAGACAGACCACTAGTGTGACATTTTTAAAAAGTCAAAATTTTTTTTGCATATTTCGATAGTCTAAACCTTTAAAAATACCGTACTAAAATTTCAAGTACATATCTGAAATAGTTTTTAAGTTACAGCCATCCGAAGAGTGGATTCTGATTTTCATTGTTAACTTTGAAGTACTGAGAAATGTATGAAAGTTGATAGTTCGGGAGTTTCTGGACGTGGCTACCAGTCCACATGTTGTGGAGAAGCTAGACCCTGACACATTTAAACGACTCATCTAGTTTTACTATGGCCGTTATAGTGAGTACATCGTAAACAATTTTAGTAAAAATTCTCAGTGATTAAAACTAAAAGGTAAGGTAAAGAAAAACTACATTTTTCAAATTTGCTGCAGTTGTAACTCGAAGACAAATCATCCGATCGATTTGATTCTTATTTCAACTTCTTTTACATATGTTTCTTCGTGCCATGAACCTCCAGTTTTCGGATCGAATAAAAAATGTAATTTTTGCAGGCCAAAAATTATCAAATTTGAATTTTTTTTTTAAACTCCGCCATTTTGTTAAATTTCAATTTTTTTTTTCGATTGAGGTTCACGGTACGAGCAATATCTTCTAGTTTAATAAACTTTTTGTTTTTTTTCTGCAGCAGTTGAGGGACTTCTTTTTCGGAGCGTTGGAAAATTGCAAATAACTCGCTGAATTTTCAATTTTTCGGTCCAAAAATTTTATTATTTATTTACTATATATCCATAAATATATCCGTAAAATACTAAAGCATTCCATGCAGTAGTTTTCTTTAAAAAAAATTCCCAAACATTCCCTTTTTTTCAGCCGGTCACACTAGTGGTCCCCCTTAATATTGATATTATACTCTGGTAGCAGATGAAATTTGATTGAAATCAATGACGAAAATACCTGAACCTCTGCTTGTAAGACTTTTTAGTAATTTGAGACCTCTTTGGCACGGTGGTGTTTGTTATAAATGGCCTTTTTAAAGCGATTTTACTGTACTACAGATACTGATACACTGAATTCATTATAATACGACACTATATTTAATTTATACGAAAATTATATACTTAGTTACATAAATATATATACATATTATATATATATGTACACAATTTATTAAGTATATATCTATATTTGTTGATGTTTACCTTCAATATTTGAGATTTGTTTAGGTATTTATAATTATCCAAAAATAAATAGTAAAGAAAACAGATCGTCCAAATATATAATTAAATAAATATACATATAAATATATTGTTATTAAAATGTTTATCCTACACTGTTGATTATACGCTTAATTGTATAGTGCCTTCCCCCCCCCCCCCCGTTCACTAACATACCTAACCTCACCTCACCTGTATCTACTTGTTGATAATGGGCAAATAATTGTTATTTTATAACGTTTATTAATATATAAATATTATAATATTTTGCTTGCTTCAGTTGGTACTGACTTACTGAGTACATATTTGACAGATGGAATAATTAATAATAAAAATTTAATTGGCATAGGTCAGTTCAGTAACAACGTCGCAAAATATGTAAATATTTATTTATTTATTTTTATTTATTTACCCCAGACATGCCAAATAAATTTTTTTAATGGACAAAAAGGAAATGTAGATAAGTATATAGGTAATCAAAGTTATTGACGTGAAAACCGTGAAAACTTTTCGTTTGAGACGAAAAAGTTTCATAGGAAAGTGATAGAAAATTTTATGCTCTGTATTTTTGATAATAACCACCGTTTACGTAACTTGCACCAGAAACGAGATAATTACGAAAAAGTAATTGTATGACGCAATGGTGACATGTCACTACTAGGATTTGTTAATTAAAAACTATATAACCCCGATAAAGAGATAATATTTATTGTTGTGTGTATGTGTATTGAACTATAAAACGTATATTCTTTTGTTTTTAAACACTACGTTGTACAAGAACAGACTGTAATATTTCTAAATTTCTTTGTTTTAAGTAAATTTCTTTTAATTCGTCTGGCGACTCTGTCCGTCGCGCGACATAAAGAGATCGCACAATTTTGTTGATATTTCATTCATTGAAAATGATAAAGAGACTCCAAAAACACAATTTCATTGTGCCCCGTCTTTTAAAACGATATAAACAATACACTTTGGAATCTGTTGTATGGATATGGAATTGTATACGTAGATGAATGTGCTCTACTGAAACACTACTTTACAATAGGAACAGGGTGTTACAGAAATTGTCATTCAAAATTGGGATGGGTGTCTTTTCTATTTAATTTTTCACACCAAAAATTAAGGCTCGATCCACACTATAGTTCCGATATCGATACGTTCCCACTCCAATATAATTTTGTGTGTTCACATTACAGTGCTGGTACCTGGTCGCTCTCTATTCACACTATGGTGCCACTCTCGCTCCATTCTCGCTCCACTTTCGTTCCGGTCTTGCTCCGATAAAAAATATTTTTTACATATTTTAAACACTATTGTATTAGGAGAACATAATATCATAATACATATCTCTTAGTTAATTAGTTATATGTATCAAGACGTCGCTTCGTTGTGTTGTATCATGTTTTCCTAATAACAATAATTTTCAAATGAATGAAGAAGGCTGAGAAACGGAGTGGAGTAACGCTCCAATAAAATATTACCTGAGTGGTATTGGTATTGGAGCGGTACTGGAGCGGTATCGGAACGATGATGTGAATACATTCATTATTTATCAAATCGAGAGCGTAGCGATATCGTACCAAGAGCGGAGCGATAATGTGAATCGGCCCTAAGTCTTGTAAGCCATGGGATCAGTTTAGTACTGAAGGTCACATGCTTTCCTTAAGATGCAGCGGGAAAAACCAAATTTTATGAAAATTCTTTCAGATAATAACGACATTCACACACTTTGGTTTGTACCACATCCAATTTTTTTTTTTTTTTTATTTTTGAAAATAATGTAAAAATTAAAAATTAACTGGGAAGTTAATTTGTTCATTTATCATCAATGTAATGTAACTTCTGAAACACACTGTCAAATATTTTATGTGTTATACTCAAAAAAAGTGTACTTGATGTCAAACACATGAGCGCGGGCAGACTTGTGTGAGTAGGTTGTGAATAAGTGGCCCTTGTACAATACACTTTAGTAAACATGGCGTTTTAAAAGTTTTTTCTTTTTTTTTTTTTAAAATAAAATTCTGAGAACTACTGTTTATAAATAGACATTTAAGTCTACAAGATGACTTAAGATGGTTTAATAATAATTAAAATAATAGATATTGTTTCCTTTTTCAGATGTTACAATGTTACATGCTAATTAAAGAAATGAGTTCCTCGAATTCGAAAACAATATCAGCTATCGTCAATTGTATTCTTGAGCGTATTGAAATCAAGCAAATAGGTACTGAGACGATTGAAAACGGTATGTGTATTGCCTATATTCAGGGGGAAACAAGTTCCTTCAACACTCCTTTCCCAACCGGTCGAATACTCACTCCATCAGTCATGTTTATAAAATTATATTGTAACTGCAGTGCGGGGGTGTAAAGGGGAGGGGGGTACGGACATGACATGGGTAAGGACATGGGTGTCTATAGATGTATTTGTGTAAGAGTACAATTTTATGAATGCGTAGGACACTTGTTTAAAAGCTCTTGTATAGGAAAAAAAAAATAACGGGGAAATTATTATTACATACGAATATTAGAAAGATTATAAAATACACTGCGTGATGGTAAGTGAGTACCTACTACAGTACAGACAAAAAGTTACGGCTGACAATGCATATAAACATGCCAGTTAAACATCGATGTCAATAGGGGTTACTTTAAAATAGTTTTATGATGAGTAAATAAATACAGGTGTTACTGGTTCGAATTGTTGATGTTCCAATAGTAATTTAATTTTAAATAAATGTTAGTAAACATTGAGTAAGTACTTCGAAAAGATATAAATCTTAAATCAATCAAAATAGTCTTAAAATATGTCAGAGTAACAGTTTCGGTTTACGGTGTTCCGTGATTTTTATTGGCAATATTTTTGAACCTGGAGTGTATTTTGTGAATGGCGAAAAATAATAATATGCACTATAGTATAATATAAAACCACACTGCATATTAGACACTTAAAACTCAGAGCTGTATAGCTCCACACATATAATATAAGTAATAATATATTGATTTGTATTTGAACATAATATTTAACATGAGTCTATATGACGTATAGTATACCTACTATACCATAAATCGGGTTGAATCGGCACGAATTTAAACTTCACATCGTATATTTTTGTATTTCTATTACGAGTACCTACCTACCTGTTCTTTAATATACAATCGAATCGCGTTATGAGTCCGCTTACGGGGCTGTAGGAGAATATAATCCTAATTTTTAATAAATACATTTACTTTACTGCGTTCTATAGTTTGTGTGACAGGAGTTTAAACGAGACTGTTGTTCACACATATTTCCTTTGAAAGTTTTTTTAAAGGCTTTCGTAGAAATTGTAAATAATATTGTTAGTCAAATAAAGTTTGCAATATAATCCGCGCGATGAACGAACAAAACTTGCTTTGGTCAACTACACATGTATTATGTAAACACGGACCTATAAAAAAATTCTTTTAGTAAATAAAAAGATTCTGACAGGATGATTTATGCGTTGCACTAATCGTACGCTTGCTAGCTCATTATTAAACATCAACACCAACGTTCCGGTCTCATATTTTCGGTCATGGGGGGGGGGATGTTTACAATAGGAATATAGGTGAGTGGACTCATAATACGATTCGACTGTATTTAAAAATTTACGTGGGCATGGTCACTTTCCTGCTTTTTGAAAAAAAAAATAGTGGTTTTTGATAAAAGCGTGAATTAGGACCATCAGTAGGGTTCACCAAAATTGAAATTGAAATATAATTTAGAATTTGTCGTATTTACTTATACTTGTTACATCCAAAAACAGAATACTTCATAATTTTGTCCCGATATAGCCCATTTTACGGTATATTATTATATGACGTCTGTATTGTATGGCTCCATGCATGTCTCTATCACTTATTATTTCCTCTCGAGTACTTTACAAGTCACTGATTTTATTATATACATATTATAGTACTAAACGTACTGAATAGTACTGAGAACTACTGAGTGCATAATATATACACATATGCATAATATTGTATTATTTTTATTATATAACTTACACCCCGTGCTAGACACCCCCGCCCCCCACCCACCACCCGTCAACCACGGCCCTGTTGTCGAACGTACACAAGTATGCGCCTAGATTTTTATTGTTTTAGTGAAGTGTTCTGCTGTAATGTACCTACATACTTGTGTTTTTTAGCCAACATTTGTTTAAAATGGAATACTTATCGTAAATTCAATTTTTGATAAAACATAAATTTTGCAATATAGGTACATTCTTGACTAATTGTAAGAGATTTCAAACTGATTTGATTCGATTTGGAAATGGTGAAGTTCCGAAGATATAGGAGTTCTTAAAAAAGCTTCAACTAAAACGTATAGGTTTAGGTGTGTAATTACACTGGCTTATAAAAATTAACAAATAAGTTAAACATCCATTCTGTTTTTTCTTGATAAGCATGAAAGAAAGTTTTTTTTAATCCAATGAATATGTTTTTAAAATAATACAACCCAAAATTTTTTTATTTATTAATGTTTTTCTTTTACAAAATGTCGACATCTATGTATATCCAAACAGAGAAACATTAATGACACTAGGAGTTGCGAAACGATATACAAACAGGTGTGTAATATGAGTAATATGACACATAGAGTGACATCTAGACGTCAATGTAGGAAACATAGAATGGTTTAAGTATCAGACATAAATAAAGGATCAGAATACTGTATTCAACAAAAATTGTTTAATATACATATATATGTATTTCTTTAATTAAGTAAGGAAACATTAAATGCGAGGTGAATTTAAATTGAAAAATAATCATTCTATTAATAATAATTTTTGTTATCAGAGGTTTCTTGCAGAAATAACTTCATTAATATATAAGTGTCAAAACTGTTCGGACATATGATCGCGTTCCGGTATACGGGCTTTTACGTTACTCCTGTTTCAACAAAAGTGTCCTTTCCTGATGCCCAGAGCGGATATAGGGGACTAGAAGAATACTACCTTAAAACTTACAAGTAAAGGTCCCGAGGCCGGACCTATCGATTTCGATGAAACTTAAATATATTGTAGAACTCTAAAAACTAAGGGACACGTATTTTTTTTTATCTGCGGAAAAACGGTTTGAAGGGGTGAAATCGCCCTCTAAAAATTGGGGTAAAAATTTAATTTTTCAAATATCTCGAAAACAGTAAGAGATAGAGCAAAAGTTTAAATTGGCGATATTACTCTTTTTTAAAGAGCTATCTATTGATATGTAATTTGTTCATATTACATCAACAGGGGTGGTTGGGGGTTAAAATTTGGGGGTTAATTTTGCAAAAAGGGGGTGAAAAATAAACAATATGAAAATTTTGTTTACAGATTTGAAATCTACGTCAAAAAATCTAATTGACCTATTTTTGCTCAACGCCCTAATATTAAGTATAGGGGTAGTTAATTAGAGGGTGACTATGTCGAATAGTCGTACAATTTGGGTATTTCAAGAAGTTCTTCGTCATGGAAAATAGCTTAAGACAATTAGAATAACGTAGAAATAAAATTCTCGAATTCAAAATTGAGTTTGAGCAACATTGGAGAGGGGGTGAGTCACCCTCTTAAATTACATACTATAGTTTATATACACTAATTTTTGCTATTAACACACTGATAGTGGGTAAAATAATGTCACAATAAGTGGTTCTGAAGTTGGACTATCATATGTAAGGTATTTATTAGGTTTTTTTTTGATAGATATTATAGTTTTCCTTATCGAAAATTATCGATACCGAAAATTACATAACCTAACCTAAAATAACGAAACCTAATAAAAACCTTACACACGATAGTCTAACTTCAGAACCATCTATTGTGACATTATTACCCCCTGTCAGTGTGTTAATTGCAAAAATTAGTGTATGTAAACTAGTATGTAATTTAAGAGGGTGACTCACCCCCTCTCCAATGTTGCTCAAACTCAATTTTGAATTCGAGAATTTCATTTCTACGTTATTCTAATTGTCTTAAGCTATTTTCCATGAAGAAGAACTTCTTGAAATACCCAAATAGTACGATTATTCGACATAGTCACCCTCTAGTTAACTACCCCTAGACTTAATATTAGAATATTGAGCAAAAACAGGTCAATTAGATTTTTTGACGTAGATTTCAAATCTGTAAACAAAATTTTTATATTGTTTATTTTTCGCCCCCTTTTTGCAAAATTAACCCCCAAATTTTAACCCCCAACCACCCCTGTTGATGTTATTTGAACAAATTGCATATCAACAGATAGCTCTTTAAAAAAGAATAATATCGCCAATTTGAACTTTTGCTCTATCTCTTACTGTTTTCGAGATATTTGAAAAATTAAATTTTTACCCCAATTTTTGGAGGGCGATTTCACCCCTTCAAACCGTTTTTCCGCAGATAAAAAAAAATACGTGTCCCTTAGTTTTTAGTATTCTACAACATATTTAAGTTTCATCAAAATCGATAGGTCCGGCCTCGGGACCTTTACTTGTTAGTGCTATACGACACCTGGCATTAATAACTGACATCTGAAACGAGGAGCATTTAAATTTTGGATATTTTCTGAGTCCACGATGCCCTCTAAAGTAATATTTAACTCATGTTCTTTTTTTGGTGGTCTCAATAATATTTGAGCAAAATTTGGTCAAGTTCACATCTACTCGTCTACTTTAATCCTTTTTTGGATCTCTAGGACTCTGACGGATAATTTTGATCTCACGTTCACTGCTCCCCTATCTTAATAGTATTTGGAAAAAAATTAGTTAAGATCTGTCCAACCACTTATTTTAGGCTATATTTGGGTTTCCGGGATTCTATGTAATCTAATGTAACATAGCCTGTGAAAGTCTAGATTTGTTTAACAGTAAACGGCGAATTTGTTTAGCCTTCAAAATTGGTTTGGCAATTGATTCTGAGTGCTTTTTAAGTCCCCAGGCCCCTGGGAGACGCTGGGGAAAATAATTTCAAAATCGGTTAGGTAGTCTATTTTCGGTATCTTTTGGGTCTTCAGAGCCTTGGAGAACCACATGATCTCATATAATACGTAGCCTAAATAAATCTGGAATACTTGTCTAACATTTGGAAAATCGTTTGAGTAGTTTTCTTTAGATCCTAGTTAGGTTTGTAGGGTCCAGGGGATCACATAAAAAAGGTCTTTAAACTATTATTCTATGTCAACTAGTTTCCGAGAAAAATTAATTTTTATAAACGGGCATTCGCTATGTTATGCAGGATGCTGCGACAGGGGTATTTTGAGTTTAGTTCAAACATACAAATTCTCTTTACCAAAAAAGATTGATCGACCATTCAGAACTTACCGGTTTCCAGTTTCAACATTTTCCTATACAGGTAATGGATCTTGTTTCCATGAATTTCCTTCGATGGAAAGAGTAACATTTCATCAATTTAAAAATTTCGTCTATCTCTCATAGTTTTTCAGATATCTTAAGAAATACGGATTTGAACCTCCAGCTATACACTAGCGAATTTTCAAAAAAAAAAAATTAACTTAGTAAAATAAAAAATTTAGTAAAATTTTGCGGGCCTATGCCGAAGCGGGCCCTGGGGAGGACCGCCCCCCCCCCTCGCTACGCCACTGACAATACCACCTTAATTGTTAGGTATATATAACGTACAATATTTATTATATAGTTAAATGAATACAAATGTGTTTATTTAAATAAAATGTATCAATAATAATAATAATGTAAGGTTAACACAAAAAGAAGTTGGCCACGGCAATTAACCATTTGCAATATGTTAAATAATTACCACGGTGTGGATATAATATAAATCTCGGCCCTGGCCTCCAAACCCAAGCAATAACTGATAAATTATTTCGATACTACTTACATGATATTGTAACAATTGTGTCCGAAAGATAAGAAGGGGAGAACTGATCAGAACGTTTTTACAAACATATCCATATGTGTTATTTTAATAGATTGGGGTGTAAAGCGGCGTGCAATTTAGTTAAAGCGGTTATTAAACTATTTAGTAGGCGTTAAATAATGAACGAATTCACTGTACAAAAGGGGGCCAGCCAGGGCCGTTGTGTACCCGTTCCGATCTGATCTGATCGCATATATATATAGTTTTTGGTATAAACATTTTTATTATATTCAAAATAATAATTTATAAAAGAAAATACAGAGGGTTGAGAGCATTATTACGAATCAAAAGATTGTTACAATTGAAAAAAAAAAAATATGCGACCGTATTAAAAGTATACTACAAGTGATACATAAATTGTGCGAGTACAAACATCGCCAACGGAATTTGTACAAGAAATAGTCGAGGAAGCAGAGTACGGGCAGTAATGAACACATAATTTTGTGTAAAGTAAACAGTACTTTGGTCACCATATCCCAATTAAAGGTAATTTTCTGGTTTAAAGAAATGAATTCCGATTGCATTTTTCAAATTGAACAACAAAAAACAAACGATGACGTCATTTACAAACGACGCAGACAGGAGGGACCTAGATTCATTAGTTATATTTTGTTTTGGTTTTTTTCGTTTGTCAGTAGTAGTTTTGTTGCAAAAAGAGCTCTGTATTGGAGGCTTCCAGAGGAGCTAGTCCGCCATTGTAACGAAAAAACGAAAATTCATAAGAGGAGGAGAGGTTCAGGTATGGTCGTCACCGATTTTGATAAAATTTAAAAAATATATACTTAAAGTTTAAAAAGTATATACAGGTAAGATATAATCAAGTTATTTAATGCATTTCATCAAAATACCTGTAACTTAGTAGTAGAGCGTCGAAGTGCGGATAGTGGGGTACCGGGATCGAATCCCGGTACATCTTATTATTCAATTTTTCTTCTTTTTTTTTATAAACTTGATTATTGTAGTTTAACTTATGTGTTTATATTCATATTGAAAAAAAAAAAAATTTAAGAAAAATTATTTTAATTCATTAATTATGCAACAAGTATAATATTTCTTAGCTTGATTTTGTTAATTAACATAATAAATTAATTATTATCAAAAAAAAAGAAAGAAAAATTAAATAATAAGTTGAACCGGGATTCGATCCCCGTACTCCACTATCCGCACTTCGGCGCTCTAACACTAAGCTACAGGCATTTTGATGAAATGCATTACATAACTTGATTATACCTTACCTGTACTTTTGTCTAAACTTTAAATAAAAATACTTCCTATGTTTTTTAAAGGTGGACCTTAATATTGTAAATTTTTAATATTGATATTATACTCTTCTAGCAGACGAAATTTGATCAAAATCGATGACTACCATACCTGAACCTCGCCTTGTGAGCGTCAAGAGTTCCACCGTAATATTTATACCTACATGGAATAAGAAGAAATGAAAGCTAGTAATGAAATATGCATATTCTGATGACGAGATCTATACCACCTGTACGAATACAAAACCTAAAAACAATAGGCGTGTTTAATAAATAATCGGCACAACTGAACAGGCAATTTGTAGTTAAGACCAAAAAAATGAATACCACTTTCTAAAGCCGTAGATATTTCTTCAATTTTTATAGATAACAACCAAAAAACCGTCGAGATATGACCACGGTACCAGATGTACAGAGGTTCCTTTTCCACTACACTAAACTACCCCCACACCCTCCCCCCTCATATATCTGATTCTGATATACTTTTTATTTATTTAATAATATTATTATTATCAATATAGATTTAATAGGGCTATTTACCGCGGGTTGCAATCGTTCGTCGGTAGGGTGTTACACCTGCTGCTACTTAGCCGATGTCAGTCCAAATCAAAGTGTATGTTTAACCCTTAAATTGTATTCAATTTAACAAAACCCTATTATTTGCGTATTAGAATATTGTGAATGCCAATTTTTTGTTGTATGTTTATTTCTATATATCGTTAACCCTAGAATCACACGTTGGTCTACGAGAAACGTTAATCATACATCGGCGTCAATTTGACCAAAAAACGAACAAAATATTTAGAAAAAATTGTATTTGGAAAAAGTTTTTAATATAAATATTTTATCAAAGTATATTTGCATTATAAAAATTAAAAAATAGATAAATACATCAATTGTATCATAAGACATGTCTTTCAAATAATTAATTTAGGAACTATTATGAGTCGATGGACATGTGTGACTTTACAGAATGTGAAATATCTCGGTCACAAATATTCCCGTAGATACACGGAGAGAAAATTCCTATAAAAATTACTGTGCTCAGCACTACAATCGACGTGTAAAAGACGAACATATTCAATTCTGTAAGATAAAAATATAAAGATTATAATTAATCATAAAAAATTTAAAGGATGGAATGTTCTTTTCGTAATATTATCTCCGTAAAATTTGTAAAACAGCACAGTAAAAAGTTCCATTACCGACAAAAAAATAATTTTTAATTGTTTTTATTAAAAAAATTACCATGCTAACATGCTAATAATAGAAAGAAAAAAACAGAAAGAAGGTTGGTTGTGTTGGGAACGCTGTAATGAAATGTACCTCAATCAGCGAGTTACATGCGAACCATAGGTGTGAACTGTGGAAGAAACTTTGTCAGACAGTTCGCACCAAGCACCTTGATGCAGCTAGTAGTCAGTTTCTTTTACACTCTCTTAGGATGATGTCATCGTTTAATTCATCTTTTTGTTATTTACCTATCTTTATTATATGTATTAGAATATATTGTTGGCAATCATTTTTGTATACATGTTTTTACAGGTACAGTGCAACCAACATAAGGTCGCAAAGGTCAGATGCGCAAATGAAAGAGTACGACAACAAGAATTAAACTATAATATATATGCATAAGAGTGTGATAAAAGTTGTGTTAGCACCACATTAAATTTTACCATGCTAGCACATATTTTTCTGAAATTTTCTCTACAAAAATTATAGGATTTTTCTCTCCGTGTATGTAGTTATTTACTCATTAGGTACATTTGTAAATTTTCTAAAATTTGTTAGTAATTTTTCAAATAAGATCTCAAAAAATAATAAAAATTAAAATATTTTCCATAAAATAGATTGTTAAACTTTTATTAAGTCACTTGAAACGCATTCTTTGGTTTTCGATTCAATATATATATTAAAACTTCAGTATTTTCAAACAGCTGTAGTCATCTTTCAATGATCATTATTATTGAACAAATTAATTATAACATCCATATCTTTAATAAATTTTAAAAAAAAAAATTAAAAAAACTTTTATATGTAAAGTACAAAATCTTTTAAGAAAAAAACCTACGTTAATCATACATCGTCCCCAAATTGACGCACACTATTTTAATATAAACAAAACGACAGCAACTATAAACAAAACTGAAACGTCTTCTGTGTTATCATATAACAAATAAATTAGATACCAGAAGTTATAGAACAGACAAGTAGCGACAAGTTGTAGTATTGGATTGTAGTCATTAGTTGTATGATTCTAGGGTTAAGTTTGCTTGCATATAATGTATCATATGTTTATGAAAATATCAAATGAATTTTTAATTATTTATATACCTGCTTAGTTTGATTAAATGAAAATATTATCCTTTGTGCTTATTAGTACGGTAAAATATTACGTAATTGCATGACTTAATGCGATAAAAAAAAATACACAACAAAATTAACAGTTGGTCATGGTTTTTCTATCAATTCATGATTATTTTTATTTTTTTTTAGATATAATTTTAGATCAGGACGAAACTGACACCGGAAACTGAAAAATTCTTTTGGGGGTTCCGAAGAAAAAATCACGGGACCCTTATAATTTCGTCATATCGTCATACGATTCTTAATTTCTTGAGGTATTGCACTTTCACGTTTTTTTTTCTGGTCTAAACTCTATTTTTCGCGAAGATTCGGAAAATTTTTAGGCCTTTACGAATGTCCTACTTTTACGAAATCTGGTGAAAATATTGAAAGTCTCAAACCGTTGGACAAGTTCGTTAACCAGACACGTCCGATACCCGGAACATGGTTTTTAGGGTATTTCTCGTGTAAAGAATTAGTTTTTTGCCATAATTTCCACTTATTCAAAAATTTTTGCGAAATTTTTTTACACCATTGAAAAGAGGAGAAAAAATCACATAAAAAAGGTCATTAAACTATTATTCTATGTCAACTAGTTTCCGAGGAAAACTAATTTTTGTCAACGGAAATTCGCTATGTTATGCAGGATGATGCGACAGGGGTAATTTTACATTTTTACATGTAAAACCAGATAAATCCACACAACTCTGTGATTTTAATATGTATTTTATTTATAGATCATAATTATCTTTACAAATAAGAACATATTCAGGGGTATTTTTACTTTTTTACATGTAAAACCAGATGAAATCACACAACTCTGTGATTTTAATATGTATTTTATTTATAGATCATATAATTGTCTTTACAAACAAGAACATATTCAGGAGTATTTTTACATTTTTACATGTAAAATTTATTTGAAAATTGAAATCACACAATTCTTTGTGATTTTAATATGTATTTTATTTGTAGATCATATAATTATCTTTACAAACAAGAACATATTTAGGGGTATTTTTACATTTTCATATGTAAAACCAGATGAAATCACACAACTCTTTGTGCTTTTAATATGTATTTTATTTATAGATCATATAATTATCTTTACAAACAAGAACATATTCAGGGGTATTTTTACATTTTTATATGTAAAACCAGATGAAATCACACAACTCTTTGTGATTTTAATATGTATTTTATTTATAGATCATATAATTATCTTTACTAACAAGAACATATTCAGGGGTATTTTTACATTTTTACATGTAAAACCAGATAAAACCACACAACTCTTTGTGCTTTTAATATGTATTTTATTTGTAGGTCATACAATTATCTTTACAAACAAGAACATATTCAGGGGTATTTTTACCTTTTTACATGTAAAACCAGATGAAATCACACAATTCTTTGTGATTTTAATATGTATTTTATTTATAGATCATATAATTATCTTTACAAACAAGAACATATTATATTAATTTCTTTTGTTAGATAATTGAAAATTTTACTCACTTATTGAAAATGCTACAAGACATGACGTATGTATATGTATAACAATCGAACAAGATTTTGGAATGGCGGCATATCCGGCCGCTGCACAATAGATTTCCATTCAAAGCCTCCTCAATCCAGCTGTGGTGCGTTGTTAGCCGCCTCCTTGAGTTTCCCGCCGCGTCCCCGCCCCCGCCGTGTTCACTTTACCCGCTGAAACATGTCGATGAGATATATATGTATATTATTATGTAGTCCGGATGATTCCCTTCTATATATACATATACATATATGTATTGCTGAACAGTGGTACATATTATATACATACATACAAGTAACTAGTCTTTGTGCTGTTCTTCGTTTATCTCTTTTATAACGGAAAACCGCCCGCTTGCTCTTATCTAAAACAAGAGGCCGGTTCAAATCAGTCACCGAAAATATCTACCTACATATATACGTTTCAAATTCACCAGCATAGCCGGTCTTGATTAAGCCAGGTACTGTATAAATATTTTAGAAAACACTCGCATTATGCAAAAAGTTTACATACTGGAGCCCTCGAGCTACAGGAGACTACAAACATGTTACTATAGTACGAGGAAGCTGTGTACCACACACCTCTTGATAATGAGTAATTTTTAATGAACAAACTAAACGTGTCATAGTCAGAGTGAAGAAAGTTGGAACTGAATTTAAAATTTACACCAAGTTTTACATCGAAAAAATTTACTTATACGGGGTGTAAAATAAATAACTCTTGTCGTTTTGAGGGATAACTCATAGCACCTTGTAAACACTAAAACTACAGGAATTTTTTCGAAATCAACAGTTTGAGAAAATCGCAAATTGACTGGTTAGATGATGTTTCAAAGTTTTTCTAAATACGGCCCTGATTAAATTATGCATAATTACTTTCTTAATATCAAAGGTACAGAATAATTTTATTGATAAAAATTCAAGAAAATTTTGTAAACATTTTTACGTCGTAAACGTGTTTCCCAGAAACGTTTTTTAAAAACAGAAAATTTATCTTACAAACATGAGATGATCAGAGTCGGATTAAACAATTTTTTTAACCCATATTTACTATCAATTTTTTTCTGTTAAAAAATAGTTTTGGTTCAAATTTATTGGCAAATATTAATTACATGGATGAGACCTATCCACTGTTTTCGTAGCGAGGTTTATATAGGTAATTTACACCCTGTAGAGAGAATTTTTTCTAGTGATAAGCAAAATTAGTCTTGGTTTTGCAGTCTTGTCTTGATCTTGCATTTTTTGCAAGACCAAGACCAAGACCAAGACTATGTATACCAAGAGTAAGACCAAGACCAAGACTATAAGTATGGCTGCAAGACCAATACCAAGACTCAGTGAGCAAGACCAAGAAAAAAGCAAGACTCTTGCTAAACTATTTAAATAGTTTGAAAGTATTCGCCAATAAAAAAATGCAATAAAGTGCAAGATCTTTTAGCAATACCAAGACCAATACCAAGATTGCATTTTGCAAGACCAAGTCCAAGACCAAGACTTAAACTGCTCTAGCAAGACCAAGACAAAGATTCTTAATGCAAGAACAAGACCAAGACCAAGACTGCCAAGTCTTGGTCTTGGTCTTGCATTAGCTCATCACTAATTTTTTCACACATTACAACTAATCTTAAAATTATCAAATTGAAAGTGCATAATGTGAGCGCGGCATTAAATATTTTCATTTAAGCACTTTGTGAACGTTTCAACCGACATCGACAGTTCAAAGGGAGTAAAAAGGAAATTTATTACACCATACCTCTAGAATACAGCATGATCGTTCGCTCTGCCAGTCCCAAGAGGAACTGCATGCATGCTTCCAACTCCCATATATGTGTAGCCGACTCATCTCTTTGTCAGTTTGAGTAGATTGAAATAGATAGATTAGACTCAACAGATTCAATAGTAAGCGAGTTTTAGTTCACCTTTAGTTCACCTTTAGTTCACCTTTTAGGACGATAAAATATTTTCAATATAAATTTCGCCTTTTGGAAGAACATCCAGGTTACTCTAATTCGCTTCTTAAAGATCAACTTCAGAAAAAATTATGCCATCATCAAGTATACTAAAAAATTTTTTTGAATACGATCGTAAATAAAACCGGGTCTTGCTTTGGAAGTGTACTTTGGATAAATCTCTTATTGAATATGGGAAGAAACGGAAATATACAGGGTGGAGAGTATATAACTCTCGCTGCGAAAACAGTGGATATAAATCTTTTAGCAAAGAAAATTTGACACAAAATAAAGGGGCTCTTAATTTTTTTTTTAAATGTGGCTTTGACCATCATATTTTAAGATAAATTTTCTGTTCTTAAAAAAAAATATATAGTAACTAGAAGTAAACATGTTTACAAAATTTTATTGAATTTTTGTCAACAAAATTATTTTATACCTTTGGTGCCTACTAAAAAGGTGTATGCAAATTTTAGTTCCTGTCGTTTTAGTATCTACAGAGTGTTGAGTTACCCCTGAAAACCTCGTGGGTTATTTACTTTCCATCCTGTATACAGCATAATTATGTAAATAATAAAAAATTAAAGAACTCTAAGAAAACAGAACAGTAAGTGTTGCTTAGGCGTCAAGTTATTTGCTATATGTGAATGCTAGCTAACTTACGATTTAATAGATTTAAAAAAAAAAGTATTTAGAACACAAATAATTATAATTAGTGTTAATAATTTTCAAATAAATTTCATTTCGAGTCGAAGCACATAAGACTTTGTAAGTAAGTACACATCAAAATACACATGATAGTAACTAACTCGTCAATTGGAACAGACAGACAATCAGACGAACAGACAGACAGACAGACAGATAGTGTACAATACACGTCGTACGAAGGATGTGATAATATGACGACGAGAGAATAATAGGTACATGGTGAGTGGAGTGCATGAGTGGACGTGTTTACCAGGAGACGGACGGACGGAGGGGGCGGCGCGTATGTTTGCACAGGACTTGAAGTGAAATATTAAAACCTGCGCTTTGCATCGCCACCACCACCGGCATCAGCTCCGGAAAATCCGGGGACGTGTGTGATTATGTGTGATGAAGCCTGCCTCTATACTACATTCATTCAACATCATAATATATTGGTACGGGTTTTGGTATGGGTAAAGAGATGCGTTTGTTATATACAAACAAATTTGTATGTATGTATGTATGTATGTAAATACAATTTTATAAGAATTTTTTGGACTAACGTGTACAAAAACTAACAATAAATATAATTAATTTTAACACACATTAGGTCAAAATTTCATCTAGACAGTAGCTAGAAATTTTTTACAGTACCCGGAATTTCTTGCTTTTATTAACCCTACAATCATACGTACTCGTCAAATTGACGAACAAACTTCTCTATCTGTTCCCGTACTACAACTTGTCGTTGCTTGTCTGTTCTAAAACTTCTGGTATCTAATTTATTTGTTATGATAAATTGATAACACAGCAGAGGTATCAATTTTGTTTATAGTTGCTGTCGTTTTGTTTATATTAAAATAGTGTGCGTCAATTTGACGACGATGTATGATTAACGTATGTTTTTTTTTAAAGATTTTGTACTTTACATATAAAAGTTTTCCTAATTTTTCGAAAATTTATTAAAGATATGGATGTTATAATTAATTTATTCAATGATAATGATAATGTGAAAGATGATTACAGCCTCTGTTTGACTTATAGAGACGACATAATACTGAAGTTTTAATATATTGAATCGAAAACTAACGAATGCATTTCAAGTGACTTAATAAAAGGTTAACAATTTATTTTGTAGAAAATATTTTAATTTTTATTATTTTTTGAGATCTTATTCGAAAAATTACTAACAAATTTTAGGAAATTTACAAATGTGCCTAATCAGGAAATAACTACATATCTATGGGAACATTTGTGATCGAAAATTTCACATTCTGTAAAGTCACACATGTCTATCGACTCATAATAGTTCATAAATTAATTATTTGAAAGACATGTCTTAGGATAAAATTGATGTATTTATCTATTTTTTAATTTTTATAATGAAAATATGCTTTGATAAAAAGATTAAAAAAATTAATAAATATTTATACTAAAAAAAATTTTTCAAAATGCCAATTTTTTTAAATATTTTGTTCGCTTTCGTAGTGTCGTTATGTAAAAAAATGTTTTTTGCAAATAAACTCCTTTCTCCGTAAAAAGTCAATTCGTCAAATTGACGCCGATGTATGATTAACGTTTCTCGTAGACCAACGTATGATTCTAGGGTTAATTAATATTGAAATTAGCCTTTATTTAAACCTTTCACATTCTGTTTGTGAATAAACTAAGTATATAAAATGACTGGCGCGACATCTGTTGTAAAATGATTGTACTAATTTAGAAACCTTTGCGGGCGTGCGCACAACAATTCACCAAAGTTTCATCGCAATCGGATGAATAGTAGAGGAACGTATACAGGACAAACAAACAAACATTCTTTTACCATACAAATCGGATGCCAGGATTAAAGCCGATCAATTGAGCAGGGACGGATCAAAAAAATTACTCCCAGCGACATCTCTGACTCATATTTATTGCTATAGTTATATACCATTCCATTTCCTAATGTAACATTTGTCACTAATTGAAGAGAGAGTATCACATTTCATTTCGTCATGTCAGAAACCTTAAAATTTGACAAATCTCATGTTGGTATGTCGAGCTGAGGAATACTTAGTCGATTAATCAACTAAAGTTGTTTTTTTAGATAAATTAGTCATTAGTCAAAAAAATGTCGAGCATAGGATAGTCGACTAATCGATTAAATTGTTAGTCGAATTCATGAATAGGGTAACTTTTATACTTAATTTATTCAAAAACGATGTTGTCTTATTTGAATTTAATTATTTTCATTTTTCCATTTTTTGAAGTCCAAAAAATAATACAGAAAAATTATTAAATTAGTCGTTTTTAATCATTTTAGTCATTTACTCGAAAGTAAAATAGTCAACTAAAAAATGCTTAAATGTAAACAAAATTAGTCGACTAAACCGAGCAATCGATTAATTATCCGACATCATTAGTTGGCACTAGTGACGTCGAGCCGAGGAACAGTTAGTCAATTAATCGACTAAAATCGTTTTTCAGACAAAATTAGTCATTAGTCGAAAATATCAAGCATACAATAGTCGACTAATCTACTAAATTTTTAGTCGAATTTATAAATAGGGTAACCTATATGACTCTTCCAAAAATTGTTTTGAATTATTTAAAAAAAAAAAAAAATTAAGACTTTATTTTTTAAGGAAAAGAAAAATATGGGATGTCACAATATGTTAATCGTATAAAAATGAAAAATCATACAAAAAGATAATTTTTTAGTTTTCATTTTTTGAAGTTCAATAAATAATACAGAAAAATTAATAAATTAATCGTTTTCAGCCATTTAAAAAAAAATTAATCACTTTAGTCATTTAGTCAGAGGTAAAATAGTCGACTAAAAAATGACTAAATGTAAACATTAGTCCTTTTTAAGTCGACTATTTTGTCCTCGATTAAATAACTAAAATGATTAATTTTAATGATGACTAAAAACGGCTAATTTAATAATTGTTCTGTATTATTTATTCGACGTCAAATGATGAAAACTAAGAAAATTCCCTATTTGTATGATTTTTCACTTTTATGTGATAATATCTCACCATATCTTTTTTTTCTTAAAAGAAAGATATTAAATATCAAAAATTTAATTCAAAAGAAAACCTCGTTTCTGAGAGTTGCATAGGGACTAAAAATTTAGTAGATTAGTCGACTATTCTATGCTCGACATTTTCGACTAATAACTAATTTTGTCTGAAAAACAATTTTAGTCGATTAATCGTCTTGCATTTATGTTTTTATTGTCATATAAATATTGTTAAAATGGTTAACTACACTAATTGATTTCCACCTTCTTTAGGAGCGACCTCAAATCATTCTTTACTTCTCTTTCGCCTTCTGCAAATTTTATGTTCAATTGCAAATTGGGAGCTACCCTAACGCAATCCTACACCTTTTATCAAAAATTTTTTTTTTGGGGGGGATACTTACCTCTAGATATCAATTGTAACAAAATTAGGTTTGGTTTGGTTGTGTACGACATTAGCAGGATAAGAAGATACATATAAGGCTATCATATGGTCTGCTGAGCGGAAATTTCAAACCGTCCCCGAGGGCATTAAATAACTAGGTATATAATGTTGTAACTATCTTCCGTTATAATACTGTATATACACATTATAGTTCAAGTATACCTCACAGTATCAACTACCAGAGCGGGTAACAGGCAATGAAAGTACTAAAAAGTACCTACCAACCCGTCTACAAGAGATCCTGTCTGCATATGTCTACAGACGCATAAAGTACCCTGAAATATTCATTTACGAACACCTGTACTGGTATGATCGATCCTTTAACTGAAAAATTTTGAAAAAAAGAATGTAAATCCAAAACGGAACACTATTTTTAGGTGTGTCATTAAATTGGCTTATAAAAATTAATAAATAAATTAAACCTCCATTTTTTTCTTCTTAATAAAATACAATCCAAAAATTTTTATTTATTAATGTTTTTCTTTCATAAACTGTAAGTACCCATATCGGAACTTAGCAACATCAGAAGTTTGGAATCTATAAGCAAACACGCGTGCAATATGACACATAGAGTGACATCTAGACGTCAAAGTAGGAAACATCGAATGGTTTAAGTCTTAGACACAAATAAATGATGAAAATACTGTATTTTCTAAAAAATAAGGTTTCGCCATCTAGTGATCTTGTAAAAAAAACGACAGTGGAATTTATTTTAGTTCAATTATTAAAACTAATATGTCAAAATGACCGCAATTTTTCATTCATTGTATTAGGCGTGGATTTTGAAGAGAAGATATTTTCGAAATCTGGTTTACAAAGTACCATGGTTATTTGAAACGCCCTTTTTCCGACCCAAAACGTAACAATGTCAAAATCTATGCATGTATACGTTATCTTTGTTGTGATGATTCACAAAATTTGATAAAATTATTATAGCGTTATCTTAAAAATGTCGCTACAAACATAAGTTATGTCAATAAAACATGTACTTATATTAATATTATTTATTATCAATTTTAAGAAATTGAAATTTCGAAAACCATTATGAACACGACCGGATGAGTCACCAGATCCATGCCTTTTAACTGATAATAAAAATTTTTATCAGTAAGTATAACATAAAAGAAATATTTTCTCAGATATTCCTAACCTATGCAGAGCGTTTGTTTCGATTTTAGTGATTTCGAATGAAAAGGAAACACATGTGGCCCTTGAGAACCACCTCTAAATTTATTATGAAAAAATCAATTTGAGTATATGCAGTTTTCACCGAATCGTTAGGTTGTGGTGGGTAACGAACCCAGAATCAAAACTCCGGATGGAAATTTTCTGGACTTGGACTCTTATTTAGATGTATATGTGTATATGTTGACACAAACACGTCCGATGCCCGGAACATGGTTTTTTTTTGGCAATTTTCGTGAAAAAAATTAGTTTTTTACCAAAATTTCCACTTATTCAAAAATTTTTGCATTTTACAATTAAATGTACATATAACATTCTTGCTACATGTCTTTTTCAAGATTTTTCCACCTTGAGGGTTCCTCACGTTCTGAAATCCCCAGTGAACCAAAACCAAGAATTTCCTGAAAATATACATGCACTTACAGTTCTGTTATGGCACTAACTAGGATCTAAGAAAAAAAATAAAAAACCATCGAGAAATTGCATTTTGAAAGTAAATTTTCAAAAATCACCGCTTTTTCTCAACTATAATAAACAGCCCGCCATTTTGAAAACATATTACGAAACCAAAAGATCCTACACGGAGAGAAAAATCCTATAATTTTTGTAGAGAAAATTTCAGAAAAATTACTATGCTCCCCTATAATCCGTGCGCGATCGACGACCAAAATAAAAAATATGTGCTAGCATGGTAAAATTTAATGTGGTGCTAACACAACTTTTATCACACTCTTATGCATATATATTATAGTTTAATTCTTGTTGTCGTACTCTTTCATTTGCGCATCTGAGCTTTGCGACATTATATTGGTTGCACTGTACCTGTAAAAACATGTATACAAAAATGATTGCCAACAATATATTGTACTAATACATATACTAAAGATAGGTAAATAACAAAAAGATGAATTAAACGATGACATCATCCTAAGAGAGTGTAAAAGCAACTGACTACTAAGCTGCATCAAGGTGCTTGGTGGGAGCTGTCTGACAAAGTTTCTTCCACAGACGACACCTATGGTTCGCATGTAACCCATGTAACTAACTCGCTGATTGAGGTACATTTCATTACAGCGATCCCAACAAAACCAACCTTCTTTCTGTTTTTTTTCTTTCTATTATTAGCATGTTAGCATAGAAATTTTTTTAATAAACACAATTAAAAATTATTTTTTTGTCGGTAATGGAACTTTTTACTGTGCTGTTTTACAAATTTTACGGAGATAATATTACGAAAAGAACATTCCATCCTTTAAATTTTTTATGATTAATTATAATCTTTATATTTTTACCTTACAGAATTTAATATGTTCGTCTTTTACACGTTGATTGTAGTGCTGAGCACAGTAATTTTTATAGGAATTTTCTCTCCGTGTAGTTCCTGGCAAAATGACGGTATCGAGGAATAATATGCACTTTGATTTATGTCGATATCTCAAATAGTTTTTGAGATACATGAGGAACCATGTCGAAAAACGTACTTGCGAGAAAAAAATAGTAAAGTGCGTGCACTAAAATGGCCCATAACTTTTTGACTTTTCATTTTTTTTTTTTAAAACAAAATTTTAAGAGAACATTTCTAACACCTTACGAAACAAAAACTAGGAAGAGAAAAAGATCGACTTCGTTTTTTTTTAGTGAATCTCCCCTTAAATTGATGAATGGGTATCTTCAGATCCATCGCGGGGCTAAAAGACTTAAAATAATTGCATATATAATCTACGGCGTATTAAAAGGGACAAAATTTTAAAACACATTTTCATCAGTATTTCCGAATTCACCCTTTTGGTTATAAAATTTTGATTTTGATTTCTGGACCGTTATAATTACAATGCTGGACGTTTGTCCGATTTCGTATTTGGACGGTATTAATGACATTATAACTTTTTTTTACATTAAAATGAATTTTGGTGTGTCTGGCACAGTAAACTATAATCAATTACATTTTTTATGAATGTGTAGATATCAAATTGGAACAAGGAGAGGAGATATATTCAATTCTCTATCTGCCTTACACACTCTCGTGCTTTGAAAGTCAAGTGGTTGGTGATTAGCGTTGCTGAAGATTGATTAATATTAGTAAATAATTGATGAAGACATGTAAAAATATTATGAAATAACACGAATGATAAGTTAGTATACTAGCGTACCTGCTTCCGTGAAATACTCTATTTTGATATGTCCTTTTCCATGCAGGCCTTTTAATACTCAAAACAGGTTGATGGAAAATGTGAAAGGTCGAATACACCGAATACAAAGACAAAATAGAGAGGTTTTTTCAGAAGCTATAAAAAAAATACTGATATTTTTCAGAATTATCGATCCTATATTAGGGCTAGTCCCAGACATATTTACTCACTTTCTTTAAGGGAGGCTCAATTTTGAGGTGATTTTACGGGCGTAATAAGAAAAAAAAACAGTAAACACTCTTAGTATCCATTTTTTTAAGTTTTTTTTATTGATATTTGAAAAGTATAAAAATGTATAAAAATTTACAAAAAAAACAAAATTGAAATCGTTACAGGCCGACAAAGTGGGGACTCAAAAAAAAAAAAAGTGTCTCCTGGTTGACGTGATTCCCCAACTCCCCTGGTGATCTGAAACATAAAATTTTAGTTAGTTCTCAATAAATAAGGATGTGGAATTAGTTGGACGTAGCCGATTTGAAGAAATCATTTTTTCGCCTCCTTTTTTCAAATTTGGAAATTTTTTAAAAATAGTAAAACACTTACGTCGGACCAATTTTGATAGCATTAAGAAGGTTTGTACAAAATTTCAAGTAAATCGGTGCATTAGAACTTGTGATATCATGTCAACCGTATCGAAAAAAGTAGTTTCGAGTAATTTATATTCAAAAATTTGAATTTAACACTGAAAAGACACACAGTACACAGGGAAAAAATAACCATAACTGTGAAAATAATTTGAATTTCCGTAAATCATTTTAGAGGTCTATTCTTAAAGGTTAGAACTTTGAAAATATGAAAAAAAAATAGATTTTTCCAATTTTTAGATAGGTACGCATAACTTTCTAAGTTATGTCCCTTATGAAATTTTATGGAACTATTTTTGATACATTTAATCAAAAAGCAAATCCAATAAAAATAATGGTGTTCCGGAAAAAAATAAGTGCATACAACCCCTTAATACGTGCCTGTAACACCATACTTGTTACATAATACACGGAAAAAAAGAATTATTTCAATCAAATAAATTTTATTCAAACCAAATAAAATTCTTGTTTGTATACCGTCAAATAAGTTTCATATTTCCATGAATTAAATTTTTCGTTTGAGATTTAAATAAATTTTTAATTTGCACCAAATAAAAATGTTATTTACGTGAACTTGAACGTTGTTCTGATGGAACTTCCTACTTTATTTCAGTAGAAACAAAATATATTGTATTGCAAATAATAATTTTATTTGTATTAAACACTTTATTATTTAGGGCACTCAGTTTTCTTATTTAAATCAAATAATTTTTCACTCTGTTGAATTTTATTTCTATTTGAATTGAGTTTTATTTTTATTTACCTGAAAAATAAATATATATTGGATATACTAATAAACGAAAATCAATTTATCAGCACACTGATTATTATTTATTGTTAATACGTAATCCATATTATTATTATTATTATTATTATTAATATTAATTATTACAATCAAATAATAAAACATACAAGTTCAAAATGTAGTATAATTTATGCATTTTCCAGTACATAAACAGCAAACTATCATACATTCAAACAGGTAACGTAAACAACCATATAAAAAAATTTCAAAAATAAATTTTAAACAATGAAATTCTTCAAATTTACAAATACTTTAATAAAACTTTGGTTGTTTGTTTTTTTAATACTTTTTGAATCACATATTTTTAGTATTACATAAATAAACACTAAATTAACGTTAACTTATCATCAGTATCACTTATCAGTATCACATAACACAAGGACACAACCCAATTAACACAAACACAAACATAAATATCCAAGGCCTTCAAATATGTCATTTGTTGCGGCAGTGCTATTTTCAATGTTGTATATTGTCTGAAAAAAAGCAATACAATTTATTATGGACAATATGGGCGCTTACAATTAGTATATCTACTGTTTATTAAAATAATTAATGTGTTACTTAAACTTACCAACAAATATAGACGTTATTTTCTTCAAACATCAGCTTTTACAATCTCTTTCAGTTTTTTTTATCCGTCGTATCAACAATTATTACATAATATATTAAAACAAAAGCTAAATACGTCTAAAACAATGTATACAATGTAGGTATACATAGTGAAATTTAATTTCGAATTAAAAGTTTTCAACCAAGATCCAAGATCCAAGTCGTATAACTAGGCCTACGTATAACATTGCTTGGCTTGGCTTGGCTTCTACACGTGACCACATTTTCGCGCTTGCGTTGTAATTATTTTGTTTTTGTCGTAACTGTTTTGTTTGAATCAAACAAACTAATTGTTTGAGCCAAATAAACTTTGGTGTGCTTGAAGCTAAATATGATACACAGAAATAAAATATAAACAAATAAACAATATATAAGACTGAAATAATGTGTTTGTTTGAAATTTATCAAAAAACACAAACAAAATAATTGATTCCTGGAAATAAGAGAAATATTTTAGTGATCAAAATTTTATTTGGACGAAATAATATTTCCCAAACACGCAGTTTCGTTTCACTGAACTAAACTCTTTTTTTCCGTGTATGCAGGCTCATATTATAATTTTTTAATATTGTAAATGCCGCAGGTTATACAAAAACAATGTAAAAAAAAATACCCCTGTCGCAACATCCTGCATAACATAGCGAATTTCCGTTTATAAAAATTAGTTTTGCTCGGAAACTAGTTGACATAGAACAATAGTTTAAAGACCTTTTTTATGTAATTTTTTCTCTTCTTTTAAATGGTGTAAAAAAATTTCGCAAAAATTGTTGATTAAGTGGAAATTTTGGCAAAAAACTAATTTTTTGCAAGAATAAAAAGCATGTTCCTGGCATCCGCACGTGTCTGGCTAACGAACTTGTCCAACGATTTGGCATTTCCAACATTTTCACCAAATTTCGTAAACCTAGGACATTTCGTTCGAGAGTTATCATGCTGACACATATATACATATATACATATATACATATAAATATATATAAATTTTTGTGAATATTATTTTCGGTTTCTAGGGACCTCAAAACAAATTTCTGCCATAGCCCCGGGCTCAAGTCGCGTCATGACAGTGGCTGTAATAGCTGAATTCCATTCTGGAAATTCGCTAAAAACCACATGTATCATGTCCACATTCATGTACCTACATGACGTGTATATTTACATGTTCACATGTTCATCATGCCAAATTGGGCAAAATGATTCGGCTCACTCGGTTCGATACAAATGAAAGCGCTGTGTTGGTGGGCGGTGAGGGCGGAGAGGGGGGGTGAGAAGGGAGGGAGGTGACGGGGGGGGGGAGGTGGCACAAAACACAACACAACATAGATAATTGAAATAATTATTTTGAATTGATTCAAAACATTGTACAATATATGTACAAGGTAGGGCTACGTTATTTACAATGGTACATGACATCATATTACATATTTTGTAGTAGCCTATATCAGCCTATTATATCGACGTAGTACCAGTGCTGATGTTTAATTTGTCGTCCACAGAACGTTTTTGATCCATTTCCGATCCTTTCTGAATGAATTAGTAGCTATTTTGACAGAAAAAATAAAAATTTCATACTCCAATTATTCAGATTTCACCAACAGATTTAAACTAAAAAAACATAATTTGATTATATTTTCGAAATTTTTCCGAAAAATGTGCATCTTAATATTAAAAATATGACAAAATTTTTGAATATAAACAAAAAAAATGTTATTAATTTATTTGAAATCGCTTAAAACTTACGAGATTGTCCGCTGAAGTAAGTAAGTAAGTAAGCAGTTGTAGCAATGATACAAATTCCCCGAGCTATATAGGTGCCCCAACCTGTTTAATTTCCAAAAAGTGGCCGCCCCACTACGAAATTTCTATACTGCACTTACAATCAGAACTAAAACCACGCCACTGGTTAAATTACATAAAAGCTTGACTTATGTACCTAATAAAAGTCGAATCAAATATCAATTTTATTGAAAAATACTCTGCCAATGGGGTGTTGCACACAGCTTCCTCGTACACGTTAAAGAATTTAAAGCAGTATATTGTACCAAATATACTGTGTGAGTTTTTTGAGAGTTGCCATTTTCATTACAGCCAAACCGTTGATTTAATCGAATTGCTATAGCCAGGAGCTTTATAGCTTTTATGGTTTTCGAGCTATGATACAGACTTATAGATTTTTAAATGGGACTATATATTAATTTTTCGATAAAACTGATCTAATGCATTAATTAACAACATAAATGAGCAAAAAAAAATTTTTTACCCAAGTTTAATTTTTTAATTTTTCTTTAATTTATCAGTTAGGCGGTAAAAATATGCATATGTACTTGAGGTTACTTCAAACGATAGTGTTTTTCTTGGTTACATTTCCATTATATTCAAGAAAAGAAGCTTTTCCAGTACCACTTCTATGATAAAAATTTGGTTGTAATAGAAATGGCAACTCTCAAAAAACTCATATGGTATGTATATATACCGTGAAATTATATTTTCGCCTTAAAGTTCATAAAAAAATTGTTATAACTCAAAATACTTAAAGGCAAAATTATAAAATAATAGCAAAAATATTTTAGAAACTATCCCCCAAAATACTTTAAAGATTTGAGCAAAGTGGGACTAGTAGTAAATAAGATATTGATGGGATTTCATGGTAGTGCCGTGGATACTATTACTCCGAATGCAATGAAATTTATAGCGGACCATCTAGGAACCAAACTGCATAATTTCTGAAAATTTCATTAAAAACAATCGAACAGTTCAGAAGTTATGTCACTTGGTGCAATTTAGTATATTAATGGAATGACATGGTAGCGGCGTAGCTACCGTTACTCCGATTTCGATTAAATTGAGAGGGAACCATCTAGGAACCAGACCGCATAATTTCTAACAATTTCATAAAAAAGAATTGAATAGTTCAGAAGTTATGCCACTTGGTGCAATTTAGTATATTAATGGAATGACATGGTAGCGGCGTAGCTACCGTTACTCCGATTTCGATTAAATTCCTAGGGGACCATCTACAAACCAAACTGTATAATTTCTGAAAATTTCATTAAAAACAGTCGAATAGTTCAGAAGTTATGCCACTTGGTGCAAACTGACGACACACAGACGGACAGACACCAAACCAAAATTGTTCAGGGAGCTCTAAAACGTAAAATGTGTATAAAAAATTTTATTTTGGAGTGTAAAAATTTTTTCATTTTTCAAAAGTGATCACAATGCTTCCGCTACTTTAGTAGTCTCGGAAGCAAAATGATAATAAAAGCGACATTTTAATTAGAATACCAAACTCGATGTAAACTTTCTGTACATCCGGTTGCATCTCACACAATGCACCGTGTATATTTTTATTATAATACGTACGTAATATGAGTACATATCATGTAGATGACGATGATGATGACTGCTGCTTGCTGGTGGTGTGTTTTGGTGCAATCCCCGCGGGCATGGGGTTGGTTGGTTTGTGGTGGTGGTGCTGCTTCTCGCCGTTATCAGTGGTATTGTCGCATTCATATTCACATTCTCACATTCCCATTCGCATACAACATGTTCTCCCAAAGGAAATCCATCATCAATAAATCTATTTTGTAGTTTAACAACTAGAAAATTATCGTTTACAAAATGATGTGATATATATCAACACACATACACATAAAAATGAATTAATTAATTCCACACAATATATACTCTACAATAACAGTGGTGGAAGCGCTGTGTGGATATATTGAAATTTTTATAGTAAGTATACGTAATACGTATATATTCAGAAGAGTTTTTAATCACG
Organism: Brachynemurus nebulosus; assembly: GCA_035578155.1. Lineage (NCBI taxonomy): Eukaryota > Metazoa > Arthropoda > Insecta > Neuroptera > Myrmeleontidae > Brachynemurus > Brachynemurus nebulosus. Next base: position 103,559 of record JAPWDM010000008.1, on the reverse strand, counting down.
TCATGGCGTCTGGTACATGTACAGAAAAAAAAACAAGTTAAATTGATTACTCACTGCGTACGGAACTCTAATTGTACAAGTTCAACTCGCTCTTGGCCGCTTTTTCACAACAATAGTCTTCCTGATTAACCTTAGAATCATACCTACGTACTTTAAAACTTCTGGTATCTAATTTATTTGTTATGATAACACAGCAGACGTATCAATTTTGTTTATAGTTGCTGTCGTTTTGTTTATATTAAAATAGTGTGCGTCAATTTGACGACAATGTATGATTAACGTATGTTTTTGTTTAAAGATTTTGTACTTTACATATAAATGTTTTTCTAATTTTTCTAAAATTTATTGAAGATATGGATGTTATAATTAATTTGTTCAATGACACTGATTATGTGAAAGATGATTACAGCCTCTGTTTGACTTATAGAGACGACATAAAATACTGAAATTTTAATATTATATTGAATCGAATACCAAAGAATGCGTTTCAAATAACTTAATAAAAGATTAACAATTTATTTTGTGGAAAATATTTTAATTTTTATTATTTTTTGAGATCTTATTCGAAAAATTACTAACAAAATTTTAGAAAATTTACAAATGTGCCTAACGAGGAAATAACTACATATCTACGGGAATATTTGTGACCGAGAAATTTCACATTCTGTAAAGTGACACATGTCTATTGACTCATAATAGTTCATAAATTAATTATTTGAAAGACATGTTTTATGATACAATTGATGTAATATTAAAAAAATTTTCCAAATGCAATTTTTTTAAATATTTGGTTCGCTTTTGTAATATTGTTCTGTAAAAAAAATGTTTTTTTGTACAAATAAACTCTAAAATTCTCCGTGAAAAGTTCATTCGATTAACGTTTCTCGTAGACCAACGTATGATTCTAGGGTTAACATGAAATTTCAACAGATTTTAAAATTTTTTCGTATAGTAACCCAACCCTTTTGATTAATATGTTTGTATAATTTTAGTAATGTACATAAGTAGGTATTTTGTAAAATTGTAAATATAAAATTTTAATTTAATCAAGATTTTTAAAATTTATTTAAAAAACCTACTAAATAGTAAAAAAAAAAAAATGTGAAAGTTTGGCACTAATTTTAATTTTTAAGCAGAGAGAGGCACTTCACTTGCGACTTAAACACACAATATTTAAAAAGACTTGTGTAAACATTTTCTAATAATATCTACTTAAATAAACATCTAAGATGTATTTTAAAATACATTATTATTTGGTAACTTTTAAAACGGAGCCACCAATACGTGTTTAAGTGACATAAATTGCACAAAGACCCAAAAAAATTTATCCATTAAAATATACATACCTACCTAACTACAGCTACATTTCTTATTATTTATTTAACTAATATTTTTTTGATGTTTCTTGAATGCATATAATATGTAAATTTACAACAAAAACGATTTTGAGCTTGTGCCCGTTTAATCTTGTGGGTCATAGTTCATCAGGAGGGGGTGTTTTTAATACGACCGTGTTCACTGATGAGAATATATCACGCAAACATCAATCTAAGCCACCCCCCCCCATGTGACCACCTGAACTGGATATGAACGACAGCACGATAACTGATTATATGTAGTTACATAATCGTTATATCCGTTATAAATATTAATTGCCATTATTATACAATACACACAGGTAACACAGGTAACATACTTACTTAATATTGTTATGAAATACTTTTGTCACATGCAAACACAATCAATTATGTGTTATTTTAACCCTTTTTACTTCTTGGTAATTGTCACGACAAACTAACGTTCCAAAACGGGTTGACTTATTGAAAATTGTCATCGTATCTATTAAATCGAAAACCAGAGTATACTTCTGCCAAACATATTTTGTATAATTATGTAAAATACACGAGTTCTTAGATATTTGGTACCTACTAAGGTGGGCACTAAGGAAGGATTTTTGAAAATTCGTCCCCCAAGTGGGTTAAACACGGCATGAAAATTTGTATTTTGAAGTTAGTGGTATACAAAAATGTTGCCAAATGATAAATCGGGTGAGTATACAGCTAGCAAAATTAATAAAACACTATTTTTGTAAAAATACCACTTTTATTCAATTAATTTTGTGACATGTTTCGATCCATACGATTATTATCAAACGAAATTATCTTGAAACACGGTTCTTTCAAGTTTTCTCAAAATATCTGGCAAAATATTGATCCTGCAATAAAAATAGTTATTATAAAATTTGTTGCCTATACAAAATTTACTACAAAAAATGTTCAGTTACTTTTCCTCATAAAATAAACTAACTAAGATATTTGACAGAGAAAGTAACAAGTGTCACCATTGGAGTTTTTTTACAATAATTATTTTGGCTTTTTTGTAACCACATAAATATCTAAGAAATTCTGGCCCGACAAAAAGGTGGGGTAGCCGAAATTGTAACCCTGCAGCCCAAACTAAAAGGGGGGGGGGGGGTCCATAGAGATCGGTAGCGGTCCGGGAAGAAGTGAAAACTTGTTTTTTTTCTCGTCACTAATTTTTTCGAAAATTTTTAAGAGATATACTTTATTCCTGCTGGCGCCCGCCACTTCTCGAGATATTCACAAAAAAGACTTGGGAAAACCCGATAGCTTCTGGCTTGGTATAGACTTGATAGCGGGGCCAGTTAATGTATAAAATTTTCTTACAAATTGTTCAATATTATCATAATTATGGGAACTTACATAGGTAATCGTTTTACATGAAAGAGTTATATTAATATGTACATATGTAGCTGGTCTGTCAGTTTGTTCACCGGTCGTGTGTGGCTGTAGTAGACTGCACACGCGGCCGGCGGGGGGTAAAGTGGTAAAATAATTTATAATGAATGTATATATGTATGGAGTTTAACCCCAACATAATGCATCTATCGTATGTACTCGTAGTAATAATTAATGAAGTACTTCTAACAGGAAAATAATGTTTATTTTGTAACCTTGCTTTCTTCATAACTTGTAATAACTAACTGCAATACATACACATCCCCACACACATACATAAATGTATATGTATGTTAGATATAGGAAATACAAATTACACGTTTTTTTTTTTTATTAGAAAAAATAAAATAAAATCATTTTACAAACTACAAATTAATTATCTGTCCGAAAAAAGTTAGAAATATAAATTAAAGGAATTGTAAAACTGTGTCAGCTAGGACCAAGCACCCAAGATTTCTTGGTAATCAGAGAAAATTCTCTCTAGAAATCAACGATTCTTTAGAATCATTAGCCAAAATTGTACTGTAATGTATCCTCTTATGTATTCAGGGAAGACCGCTCAAATAAATAAGAAATATTTGTGCTTGCAAGCCTTTAAGGAACCCTAATCAAGTAATCAGAGGCACATTCATATAGATAATTTCGTGTATTCACCTGTTGGCTTTAACTTGAAAACTCGAAACACTGGGAAATCTACAGTTTCGACAGATGATTCTTCAAACGCAACTTCTTTATTAATTAAATGAAAAGTATAGTTTAAGGGAAGATTTGCAAAAAAAAAAAACATCAAAAATTGATCTTTTTTATTATTTTTTTTTTATACAAATAAATATTTAAAAAAAAAAACTAAATATACATACAACATTGTTTCTATATGTCTTGAGATTACAAAAAAAATTCAAAAATGAGCTGAGTATAAATGGCTTTGAAGTCGACGCTCAGAGATAGTGATGAACAAAATTAGTCTTGGTCTTGCAATTTTTTGCAAGACCAAGACTATGTATACCAAGATTAAGACTATAAGTATGGCTGCAAGACCAATACCAAGACTCAAGTGAACAAGACCAAGACAAAAGCAAGAAAAAAGCAAGACTCTTGCTAAACTATTTAAATAGTATGAAAGTATAATTAATACCGTAAAGAGAGAAAATTCTGATTTTAGAAGGAAAAAATTCGCTAATAAAAGAATGCAAGAAAGTGCGAGATTTTTTAGCAATACCAAGACCAAGACCAAGACTGCATTTTGCAAGACCAAGACCAAGATCAAGACTCAAACTGCTCTAGCAAGACCAAGACCAAGACCAAGACTCAAACTGCTCTAGCAAGAGCAAGACCAAGATTCTTAATGCAAGAACAAGACCAAGACCAAGACTGCCAAGTCTTGGTCTTGGTCTTGCATTTGCTCATCACTACTCAGAGATTTTTCCACCTTGACGGTTCCTCGCGTTCTAAAATCCCCAAGGAACCAAAATAAAAAAATCAAGAATTTTCTGAAAATATACATATTTAGGTATGGCACTAACAAGGATCCAAGAAAAAAGATGAACCATGTCGAAAAATGTACTTTCGAGGAAAAAGCATTTAAAGTTTTTTATTTTAAAATTTAATTATAGTAAAGTGCGTGCACTAAAATGACCATAACTTTTTGATTTTACATTTTTTCTTGAATAAAATTTTAGGAGAATATTTCTAACACCTTAACGAACATAATTATGAAGAGAAAAAAATGATTTATTTATTTTTTTTTTTTTAGTGAGTCTCCGCTTAGACTCAAAGTGTTCTGACATAGATGCCCGTATATTTGGGTACGTTATAATAAAACAATTATTTTCATGATTTAAGTTAATACTTTTCGCAAAACGTTTAACTCGCCATCTGTTGTAAAAGTGGCCAACTAATTCTTCAGCGCGTAACATTTGTTGGTTTTCACAGACTGGTTGTTTGATAATGTGAGTGATGCACTGCCATATAGTTGGCAGTTAAAAAATTTCTTTTAAATTGAAAATACTTTTATTCGATTGGGAATCATTTGGGAAAATTTAGGAATATAATTTTTTTATTTAGGACATTATAATTAGTGAGTAATTAATTAGTCTTTTTTTAGCGTATAGTTAGCAGACATGAAAATAAAAAATATTTAATTTTACGTTATTTGATAGTAAATAGTTTGGGAAGAACATTAAAATTAATCACACCATTTGGGAATTCATAATTAATTAATTATGCCGATTTTTTTGTTTACGATTTTACATGTACAATATATTTAATGACTGACGCCACTGACTAATATGGCGGCAAAATTCAAACACTTTTGTATGTTAAAATTATGAATTATTTTTCGAATTGTACTTCATTAGTATGTTGTATATTATAACATAACTTTTCAATTCATACTTTCCGTCAATAAAATTATGTAAAATGTAAATATACAACATACTAATGAAGTACAGTTCGAAAAATAATTCATAATTTTAACATATAAAAGTGTTTTAATTTTGCCGCTATATTAGTCAGTGGCGTCAGTTATTAAATATATTGTACATGTAAAATCGTAAACAGAAAAATCGCCATAATTAATTAATTATGAATTCCCAAATGGTGTGATTAATTTTAATGTTCTTCCCAAACTGTTTACTATCAAATAACGTAAAATTAAATATTTTTTATTTTCATGTCTGCTAACTATACGCTAAAAAAAGACTAATTAATTACTCATTAACTATAATGTCCTAAATAAAAAAATTATACTCCTAAATTTTCCCAAATGATTCCCAATCGAACAAACGTATTTTCAATTTAAAAGAAATTTTTCGACTGCTAACTATATAGCAGTGAGTGATGCCTGTGTTATTCTTATTAAGCTCTAGCAGCAAACACATCTGATACTTACTATATATGTATGTAATTTTTATTGGCCGGATTTGTATTATTTAGAGGGCTTAAGATTTGGGGGTGAATGAATGCAGAACGTGAAAATGCAGAGGGACTGTGATTGTGTCTAATGAAGACACAATGAGCAGTTAACACTCACTAAAGCTTTTAGTTTTGATCTCTATAAATTTGAATCAATTCAATTTTCCCCTGCATGTATGTCGGTAATATGAATACCAACCACACCGACAGATTTGTTAAATTGTTGCATTTAAATAAATTTTATATACAAACATAAACAATGTGTCAGTTATAATTATTATTATTTTTTTTAAGGGGGTAGGTATTCTAGCCTAGAAATTCGAAAAAATCGATTTTGTTTTTTTCATATTTTCAAAGTTCACACCTTTAATAAGAAGCCTTTAAAAGGATTTACGGAAATTCGAATTATTTTCGGAGTTATGGTGATTTTTTCCCCTGTCTACTGTGTATCTTTTCCGTGTTAAATTTTTAATATAAGTTACTCGAAACTACTTTTTTCAATACGGTTGACATGATATTTCAAGTTCTAATGCACCGATTTACTTGAAATTTGGTACAAACCTTCTTAATACTATCAAAATTGGTGTGACGTAGGCGTTTTTGTAGATTTCTTTTTTTTACTATTTTTAAAAAATTTCTAAAATTGAAAAAAGGAAAGCGAAAAAATGATTTTTTCAGATCGGCTTGGTTATTAAGAATTAACTAAATTTTATGTTTCAGAACACCAGGAGGGTTGGAATCACGTCAACCAGGAGACACCTTTTTTTTTGAGTCCTCACTTTGCCGGTTTGTACCGATTTCAATTTTGAATTTTTTTTTAAATACATTTTTATACTTTTAAATTCTCTCAAAATTGAGCCTCTAGGCTATAGAATATCCCCTTAAATCTCACCCGTCTCACCCGGTTACCTGCTTCAAGAAAAATGCCTACAAACCACCTTTACGCTTTGTCTAACGTAGTGTATATAATATAATAATGTTCATTGTGGTCTGTGGGTGCAAAGGAAGCTGTGTGCCACACTTCTTGACAAAATATTTCGGAGTGTGTGGTAAAAAATGAAAAATTAATTTTACTAACGATTTAAAAATTGATTTTTGTTCGATTTTTCAATAAACACTTAACTATATGCATATACTCGTAGTATTTGTTGTATTTGTACGAACAAATTGTTTTATACAGTAATACACACACAGCCGCAGGCAAGTGGTGGGGGGCGGGGGTTGGTCGGACCTATGTACCCAATAATAGATATTTCAAAAATTAATTAGTTTGGGTTACAAAGCAAATAATAATAAAGACAATTTTAATACATTTGTACATTTACAATGGTCGTTTAAATATTAGACTAATACACAATTACAAAATATTTTTTTTATCAAGTTTGTTTTTAAAACCAAATTAAACCGAAACGAATGCATTTCAATAGGATTGTTTCAAAAAAAAGTCAAAATAACAGCAAAATTTTCCAAGTGCATATTCGACACACATCAATTAATCAAAATTTCTCAGTTTCAGGCCTTTGAACACCCTTTTTTACAGATTATCATAAACATAATATAGATAAATATATTCGATAGTGTTACAATAGAGCCAGATTTAGCCAAGTAGGAGTCCGTAAACGATGCAAGCCTTCGGATCCTTTACTTTCACCCAAATGAGACAAATGGAATTAGGGAAATGTTTAACCCTAGAATTATATGTACGTTGATCTACGAGAAACGTTAATCATGCATCGTCGTCGTTTTGACGGATGGACTTTTTACGGAGAGTTTTAGAGTTTATTTGTAAAAAAACATTTTTTTGACATAACAATACTACAAAAGCGAACAAAATATTTAAAAAAATTGGATTTGGAAAAATTTTTTAATATAAATATTTACCTATTAATTTTTTTTAAATCAATGCATATTTTCATTAAAAAAATTAAAAAATAGATAAATACATCAAATGTATCATAAGAAATGTCTTTCAAATAATTAATTTATGAACTATTATGAGTCGGTGGGCATATGTGACTTTACAGAATGTGAAATTTCTCGGTCACAAATATTCCCGTAGATGTGTAGTTATTTCCTCATTAGGCACATTTGTAATTTTTTTAAAATTTGTTAATAATTTTTCGAATAAGATCTCAAAAAATATAATAAAAATTAAAATATTATCTACAAAATAAATTGTTAATCTTTTATTAAGTCACTTGAAACGCATTCTTTGGTTTTCGATTCAATATATTAAAATTCTTTAGTGTTATGTCGTCTCTATAAGTCAAACAGCTGTAGTCATCTTTCACATTGTCATTCATTCATTTTGTTTAGGATCGCGAAGCTTCTAAACAGTTGTCTACTTTACCTGTTTATAAATTCGGCTCTAGCAACTAGGGTGATTGTGACAGACAGATGGACAAATGGATATGACGAAATTATAAAAATTCCAAGAATTTTGTCGTTATAACCTTAAAAGAATATTTTTTTTAAATTCTATATACCGTGTGAGTTTTTTGAGAGTTGCCATTCTTATTTGTATGATAGAAATGGTACTGGAAAAGGTTCTTTTCTTGGATGTAATGGAAATATAACCAACCAGAACACTATCGGTTGAAGTAGCCTCAAGTACATATGCATATTTTTATCACCTAATTGATAAATTAAAGAAAAATTCAAAAATTAAATTTGGGTAAAAAATTTTTTTTTCTTCATTTATATTGTTAATTAATGCACTAAATCAGTTTTATCAAAAAATTAATATATAGTCTCATTTAAAAATCTAAAAGTTTGTATGATAGCTCGAAAACCATAAGAGCTATAAAGCGCATGACTATAGCAATCGGTTGCCCCCGTCGATATCTACAACTCTTATTTGAACAATTTTTCGATTAAATCAACGGTTTGGGCTGTAATCAAAATGGCAACTCTCGAAAAACTCACACAGCATTATAATATTTAAACATAAATTCTAATAACGTAATAATTTTCAATTCTTATCGCGGTTATAATTATTTTGCTCATTTTAATTTAATAATACAGTTGTGGGAGTCGGTAATGTGACAGGTGGCCCCCGGGGCCACATACAATTCATTCAATATCATATCTTCATAGTCCCCATTGATATAACTATTATTTATTATTGGTTGTTGTCGTTGGTGGTAAGCTGTTGGACTCTTCACTGTGCACGTGCCACTGCTACCTATATATGGCACGACACGGCACGCACGTGTCACATATTCTAATGAATGTATGTGTTGCTCGCTTCACGTCTGTTCGCATCTCTACCCTATGATGGGAAAATGTCTCTCGCCTGAATCATTTTTTTTTAAATATTAATTCAAGAGTTGTTACTTATCGATAAAGCTGCTTACCTAATCAGTACCATATAATTATATAGACTTGTGGATGTGCGTGGAAATGTCTTATCGAGACATGCATGTGGTATCATCAAAATGTCATTATTACATACATACTTTTTTGTAGGTTATGTTAATGCACCATGAGAAGTACAAAAATATTATGTATTTAATCTAATGGTACAATTTTAATATGTGTTACGCAGATTTCGTTGAAGACTGGACGTCGAAAGTCTCAATAAACTCGCCAGAGCCAAAGTCTGAAATTGTTTTACGACAAAAATTTGTATTTAGTTGCGGCCTCATCCACAAGAATCAGATATTTCATCGAAAAAAAAGTACTACCAGTTTGCAAAGTCTAAAGTTAATGCTAATATAAACTTTTAGAGTTTTCGAAAACTATACGTAACGTAAGAATCTGAAATTTGGGATAATGTTAGGTCTTGACGACGGGCAGGTAGGTATATCGCCAGGCAGCGATTAGAAAAAAAATTATTTTGGACCAAAACGGCGGATCAGTTTGGTCCAAAAAAAATGGTTTAATGAATTTATCGTGTGAGGCATCATTTAAAAGAGCTACTTTTAAAGATTCTAAAAATATTTTTTAAGCGGGTTCTGCTTGATTTCTGCTTGAAAACAATTCACATTGAAAGATTTTCAAGAGGAACAGAAAGGAGTATTCTATGGACCCGGCAACGAAGATTGATAGTAAGTTAAAATTTTCATACTTTTAACCGTAAGTATTTGAAACTTTAAACGCACATTCTCAAAACTGTGTTTCTGAAACTGGCCTCCATCATACGTCGAGAATGGTTTGACCGATTCACTTGAAATTTTTTCCGAAATCCGAATATTTCTATTTTTTTTTTGTATCGAAAAGTTAAAAAAAAATAATGAAATTTGAAATTTTTTTATCAAACGTCTACCAAAAACCCAATTGTCAATATTTTCAAATGATTCTAGTTCATTCGATCCATTTATACTTAGAAATTAAAATACCGTTTTTTTTCTTTTCTTTCCGATAAGCCAGTCAGCCGAAATCGTGGAGATAGTGAGCGTCCGTTTTTTCGAGGAGGGTGTCTTCGAAGTCGTACTAATTAAGATTTTTATTTGAAATTTGTTTTTCACACTCTTGAAATAGTAATAAATAAATGAAAAAAAAAAACTCAGAGTTCTATCTTTTCACTGTTCGACAAAAAAAAAAAAAAAAAGAAAAATTCCCAAAAAATGCTTAAAAAACAGGCTGTCACACGGGAGAACCGCCTTAATGAATTTTAGTCCTGTGGTGTTAATGATATAGCTCAAAATTTACTAGAAATGACCATTCCCCCCTGATTTCCTAGATTTTTAAAGCTAAAATTTGGATTTTAATAGAACAGAGTTAGTAGATATTGAGTCATAGATTATCAGAAAACTGTAAGTAGACATTATGAGACAAACAAGCAAATTTTCGTATTTATTAATCTATACATATAATAAAATTGTAACGAGACCATTTCTGTACATGCAATATTTTTTGAAAATTGTACTGGTACTGTAAAAAGTTATCGATGTAGATACCAAAACAGCGATTTTTAGAATTTTTGTCTGTATGTCTGTCTGTTCACGCATCACGCAAAAACTATTGGACGGATTTTAATGAAATTTGGTGTGATGATAATTTATTACCTGGGTCAACATCTAAAATATTTTTTACTCCGAGAATATTTCTCACTCCCACGGGAAAAGGGGAAAACCATTTTGAGCATATCCACACATTAGGCAAAAACTATTGGACGGATTTTTATAAGATTTAGTGTGGTGATAACTTATTACCTAGGGCAACATTTAAGGTACTTTTTACTCCGAGAAAGTGCCTCCTTCCCACGGGAAAATAGAAAAACCATTTTATGCATGTGCACGTATTACGCAAAAACTATTGGACGGATTTTGATGAAATTTGGTGTGGTGATAACCTATTACTTGGGTCAACATTTAAGATACTATTTACTCCGGGAAAATTCCTCATTCCCACGGGAAAATAGAAAAACAAGTTCTGTATAATTATTACACTTGCAAGTTCTGTATATAATTATTACACTTACATACTTCTCATTGAGTTTATAACAACGCTTTGCGCGAACGACGACTCGGGTACGGCTAGTATTAGTATATAGTATGATTTACGCACATGGCATACAAAATTGGGAATTCTGACCTTTCTCAAGTCTGAATTGAAACTCCGTAACATTATGTTTAATTGTTACACATATTTCGAGATTTTGAAACCAAAATCTTTCCCGTAACTTGTGTACTTACTAATAAAAAAAAAAGAAAAGGTTTTCTGCTTGCGATGATAACCTCATTTGTAGAAATGTTACCTAGACATACAATATATATATATATATATATATATATATATATATATATATATATATATATATATATATATATATATAAGTTTGTAAACAATTTGTTTGATCGGGCCAATGTAGTTTTTATAGAATGAACAAATAAATGTCGGTATAGATGGACTTTATATATCCAGTGACGTGATATTTGTTTAGTATACATCAAGACAACCGAAGCGACTGGCCGTAGCAACCCCCCCCCCCCGCCCCGCCCCGCCGGCGCAGCTTCATCGTAGCCGCAGTGATTTTGTAACAATTGTTTGTTTCTCTGTGCCGTTATCTGTTTTTGATGATTATCATTTAAACGAAAACTAACAAAATAAATTTGGAAACGATATCGGTCTGATTTGATTTTTTTATTACAAATATATTACCTTGTATGTATGTGCAACAAATGTCACCAGCTGTCACCACTAGTACCGCAAAAATGTTTACTGCTACAACTGTGTTGTCAACTTTTTTAACAATTGGCAAAACAGAATACTTATGGAATCACTATTTTCCTCTGAAACCACCAGATGCGAAAATTTGAAATTTACCACGAGATAGAAAGCGGGGCGGCCTAATTAGAGATGTAAAGTTGAATTTAGATTGTCAGGGTTAATTTCTGGAGGTAAATCACTCTTACATTAAAAAGCATTGATATAGAAGAATATGGATGAAGACTATTTCTTAAGAGAGAGGCAATATAAAGTATAATATATGTTAGAGTGAATGGGTGGATTCCTTTGAATGTGCCACAAAAAATAAGAAACAAAAAAATAGGATATATACACATTAACACGTGAATTTGTCTAAAGTGTGCTTATTTGATCTTTAATTTTACAATAATGAACTTTGGGTAAGTAAATATTGTATTTATTAATAAATGCAACCATTTCTAGCGAAAATTTGTTAATTTTTCTAAATTTTTCATACAAAAAACAGGTTTTTACCAATTTTGGAATTACACAAAGTAAATACCGAAAAAGGAATCATTCTACGTAAATAAGGAATTCGTTTTTTATTTAAAACATGTGATAATAACGACAAGAATGTTAAAAATATTGTAAAAAATAAAATTATGTAAAAATTAAAATATAGGTTAAATTGACACATCATTTCAGTGTGCATCTTTTATGTAAAATTAATGAGCATATAAAAATTTAATTTCAAGATTATGTATTTTGTTTGTATTTATCTATTTATTAATAAATTAATGACAATTTAATAACTGTATAGTTTTATTTATGCTTGTGTCTACCCTTATCAAGAAGATATGTCTTGTTAGTGCTGTAAAACTATAAACCAAAACGTAATCTTTTTACAAAAATAGTTATAAATTGTAAATAATCAAATAATCTGAGCAATTTTTGTTTTCAGTTTTTAGTAATTTATAATATTCTTTAAACATCGTTAAAAAATACAATGATTTAGTAGACAATATTAACAATTCGAAAAATTTACTGATAAAATAGTCGAACAGCTTTCTTAAGGAGTAGATTATTGAATCAAACGTTACTACTTACTTACAAAATCAGTTGATCAGTATTTTGGAAAATGCCTTTCCTTCTTCCATGCGTGAAAGTATGTAATTGTTTTCAACCTGATATAAATTTGGATTTAAATAAACTAATATTATTTATAAATACATTTATGTACCCGTGGATACGTTGCAGTATTTTTAGCATTAAGTAATTTCGAAAATTGGTAAAAAATTATTATCGAAGCATTAAATAATAACTAATATTTAAAAAATAAATTTTATGTCAATACATAGATCCAATACAACATAACAACATCAATCAATATTGACAATATTCTGTTAAATATTTATTTTACTGAACAATCACACTACATATACCTATGTACATATGTATGTGTGTACATTGCTTGCGTTGTGTTACTTGGTTCTCTGAATTTTATTATTATTTAAAAACATTGCGCATTGCTGCATCCGATCTCGTAGGTATTTTGTATTATGTATATGGATTTTAGTAATTAGATTGCGTCAAACAAACAAAAAAAAAAAACACCTCACACACAACATTCAACAACTCCGGTCTGTCCGTCCATCCGTCTGTTTGTCCGTTTGTGGCATCATCAGTATTGTCAGTTCAATTTATTCCAACAAACTATATTTCTTCACGCCTATTTTCTAACTAACGCAGACACAATTTATCTAAAAGCACCTTAAACGGATGTGGCACATAGCTTCCTTGTATTGTGCATTGTAATATTATGTCTAACCTAACAGACTGTTTCGTAAAACACGAAGCGTGAGAGAAAATTTTTATGTTAGGAGAAAAAAATTTTTTTTCGTCACAAAACTGATTATGATTTTAACCCTTAACCGGTAAAGTGACTTTTTATAATACTCACGGTAAAGTGATGTCTGAGAGATATCAACAAATTAACATACCGCGGGCTGGTAACATAGATAGCCAAAATTCGAGACCACACGTATATGCATGTATCAAACACTCCCCTTACGCCAGCAGGGTAAAATTTGTCCTAAACCATAAAAGAATACACAAACGTTCAGTTAACAAAAACAAGAAAGAATATATTTGTATACGACTCACAGACATCATCTTACCGGTTAAAGGTTAGTGTTTCCAGCTACCTTGGTCGATTCGTAAGCAAAATAAAGTATACAATGCACTCAGGGCCGGACTTACCCTAAGTGCCGCCCTGAACACTGTGAAAAATGCCACCTCTGCTTTCCTCTAAAACTAAAATTTCAAAAAGTTTCTTAAACTTTCTAACTTTTTGACTTTTTTCTATCAAATTTCGATCAAATTAAAAATTTGGCCACTCTTTCAAAAATTTTCCGGCGAGGCCAGTGCCCCGCGTACTCCTAGTGTAAATCCAGCACTGAAATCCCTCAGTACAGATGCTGTGTTAAATCACAGAATAAAAAAGGCAGATAATATAAACAATTTAGGAGGTACGGATTGGATTGGCCGGTCATAACTAACTCTCTACAACATCAAGCTTCATGCTTCAAAAATTGTGAATAATTTTGATTTTGTTTTGATGTTTTTATAAGCCACGTGTTAAATACAATTCCTTTTTTTCTCTTCGTGCGATCAAATACCCTATGCATATACAAAACATGCAAAGTACACGTTTGAAATAAAGGGTAATTGTTTTCTTTATCCCCTGTTCTGCCTGCATCCTTTATGCGAAAGTATCTACAATGGTGAAAGTGTCGAAAAAAAAATGCAAGTAAAGAAATTAAGCATAAGGACTGAAGGACACGAGCGCAATAAAGAGAAAAATATTTAATTTACACTGTTGATAAATAAACTGAACTACACGCAGGGGTGGTCAAACTTGTTAATAAAAAACATGACGGACACTTTCACCACAAATAAAAAATTGTCCCGCAACGCGATAATAAATTTGGATACCCCTGATCCACTTGGTATATCGCCCGGTTTTTCGCATTTAATCGAAATATCTTTAAAAATAAATAAAATTAAGAGGAAAATTTCTCAAATTAAACAAACAATGTTTTTAATATGAAAATGAATGAAGGAAAAATGAAGTGGAGTGATCCATCCGAATTCTGACTGACATTGAGATTTTTCGAGATGAAAGAAAATAAATAATAATACGAGAAACAACAGAATTTAAAAGTAGGTAAATAAATTTGAAAGGTTCCATCCACCCCACGCTACCCATACTTACCCTACACCTACCCATCCCGTCATCCAGTAGTCACGAATTTTCATTTGCTACCGTTTTAAGGCATAAAGCAATAATGTATTTGAGTAAAATTTTTACCTAGTAAAGGTGAAATTTTTAAGAAAAAAAAAATTATAAAACATATTATTTTTAAAATTTTAATCGTGACAGCTATGGAACTTTAAAAACCAACGCCCATTATCACCCATTCAGTTACCCATCGCCATAACATTTGGGGTGATGGTCTAAAAATATACAGAAAATATATAAAATATAAAATAGTATTTTATTTTCTATATAATACTTGTATGCATGTTTGTTAAGTAAGCATTCTATATTATCACCATAGAGCTTTAAAGCTCACAAACAGATATTGTTAAATCGATTTGGCCTATTGTTTTATTAAATGTTAATAGATTATTGTATATTTTAACCCTTTCGGTGCCGTGTCAATCATCGATGATCAATACACAAATTTGTTTACGTGGCACCGAACAGGTTAAAAATGCTACAAAAGTATTATAATCTAACCATTGACAGGTCCAATTACATTTATCTAAAAAACAAAAATCATGTGCATATTGGACACGCATTACGTCAGTGTTTAGTTTTTCACCAGTTTAGAGGTTAAATATTTAATCTCTGTTAATTTAAAAAAAATTAATCTTTGAAAATAAAAACACAAAGAAAATTTGGCGTGAAAAAAATTTCGTCCTTAAAGTAATTGGGACTTGTTGTTATTCTTTTCGACTAGGTTTCATCGATTTTTGTAAACAAATTTCAAAGAAAATCTACAAAACTAAAATTTTTCAATATTTCCAAAAAGTTGAACAACTATCTAAAATGTGTCAAAATTTTTTTCCTTTTAATGCCCCCCTTTATATAATTATTTTGAAACTGGTTTCATTTTTCTAGCGCCAGTAGATTTGAAAATTTTCATTTATTTAGACGTCAACATACAATATACATACCTCCGGAAAATTTCCATACAAATTTTCGGTTTTCTGAATTCTCTGAAAACTATACTCATGCAAAAATTGGGTTAATTATCATATCTTATAGGTCTAGCTTCGTTATATAGCCTAGGCCTATATGGACCGGAAAGTGATAATGTCACACAGATCAATGAACATAATTATATATTATATATTATATAGACTAATTATATAAATGAATAATTGAGACAGCCAGATGCGACCAAATTCCGACCTAATAGTATCCTGTAATATAGTAATCAATCCAATAACTAGTTGTATCCGTAGTAACGTTTTCAAATAATTATTGTCAAAATATAATATTGATAATAAAATTTTACTTTTTTGAGAAGAAATTGCAAAATTTTGAAAAGAAGAAAGTGGTATTCGTTTTATTTTCAAAATACGTACGTATACAAATTATGTCCTGCAATAATAATTATAGTCACATTTGCACAAAAATTGACATTATATTCCTTAAAGGGCATAGCCGGGTAAGATAGGGAAAACGGCCCTTGACGCAAAATTGATTGTTTTTATAGGAAATAATACTTCTTAGCTCCAGATACATTCCTGCCAAATTTCAACCCTCCGAGGCTAATAGTTTATGAATACACCAACAGACAAAAATTTTCAAAAAAAATTTTTTTTGACGAAATTACTGAACCGATTTATTTGAGTTTAATATATATTGTGTACCCACCTTAGGCGAAGTAATAAAAAAAAAATTAACGTTATATCCCTTTATTATACTAATTTTTTTAAATTTTTAATTTTAAGAAAATTTTTTTTTGGTTCTTAGGCATTAGCGACACCCACCATTTTTTGTTCAATAATTTGTCTCTTAGTACTCTATAACATATATTTTTATGGAAAAATTTTAGTAGGTAGAACATAGTAATATTTCAATACAAATGCATGCCATGTTCGGTACTACATATATTACTTATGTATTAAGTTTTCTTTCTCTTAAATTTAAAAATTTAAAAAAATTAGTATAATAATAAGGATATAACGTTAATTTTTTTTTTATTACTTCGCCTAAGGTGGGTACACAATATATATTAAACTCAAATAAATCGGCTCAGTAATTTCGTCAAAATAAATTTTTTTTGAAAATTTTTGTCTATTTGTGTATTCATAAACTATTAGCCTCGGAGGGTTGAAATTTGGCAGGAATGTATCTGGGGCTAAGAAGTATTATTTCCTATAAAAACAATCAATTTTGCGTCAAGGGCCGTTTTCCCTATCTTACCCGGCTATGCCCTTTCACCCGTCTCGCCCTGTTACCTGCTTCAAGAAAAATGCCTACAAACTACCTTTACGCTTTATCTAATTGTATAATATAATAGTGTTGCATAAAAAGGAACCTTATTAAAGAAGTTATCCCACACCACACAGTATGATGGGAAGAAAATTTTCATTGCTACATCCTTTTTTGCTCCTTATTAATCGTAAAATTTCGTTACTATAGGTGCAATAGGTAATAATTGTGATGATTACTGGATTCTGACTATAGAATTCTAATAATATTCGATGCAGATTCTGAATCTAACAATGCAATGGTATATTGTGCTCTCTAGCTCAATTAATAAAACTCAATAATACAAATGGCTGTAGCTCGACGGCATCGTGTTTCAGCTCTAGTGAACTCCACTGCTTTTCTCGTAAGTATAACAACTAAACTCTGTTAACTTGCTTCTTTCTCCTCGTACAATTTAAACTTTTCTGTTCTTCGTTAAAGATTTTGAAGAATGTAAGTAAGTACCAACTACATATAAAGTAAGCATCAAGAAGCAAAACTACGCTCCCTACAAGAAGAAGAGGAAAAACCAAACCAGGCGCTGCAACATTAAACTTTCTACACAAGAGCCGGTTGTGTCCCTCCTCCTTTTCCAATCTATGTATCCATGTGTATTCCTTTACAGTTCCCTTCATCATCCAGTAAGTAAGTACAAAAGTATATAGCAGGGAACCAAGTGGAAGCTTTATTTTATTTTCACAAAATTACTTTAACTTTCGTCTTGCCACCACCCCCCCCCCCTCCCCTAGAAATCATTGGCTTGTACGCGCCGCGCCTTCCATCATCATACTTTTGTTCAAATTTTCAACAAGACAAGAAACTTTTACTAATATTACTTATATACTTGATAATAAATTACAACTTACTACTTCACAGCAAAGCATCATCCAGTTCTGTTGTGAATATACTTAATTTAAATTGGAAAAGATATTTTCAATTATCTCTGCACCAAAGCTCGTATAATACAACTTTTAAAGCTTCAACATTAAGTTTTCAAATACTCAATTAATTATTATTACTGTTATTATTATTATTATCACTAACAAATTCCAAAAAATACCTTGTTTTTGTGAATTTCTTTTAAATTTATATTGCCCTAAAATACAATTAATTTGCTAGTGGGGCTATAAAGAAAGGATTATTTAACCTGAGGACTAGATAGCCTGAAACACCAAATATTTCGAACGAGGAGAGCTTCCGGGTTGAGAAATTCACTTTTGGATGAAACTTGGGATATTAATGGCTATAAAAATTGATGTTAATTGTATATATTGCAAAATTAAACATTGATTTTCAAATATAAGTTATTTACATTGTGACAATTAGCATTTATATATTATATATTATTAATTTCTATAATATTTTAAATTAAATAAAAAATTTTATTTGTAAATTACTGGATGGACCCGGCCTTGAACCCGTAGCCTGAAGACACGGACCTACCCTCTTAACCATTGAGCTAATTTCACCTCGACTGAGTGTCATATTAAATTCGTATAAAAGACATTAAAAAAATTTTTAAAACTAAGGGAATTTTTTTCGAAAATGGCTGCCTAGTGTGTTTTACTATTTTACTAGGTTCACACCCTAAAGGTATACTATTGATATTTCAAGTTTCATCCAAAAGTGAATTTCCCAACACGGAAGCTCTCCTTGTAAGAGGAATTTCGAATTTGTAAGTTTTCGAAATCGTTTAATTTCATTGTTACCAAAATTAAGCAAATAGGGCAATTAGAAAAAAGTGATCCCGTTCTAATTTGAGAGTTGAATCCGCCCCTGCATATAGCTTAGTTATATAATTATGAGTACTTTGTTTCTTCATCAGCTACTTATCATATAGGTACATATTTACATTTTACTTGCGCTTGTCGTTGAGTGTACTTAATAGTCATATTAAAATTATTTTTCATGTTAAATATCCTCAACAGTCTCAAATCCTATAAAAATAAAAAAAAAATAAAAATTAATAATTTAAAATACAACCCTAAAACACTGTTTATTTTTGTAATATAAAATATTTTTTATAAATAAGTGTTTTGTTTATTCTAAAAATATTTATAGAAACCAACACACAATGTGTGTTTGTTCGGCCTCTGCGGCTGTTATGATTATTTTCGGATGCCGAAAACGTAGGCACTAAAGTGTTAATAAAATTCAGTGGGGTAATATAACTTACCATCTGAGTCAACATATAGGATACTTTTTGCTGCTGTAGGAAAATATTTCATTCCTTCATGGATATGTCGAACTATAAACTCGCGATGCGTCTGACACAGCTTGTATAAAATGAAATATTTGCTAAATACAACCCTGTGCATTTCCTACTGTGTGATGTAATGATACAAATTAATATAGGTATACATAAGTCAAGTACATTACATAACTACAAATAACAATAAAACAAATCTTTGTATTTTAATTAAATGGATATTATTTATAAATGAATCTGTATTTGTATTTTATATATATTTATTTATTTTTTTAATAAATAAATATTTATTTTTTACTTTATATAGGTACCTACTTATATAGCAGTGGTGTTCAAACTTTTCTACTCCTCGAGCTACTATCATTTATTTGACGATCAAATTTTTCAAATCTTATGTTCGCAATTACGTATAACTCTACAATTAAATATGATTCACAACCTTCGAGAAACTTATTTTCCCTGGCAGGCACATCCTCGTCAAAATTAATTACTGGTATTTAGAGATCTAGATCACGCATAATGAAAAATATTCAAAGAATTCTTAAGTCAAAACAATCAAATTCGTTCAGGAAGCGTGAATTATTTTCTGGTTGTGACTGATTTTACAGTTGCGCAGCCTTAAGATTTCATATTTTTAATATAAGTAGTAAAATTACGGCTTTTGGGACATTAAAAAAATTTAATAGGTATATTTACCTACGTACATGATGACGTCATAAAGTGAATGCACTTGATTTGTAAGTTTCCCTGTTTTAATTGGTTTGTAAATAAGGGCAAGAGATCGACCAAAATTCATTTTGTATTTGATCGGTCGATCGCGATCACATGGTTGAATACCACTGGTATATTTAATATACCTATAGGTACGTAATTGTAAGTATAGCTTTAATTTGTGTGTTTTATAATAAATAGGCAGGCCTGTGTTGTAAAGGATGACCAAATATATGCGAAATTACAAATTAATCAACCATATGCGCGTTTGTGTGTGTGTGTGTGTGTGTGTGTGTATTACAAACATACAGGATGTTCATTAAATATTTATGTTATCACAACAAGAAAATTATTTTTAAAATTATTTATTATTATAATTTTATATCTATACAGAAATTAAATTAAATCAACAGAAGTATGAAGCCAATTAATTATGAGCGTGGGCTAATCAAACTCGTAAGGTTTAACTGCGGCGTCATTATTTATTTAAAACTTGATGGAATTACCCTCATTTCACTCGGACAGAGTCAGCCAAAACATTCTGGGAACACTCTGAAACCCTCCAGAACATTTTACGAACATTCTAACCAATTTCGACCACTTTGCCACTCGATTCGTAGCCACTTCATCAGCTTCTAATAACCATATCTGCCTGCAGTTCCAAACCGAAACATTCAAAGTACAACAACTTTCGTAAAATATTCAAACCATGCAAATAATTTTTAGAAGACACCTCGCACTCATGATGCACGGTGGCACATCATCCACATTGGCTCGAACAATCGAGGCTCTACTGTAATTGACTTTAGATCCACTCTCATTACGTCAAGTATTGACCCATACAGTTTTCCTCTATGTATGTAAGTACCCAAAGAGTAAATACTTGTAACATGTACCGTAAAACTGAACAACTTTGCACATTGACGCCAACATTACTATACTACACTTTGAAATTTACAAAAAAGAATTTAAAATTTTCTCACATTACACCAATAGGTATTTTTTTTAAGTTTAAATATGTAAGTGTTTATAATTAGGCAAATATTAAAACATATAGGCAATCGGACATACATTATGTATGCCGTTTGCATATATTTAGGAGCAATTAGATTTTTTTTTATAAGTTTCTGGTGGTGACTAATCTGATTGGATCTATATGTATTTGGGCGTAATTTAGTGATATAAAAAAATTTAAACTTGCGGCGCTAATTTCTTTTTGTTGTTAAATTTCATTAAAAGCTTTTATTTAACTTGCTATGTTAGTATGTTTGTTTAGATCAAATCTTTCAATCAAAATTTAGATAGGTTCTAATTGAGCTAGAGGATTCAAATTTTGTATACGTGTATAACTTCGATGACAATGCAACATTGTATAATTAGTTTTGTCCTAATTTCCCTCAAAGCTAAAATTGTTGATTTTTAGTCTTGTGCAACTTTTTGACATTTTGAACTTCCAAATATTGTCCATTGATTTTATATTGCAATTTTTAGTTTCCATAGTTATGTTTGATTAGGATAAAATAACCGATTAAAATATAGTTAAAAAAATTACTTCTTTAATTATTTTTTTAATTAATTGTGATCAGACCAAAAAGTATAAAGTAAATTTAAGTAAAAAAATAGTTTTTAAAGCAAGCTTTTATTTAAAAATGAACTAAAATGTATAAAATAACTTTTGAGTGAAGTTTGAAGTAATGTGCAACATAATTTATAAAAGCTTGAGTCGTTTAACTACGTTTGGTACTTACAAAGGAGTAAAGTAGCTACTCGCATCTGAAATAAAAATAATTAATAATATAACACCTCTGATTTTATAAATTATATTGCACATTGCTTTAAACTTCACTCAAAAGTTATTTTATACATTTTAGTTTATTTTTAAATAAACGCTTGCTTCAAAAAAACTATTTTTTTTACTTAAATTTATACAAATTCGAGTCGGAAATTTTGGTAAACTAATCTACTTTTACGGTATTTACATATATGTCTATACATACTATGAACATGAATGGCTCAGGCTATCATTTTGATGAGTCCTGTGCAATTTTATTCACTTGTGTTACGACGAGTAAAGTTACAATATGTACAGTGCCTGGCTACGCTGCCCTGTTGGCAAATATCAACAGTTAAATAAATATAAATATTATTTTAACAAAATAAATATAAATAAAATAATAATATTATTTTTTTTTGTAATTGTTATTTATTATATTAATAATAAATAATAATGGGCCATGTGCATAAACTACTACTAAAGTTAGTAGTGAAATTTTAGCAGTGCTACTAGGCACTACTACACTTCCACTGAAATTTAGTAGTGAAATTTTAGTAGCGGGCACGGCTGCTATTAAATATAGAAAGTAGTGTGTTTTGAACTTCTCAAGTAAAATAACCGCCCAATAAAAATTTATTTAATAAATATTTTTTACTAAAATATCAGTAATATTTTTTTACCTATGTACTTAAATTCGAAAATTGTAATAATTGTAATAATTTATTATTAGATGGATAGAGTATTGAGAGATATTCGAGAAATGAACGATATTCACAAGTTACATAACAGGAAAATTTACAACAAAAGAATTGACTAGGGATATAACGCTACCTAAATTTGCCGATACGATATCGCTGCCGATTATTGTAGTTAATAATCGACGATACCAATACCGATATCAATGCCTTAGTAAATAATAAATCAAATTATATGTACCTTGGGCGTTTGTATGTCTTTATATGCATAAAACTTACCTATATTTAACAGAGACTCGACCTTGTGGTAAGTGTAAAAAAATGTCAGATCAAAACTCAAAGAAAATATTTATTACAATTATTATTATCAATCAAAGTGGTAATTAAGAAAGTTAGTAAAGTAAATTTCATTACATAGAGTAATAAATTGATACATCTTTTGGCAGATTTTTGTTAAGAAAGCAAAATTTTTTCAAATTATTTGCAAATAATCTGTTACGCAAATCATTTTGTATGAGGCTTGCGGTTGAAAACTTTTCAACTTTTCGAACTGTGTGATATCGGTTGTATTCTAATCGGCTTGCCGATTATAACGGTATCGAAATTGGAATCGTTACATACTTAGAATTAACCCATTAAATAAATTAAACGAAGACAAACTTTTTTTATTTCATTTTTATTTATTTATTTTTGATCCATTCTAAAATATTTATAACTTTTTAAATCGTTTAAAAAGTAGTATTCATAATATTTATTAAATTTATTAAACTTGTTAAAGATTATCCATTTTATTCTTCGAAATAAATACCAAATACGAAATAGATGCATTAAAAACAAAACAAAAAGAAATTCAAAATATAAAATTGACATTTGTCATAAAAGTCCAAATATAAAATTGACATTTATCATGAACGTCAAAATATAAAATTGACATTTATCATTAATGTTTAACATTTTTCAAAATTTAACCAAATTTTACACTCATACCCATCTGATTATTAAAAGAAAACTATAAAAATAATAATAAACGGTGAAAATAAAACTCTTTTTATTTTTTTTATCTTTAAATAACGTGTTGACAAATTGAAATTGCTATTACCAAGGTAACAACTAGTAGTAGGAACAAAAAATTTTTATGCACATCAATTATTTAATAGTACAACTATGTTCTACTTGCTAGTAGCGACTAATAGCAATATTTAGTAGCAGTTTATGCACATGGCCCATTATATCTAAAATAACTTTTTAATTCACTATCAGCCCATGGAGTCATGTGAAGGTTGAATAGGTAGTAGACATATTTACCGGAACAGGAAAGGTATATTGCGAACACATAACATTATAAATTAATGATCTCGCCCATTTACCATGATTACGTTAATATTGATTACGTTTTAATAGGCGGAGTGGGGGGTGTATCCTATATGGATGTATGTATCTAATATATTATTTAATTATTTTATCTGTTCTCTGTTTGTAGGTACACAAAATACACAAATGCAATGATCAAAAACAATTCACAAAATGTCTATTTTTTTTTTTTTACTAAATGTTTATCCGTGATAAATATTTAAATTACTTTTAGTATTTTTAGTTAAAATTTATCCTATAGCATAAATATAAACTCATAAAAAAAATGTGTTTTTTAAAAATTGAAAAAATTTTTTTTTTGCGAATATTTTTCAAAAACTAACACGAGCGTCTCCCGCCAATAGACCAAAAGGGGTCAGGGTGAGAGAGAGGATTGAGGAAATATAAATTTACCCCCTCCACCAAACCGTTTTCATCCAAATGAGATTTTTAAACATACATACATAATTAGAATAATAGATAACTAACTGTGGAATGAACAGTTTTACTATACAGGCTGAGTTTTTTGGGAGTTGCCATTTTTGTTACAGCCAAACCGTTGATTTAATCGCTTTTATTATGTAAAAATGTTAAAAACTTGAAGTAGAGCCCGACATCTATACTCCAAAATCTGAATTACTGTATGACAGAAATCCTAGTGAAAAAGGTTCTTTTCTTGGATGTAATAAAAATGTTAACCGACCTAACGCTGTCGGTTGAAGTAGCCTCAAATACATATGCGTATTTTTACCGCCTAATTAATAAATTAAAGAAAAATTCAAAAAATAAACTTGGGTAAAAAAAATTGTTTTTCTTCATTTATGTTTTTAATTGTGATGCATTAGATCAGTTTTATCGAAAAATTAACATATTGTCTCATTTAAAAATCGATAAGTTTGTATTTTAGTTCGAAAACCATAATAACTATAAAACTCCTAATTATAATAATCGGTTGCCCCCGTCGATATCTACAACTCTTATTTGAACAATTTTTCGATTAAATCAATGGTTTGGCTGTAATAAAAATGGCAACTCCCAAAAAACTCATCCTGTATACCTATTCATTTTTTCTCAAAAATTAAAGTATGCGCCCTTGTTATTTATCATTTCTCGATCGCAATAGTATGAACGCTGTGAATGAAAATCTTCACAATATAGCCCGACACAGATGTAGGGACCGCAAAAGTCAAAACAAATTTTCTATCATAGTTCTGGACTCAAGTTTTATCGCATGACTGGGGCTGTAATAGCTCAATGTTCCATTCCGAAATTCGTTAAAACATTATTAGAGAGACATTCTCAAATTTTTTTACGAAAAATTTTTTAAACCTCTACGCAAAGGGCAGCTTCTTAGGGGGGGGGGGGGAAGCAACTTTTTTATTTATGATTATTTTGCTTGTTGAAATTTTATTTCAAATTAGGAAGGATTTCAAATAGAAAATTTTGTTTTTGAAACATTTATTACTCTTTCCTGTGGGGGGAGGGGGCCTTTTTCACAAGTTTTTAAGCGTTTACAAGGAATACCATATCTCAAAAAGTAACGAATTTTTTTTAAATATTTTTTTATTATTTTATTCATAAAGGACCTGTGCATAAAAATTAACTATAAAATTGTAATCCCAAACTTCTAAAAATTATAAAACCCAGTTTTTATTTAAAAAAAATGTTTAAAAATAGTTACAATTGTTCAAATGGAAAAAGCATACTCCACTTTATGCGCAATATGTTTATGAACAAAATTTTAAAAAATTAAGTCTCTATCTTTTCTAGAACTTGAGATATGATTTTCCTTGTCGGGAAAAACACAACTTTCAGGAAACAGTAAAAATAAGCAGATGACATACAAAGCAGATGTTGAGAAAAACATATCAACTCTGAAAAAAGACGTCTACAAAGGCATACAAATAATAGAACATTATCTCAGTGCATACTATAACTCATGTACACACCAAAACTAAAAAGCGTTGCCTGCAAAGGAGCACCAACTTGGCTGTGCAGCGACTCACAAATAAATATTTTTCTATTTGAAAAAAAAAATTTTTGGCCGTGTTTTATATATCACCGTGTTTGTAAAGAACCACAGAACAAAATAAAAACAAAAAACGAGATTCGAAAAAAATTAGTTAAAAAAAAATTATTACCTAATATTTTTAGCAGATTTACAGAAATGCGACACGTAAGTTTTGACATTATTCTTATGAAATTTGTTTAATTTCCTTTCCCCCCCGTCTCGTTAATAAATACAAAATATGACAACTCCAGCATACATAATTTATATTTTAGTTTCGATTTTGTACTTGAAGTGTACAATTGTTTTGTACACGTTACAATAATATGATATGACAACAATAGTGAGTGAGTGCTCAAGTATTTGGGTACTACTGTCCTGATGTCGTAACACTAGCACTACTACAATAAATTGTATATATTTTGACGTGATGAAGAGCCCTCTACAATGTCACACCACAACAACTAACGGCACCACAAAAAAAAAACAACACTTAATCGAAATTTCCAAAATCGAAACTTAACGCTGTTCGCTCCTTTTCGAATGAAATAATAACATTACTGAATTGTGACAATTATATTCGTAACTATAATAATAAAGCATGTTTACGAGTATTATTTCTGTTACAGTACGTTACAAAAATGTTATGGGCGCGAGTAAGTATAGTCATAAGTGGGTATTCTAGTCTAGAAATTCGAAAAAATAGATTTTTTTCATATTTTCAAAGTTCAGACGTTTAAGAATAAGCCTCTAAAAGGATTTATGGAAATTCGAATTATTTTCGGGGTTATGGTGAATTTTTCCCTGTGTACCGTGTACCTTTTCAGTGTTAAATTACTCTAAACTACTTTTTTCGATACAGCTGACATGATATCTCAAGTTCTAATGCACCGATTTACTTTTGAAATTTGGTACAGATCTTCTTAATACTATCAAAATTGGTTCGACGTATAGGGGTTTTTGGAATTTCTTTTTTGTATTATTTTTAAAGAATTTCCAAAGTTGAAAAAAGGAAGCAAAAAAGTGATTTTTCGTTTTAAATGGATTCTACATCCTTGTTTATTAAGAATTAACTAAAATTTTATGTTTCAGATCACCAGGAGCGTTGGAATCACATCAACCGGAAGACACCTTTTTTTGAGTCTCCACTTTGCTGGCCTGTACCGATTCCAATTTTGAATTTTTTTTTAATTTTTATACCTACTTTTCAAATATTAATAAAAAAAAACTATTGAAAAAATTAATATAAAAAATGTTTACTGTTTTTTTTTTTTATTACGCCCGTAAAATCACCTCAAAATCGAACCTCTATACTAGAATACCTCCTTAATATTTACAAGTACAGTGCCGTTACAATTTTGTTATAAAATGTAGATACTTATGAGATACTTTTGACACTTTCCGTACCTACCTCTGTCTTTGATGAGTGAATTATTTTTTACATATTTATATAAAAACTTATCTTTTTCGTCATTTTTGTAAAATGATATTTCCATTGTGTCAAGTTTTGTATTTTAGTGTCACATATCAATAAAATATAGAGCACTTCTAATATTTTATTCCAAACAGAATAAATCTTTTCAATAAAAGACATCGAATAAATAATTTAAAAAAAAATTTAAGGCTTAAGGTTTTTTGACTGGGGTGCACAGAAGAAAAAAATTTGTGGTGCAAAAAATTTTTGAAACGATCCTATGACGTGATTTCGTACTCATAACAGAGGGTCCTGTATTCGATTCCCATATTGCTTTTTGTGGATATGGATAGGATTTAGGGTTTTGAAGAAAAAATCTCGGAACTCTTGTAGTTTCGTTATATCTGCCTCTCAAAATTTCAAAATTTTTATAGGTACTTTCCGGTATTGAAAAGTGGGGACATTAGAAAGAGTTTTCAAAATGAAGTTGAAGTTCTTCCGACCATTTTTCATTTTTAAGTCTCGTTTGCGAAAAATTGAGCTTGAAAATGAGGTTTTTTATCCTACTTCTCAGTAATAAGCATTTGTTAATTAGGGTGAATGCGGGAGAGATGCCGCACATTTTGAAAACACTTGATAATTCTTAAAGTAAGCATTTAATTGATTTGAAATTTGGTACACAATAAATCTAAACATTGTTCTTTACAATTATTTATAAATAATTGTAAATTTTGAGTCATAAAGGATTCATAATTAACATTTTTGTAGAGCCTGCAAAGCGGCGTCTCTCCCACACCTATGGGAGAGATGCCGCATCAAAGAAGGTGAGACGCGGCATAGTTCATATTAAAAATTTTGCATTTTACACACATCTCCATACATGATGCATGCCATATGTAACCATTTTTGGCACTTAATGCATCTTAACCAGTCAAATTTTTATTTGTTTCTGAGTACCTTTCAAAACATTCAATACACAGGCAGTCATCATTATTTTCGTTATCTTCACTAATATGAGGGCTCTTCCTGATCCATTAATGGATCTTTTATATTTACGTGGCATAATTTACAGTCCAAAAAAAAAAATTGCATAATTAAGGTATATAGGTCTATGTTTTTAACATGTAATATGATGCGGCATCTATACCAACTTTAAATGCGGCGTCTCTCCTTTTTGTTGGGATAGATGCCGCATGTTGCTATAGCAAGCATAGTGCGGAATTTCAACCTAAAATTTTATACAGTACTTTTAAAATATACCTAAATTAATAATAAAACTCATTTTCATTAAAACAATGAAATATACATTCTTAAATGTTAATGAATTAAATGCTTGATAAAATATTATGTTAAAAAACTTACATTTCAATAATAAAAAGTTGGATAATTATTAAACTGATGGACTAATCATAAATGTTACCATTTACAGCTTAAATAAGTAACTTATTTTAAACATATAATCCATTAATAGCGCTATCTGTCAATCAACCGACGAACTATGGCTACTGCGGCATCACTCCCGACGCGGCATCTCTCCCGTACTTACCCTAGTAGTCAGTTTGTATTACTACGAAATTGTATTAATCTATGCCATCTACGGTATATATAGCACCAAACTACAACATATTTATGTCAACAGTATAGATAGAAATCTGTTTTATCAACAACATAATGACTGATTGTAAGTATGTATGGTTATGTATGCATGTATGCATTTTACGTGCAAGATTGTCAGAGTATTTAATTGACGAATTTCCAGTGTGACAAATATATAAATGTCCGTACTGAACGTCAGAATTTGTTAATTGTATTTTTGGAATGTTCGTAAAGAATTAAATTTTTTTAAAATAAGTTTTTTATAATTTTTTCATTAGCAGAAGCCCAGAAGGTATTAATTCATTTGATTAAGTGACTGTTTCGGTACATTTTCAAGGATAGCCCTATCATTTGCGTGTGTTAAAAAAGTAATTTTTAAAAGTTTCAATCTCACAAACTGGACGTATTTTTTGTATTAGGTATTGAAACATGTAACATATCCAAAGATCATTCACAATATGCATACGTCATAGAGGTATCCCAATCTATAAAATACATTTTGATTTTTATGGTTTTCCTAGTTTTTTTAATTTTTTTACAATACCTAATTTATATTTGATATTTGCTCGGAATATTACAAAATGATAGTCCATTTCTATTTGTATTAGATATAAACCGCAGATGTATTGAAACTCCGGATGTATGGACTTGCCTGTGTGTGTGTGTGTGTGTGCACAGAATATTGGACCAACCCAAATACGGACGGACGGACATTCACGCACACACACATATGTATAAATCATCAGATTTAAACACACACATATACGTCATATGTGTGTGTGTGTTTCGCTTTGCCTTGGTTGCGTTGCCTCTGATGATGATTATAATGATTATAATGATGTTATGTTGATGATAATGGTGCATGCTGTAATGTGATTGGATGTTGGATGATGGAGGCCGGCCCCTCCCTCTCAACTTTACAGCCTGATGGATCCACACACGAACATACGATCATCATCACAATGGATGGATGCAATGTGGTACAGCCAGAACATAACACAACCAACTGAATCAACCGTTATATTATGTAAGTATGTAGTGAGTGGTTGTGCTGCTGCTATGTATGTATACAGTGTGTCCCAGATAACATTTCAATCTTGTAATTTAGTCAAACGTGCCCGAAATTGACGTAATTTGTTAACTTTTCGATTCAAACTCACTTAAAATATCTAATATCTTTTTTTTTTAATTTTTTAAAAATTTATTAAAAACCAACTGTATGTTCCATAAGCAAAACAAAAGTGAAGGGATCGTAACTGAAACCGAACTTACATCGAATAGAAATAAAATAGTTTTTCTACCTAAAAATTACGATGCATTTTTTTTTTTTTTTTTTTGGTAGTAATTTAGTATTTGCAATGTCAAAAAAGCATTATGTAATCCTTAGAGAAGTGTAACCCTCTTATGAGAATTGTATGCCATCTCTGAATGTATCAATTAGGAAAATTGCTTTAGTTTTTCATTATAAATATTTGAAATTTATTGGAAGAAAATTGAATTCGAAATTTTGAATTTTTAATCAACTTCAAAAACGAGGAGGTTCTCAATTCAATTCAAGTTTTTTTTATGTATGTACACCGATTTCTCCCACATTTCTGGACCAGTTTACGCCATTCTTTTCTTGGTTAGCAGATAAGGCTCTCCAGGTGATCCCAGAAAAATTTTATTAACACTATGAAGCCCGAGCACTTTCATAGTAAATTTCCCCGGAAGCCGGCAATATTTAAAAAAAAAACTTTATATAAACAAATACATAAAATAAAATGATTCAAACACTGAATAGATTCAACACAGTTCAACATGTATGTGTAAAACTGTAAACCCTGTAAACATACATACATGATTCGTACATACTACATATACACTGACATTCAAATCAATTTTATTTAAAAATATAAATTATATTTTTTATGTATTTTTTGTTTATCTTAAAAATTTTTATAAATAGAAACCAAAAGAGTAGTGTGTGTTCGTATGTATTTGTGTGAGCAGAAACACATCCGTTTGATGAATGATGATAAACATCGCACACATAATGCGTAACCAACTAATCAATTAATCATTGATTGCGGTCGGCCTCTGGGAATGTTTTGTTTGGTTTCAGATGCCGAAGCCATGGGACTGAAAGTGTTAATATTGGTTAAGTAATTTTTTAACCAGCTTCAATAATATGAATAATTATGGCAATTTTAAAATTTGTATAATAATTATGCAAAATTATTTACTTTAAAAACATATTTTAACTATAATAATTTTCTGACAATATCTAATTTAAAAAATTTCTTTCATGGCTTGAAAAGTTGGTTGTTTTTGAATGATTTTTATTTTTCTAGTATGTAATTATTACTTTAAACACTATTTCTGTTCCAAATTTCAAAGCAGTCAGTGCGTGTCCAAAATTATGATTTTTAGACAATGAAATTTTTGAAACTATTCCAGCTAAACGTATTAAATTTGGAATACTTCTTTTAAGCAATTATCACTATAAGGGCTAATAAGCATAGTCACTAAAAGGTGATAGCACGAATTTTGAAGTCAGGCAGGGCGCGTAATATAAAAAAAAATGTAGATCTTGAAGAATTCATGAATTTTGCAAGAACATCCGATCGCAATCTTTTTATACGACACACCGCCTGACTTCAAAATTCGTGCTATTAATTAATTATTTTTTTATTTTTTGAAGTCGGTTTTTTAAAAAAGCTTTTATTTAACTATAATTAGTATAATTCCAAAACTAAATTAAATTTTGTAGGTTTGAAAGTAAAATTGTAACTTTCCTTATACTTCTGCATCACAGTTATTTTACTTAACCGAATCTGTATCTCTTAACGTCTATATGAGATGTTTGTGCTGAAAATGTTATCTGGAACACTCAGTATCTTCTCTTATATCGTAAAGTTGTAATAATTCTAGCATATTAAAATGGTGTATGTGAATCCTATGTATATATGTTGTACCTGCTTCCTTCCTGAATCCCAAGTTCTGACTATCCTTCTAAACCAAAGTTAATTCAATATATTATGTTTCCATATTTATTAAAAAAAAAATTACCAAGGGCTTTTTTAGGGTCCCTAAACATATGGAAAAATATGTACCTAACATGCAATAATTTTTAACATCTAAATTCTCAGCTACCTACCTCTAAATATTTTTATTTTTAAAAACTAAATTATACGCTAGAATTTTGCCCTGACACTTAAAAAGGTTGGATTTTCTGTTACAGCTACTATTATTCATGTTTATTCTACTTGAATTTAATTTACAATATTTGTATGCACACATAATAAGTTTATTACCTAAGTTTGCTTTAAAATATTTTATCTTTAGGTAAACACTTTTATATCTAATTAAGTATAATAAAATTTGACGCATGTACTAGATCTCTGTAAAGACCACGCAGGCGCACTCATGCACTATTATACGATTTTTCATAGCCTCAGCTCTTTTTTTTTCGTAAAATTTCATAGCAATTTTTATTCCGATGTGAAAATAAAAATCTACATTATTTGGAAGTCATTAAAATACCTAATTATGAAATTCATAACTTGTAATTTCTTCATTATTACCACCAGTCATATGAAAAAAAAAATAAAATTTTCACTGCAGCTCGAAAGCCAACTCGTAAAAAATTAATCTTGAAATTACTAAAAGAGTTATACCTATATTATCATTATCATATATTATAGATTATAGATCGATGGAAAAATCTCACATACCGTAAAATTGTTTAACTCGACCATAACTATCGATTCAAATTTGAATAAGTAGAGATGAAATTTAGTTGCATTTAATTATTTTAATGAAATAAACCGAGACATTACACCTAAGTGGTATGATTTTAATTTTTTTTTAACATAAAGCGTGATATGGTAAAGGTAGATGCTTTTACGGTATACATTATTTTTATTTGAAAGTTGATTGGAGTTATACGTCCTTTCTACTCCTATCATTAATAAGTATACTCGGATATTTAAATATAACATGTATTTCATTTTATTGATACCTACGTCACGAGAACAAGGTTTAGGTATAGCAACATTCGCGATTACGGAAAAGTTTTACAAATTATTTTTAATTCACCAAAATCTTAATGTAAGGTGGATGACGTACTATTAAAAAATTTCAAGAGAAATGAACAGTTTCTTTGAATAGCTTGAATTTTATTATTTCTGTGGATACCCAACAAAATTTTACAAATATTAGATAATATTTAGCTGCAGAGTTTGTAATATGTTTTTCGTGTACCTACAGATTTATCAGTTATTCCTTATTTCTTCTTTAATCTTTAAAACTCACTTTATAAAAAAAAATTACCAAAATACCCGTTTAACATAATATTCGGTAATACAATTTTGATCAAAGCAAAATAGGTATGTATTTCTTTTTACATACCAAGGAAGTTGTGCAAGGAAATTCAGTTCTGATAATTTTCGCTCAATCTACACCGCATTCATAATGTTTGTGAATTTTTTCAGATTTTTCTAAACAATCCTTCTGGTAATAAAGCCCGGGGACAGCTATTTTTATGATGTTTCCCCCCCCCCCAAAAAAAAAAATTCGTGCTTTAATAGCCTTTCATTTGATACCTTACCTACTCGCGGTGTTTTCAGCAAAAAATTTTGTTTTAACTTTCCAGATTATCCCCTAAAATTAACCCCCAGAATCGAAATTCAACTTCATATCTGTAATTAGGCCATCACACCTTATCTCCGCGTGCTAAGTTTCCAGTTTTCGAGTTGAGTGATTTCAGAGAAAAGGTCATAACAATTTAGAAATAAAAGAAAGGAATCAAAGATTTTGTGATAATAAATGATAGACCTTTTAAGGCACACCAACCATCCTAATCGCACATTTTCCTAAATTTTTGTACTTGTAAAACTAATGGCACTTGTATAAATACTGTAATTATTTCATATAATAAAATATATATGTTTTCTAATTGTTAATTAATTTTTTTTTCTTTAAATATTGTGTCATGGTCTGATGTCCTCATTGCATAAATATTAGTAAAAATTTATACATCTTACAATATTATTTGATTATCATATTTAATTACCTTTATATTTTAAGTAGATATATACCTACTTAAGTAAGTAAATGCTAAAAAATAATGCATAATAATAACATTAAACCTTCGGTTGTTGAAAAATTTTTAAAAAACTTGGATTTTAGCTCTCTACTAGTGTATACTAACAGTACATAACGGATATCATAGATAATAATAACTCCATTTTTGGGCAAACTATTTTTTTTTTCAAGAAAAGCTTGGCACTTAAAAGTACAATGGCACAGAAGACACAAGTGCGATAGTGAGACAAAATTGACTTAGATGGCTTCAAATTAATAAAAATAAAATTGAAAAGTACCTATAGTAAAAGTGCAATTAATTAAAAATAAAAAAATGTAACAAAAGTAACAAAAGTAATCATTAATCAATTTTGTTATAGAGTAAAAACTGTGACCATATGAGATAATCAGAAAAAAAATGTTTTTGTTATTTCAATAAATCATCATTTTTTGATTAAATTGTTATTTTTCGAAGCTCGTTTATTAGTAATAATAATATTTTTTTGTTATGAAATAACAAATATTGACAATAAATGAATTATTTAAATGAAATTTGATAACCGTGGTTATTTCTGTTTGTCAGAAATGAATTGTCTGTAAATTTAAATGGCTTTGGCGTCGGTTGGATTTGTTGGATGTCGCTCTCACTCTATTTCACCTCAATGAACCGTTTGAATAACTGAGATGAATATACATATTATTTATTATCTACAAAAAAAGATATGACAAAAAGATCAGTGGCTGATCATCATCAAGTTATAAATATGTACATATCTATCACAATAAAACTATAGAATAAAACTTTTATCTACTATTGTTTACTTTTTAAATTTTTATTAAATTACATGTAAGTATTGTTTATTTACTGCATTTAGCTTTTCCTTAAAATTATATGAATTAATGTAAAAGTGTGTATAAAAGAAATATATGGAATAATTCATTTAATGAACAAAGTTATCAAACGTTCAAGAAATGATAACAAATTATAATATTTTATTTATTATAGGGACTCTATTAGTGGATTTCTATAAAAGCCATTTAGTGACGAATTGGAGAAACTCTGCAAGTGGACTAAAATTGATAGATAAGAAAGTAGTAGCAATTTGAAATCGTTCCAAAGTTATTAATAACTAGCTATTTAAAATTGTAATTAAAAAAAATTCTAATTTTCGTACTTACTTCAAAGATGACAAATTTTCATCCCTCATTTAACCCACTTAGGCGATGAATTTTCAAAAATCCTTTTTTAGTGCTCACCTACGTTATATTATAAGGAACTCCTGTGCAAAATTTCATACCTCTAAGCCCAACTGCATTGTCTCTCAGTCAGTGTTAGAGATTTATTAAGTAGATAGTATATTATGCATTATATCAGTGACACTCCCGGGGGTCGCGACTCCCGGGAGTGTCGCGGAAACTATTTTAAGGGTTACAGATTACATATTACCCATTTACTACCCATTTTTCTACATATTTCGGTGGTCTTTTTTGAAATTTTTAAGTGTAAAGGCAGGTCGCAGACCAAAAAGTTTGAGAACCACTGCATTATATTATTAGATCGTATTGTCGGAAAATAGGTACTGATTGGCTGATTATTTTAGTAATTAAAAATTTGGGGGACAGGTCTACCCACACTGTCAACTTCCCATTGGGTGTCCTTAAAGACTAGAGACTACTGTACATAAATAATTCTTTTTCCATTTCGGGCAACTTCTCTCCTGGGCCCCCGATAGAGGCTTTGCCCCTTGCACCATACCGGGGGCTTCGTCTTCTATACCTATAGGTGGGGGCTCCACCCTTGTCAGACAAATGATAACATCATTTGTTCTCAAGATATGCGAGACAAAATATATTTCAAAAACAGTTTCTTATTTCGTTTTTTTTTTTTTTTTTTTTTTTTTTTAATTTTTATAATAATAAACTGGCGTTTTTAACCCTAGAATCATACGTACTCGTCAAAACGACGAACGAACTTCTCTACCTGCTCCAATAATGTGACTTGTCGGTACCTGCTCGCGGTGAAACTTCTGTTATCTAATTTATTTGTTATTATAACACATAAGACATATAAATTTTATTTATAGCTATTGTCGTTTTTTTATGCTGAAATAGTGTGCGTCAAAAGGACGACGATGTATGATTAACCTATATTTTTTTTTAAAGATTTTGTACTCCACATATAAAAGTTTTCCTAATTTTTCTAAAATTTATTAAAGATATGGATGTTATAATTAATTTATTCAATGATTATGATAATGTGAAAGATGATTACAGCTGTTTGACTTATAGAGACGACATAATACTGAAGTTTGAATATATTGAATCGAAAACTAAAGAAAGCGTTTCGAATGACTTAATAAAAGATTAACAATTTATTTTGTGGAAAATATTTTAATTTTTATTATTTGTTGAGATCTTATTCGAAAAATTACTAACAAATTTTAGAAAATTTACAAATGTGCCTAATGGGGAAATAACTACATATCTATAGGAATATTTATGACTGAGAAATTTCACATTCGGTAAAGTCACACATGTCCACTGATTCATAATAGTTCATAAATTAATTATTACAATTGATGTATTTATATATTTTTTAATCTTTATAATGAAAATATGCTTTGATAAAAAGATTAAAAAAATTAATAAATATTTACATTAAGAAATTTTTCCAAATCCAATTTTTTTAAATATTTTGTTCGCTTTTGTAGTATTGTTATGTAAAAAAAATGTTTTTTGCAAATAAACTCTAAAACTCCCCGTAAAAAGTCCATTCGTCGAAACGACGCCGATGTATGATTAACTTGACTCATAGACCAACGTATGATTCTAGGGTTAACATCAAAGAAGGTTCTTAGGCCATTATATAATCATATTATGGTAAAAAATCCATATAATCTATGTTATCTTAATAAAGTTAATTCTGTTTTTTTACCACAAAAAACAAACTGCTAATCCGAATTTGCTGAAAACTTTACGCGGTCTTCATTTTTTGATTACGCATCTAATGAAACTAGTCCGGAGTTGATATCATCATTTGTTCTCGAGATATGCGAGACGAAAAAAAATCCACGAACGAACGAACGAACTAACGAACGCACGCCAGACATCACGCTAAAAACGATGAATTCGGATTCTAGTGACCTTGAAACGTGGAGATATGTCAAAATTAGCGATTCGTGAAATCGGACCCATTACAATAACTTCCTATGGGAAGTTAATAAATGAACAATTTTAAATAATTTGGGTTTATGGAGCAAGACACCTGACTAGTTACTGGACGATTCTGGGTTCGAATCCCAGCCGATCCAATGAAAAAATTTTGTAAATTAGGTATACAATACTTATCTAAATAAAGAAATAGTTTAATTTCTCAATACTTTTCTAGATTATTTATCTGTACGTACTAATAGATAAAAATTTACTAAAATCAGTAATACTTACACTTAATATATTTTATGTTTATGTAAACCGCCACAGAAATTTGATCGGATATAAGTGAAAAACTGGTCCATCCGTTTCATGTCTATAATACACATAGGTGGATTGGATTGTATACGTATGTTTAAAGCGACCCTCCCTCCACTCACCCCCTGTTACCCCTATATGAGCCAAACCCCTGTACATATACTCTTCCTTCCTGAAAAGTATGTAATGTTTACTTTCAGCATCCTAAATACACACACATACAGTCATGCACCCTCCTATTTTATTCGCAATTTATATTGTGGATGTGTACAAAAGAACTAACACTAGCAGGATAAAATAGGATGGATAGGATAGGACAGGATAGGTAACTCCACATTATATCATATCATAAATGTAACTTTTAATAATAAAAGATACATCATTTAAAAATAATAAAAATGAACAAAGAAAATATACACATATATGTATACCTACAATAAAATACAATACATATCTATCCTAAGGAATTATCGAGTGTTTGAAATATCAAATGGTTCGAAATTTTGGAAATTCACCTTTAGTAGTTCATTTCCGTACTCCAGTAGTTTGAGCAGCATAAATTTTCTCCTCTCTATCTCCCTGCAACTTTAAATTGTCGAGTGTTTGACGCCGATCAGTTCGAAT
This sequence comes from Brachynemurus nebulosus, assembly GCA_035578155.1. Classification (NCBI taxonomy): domain Eukaryota; kingdom Metazoa; phylum Arthropoda; class Insecta; order Neuroptera; family Myrmeleontidae; genus Brachynemurus; species Brachynemurus nebulosus. The sequence goes on along the minus strand of JAPWDM010000008.1, from coordinate 65,291 downwards.
TAACGCGTCGTTTTGTTACGTAGCAATGATTTTTTCGTTCGAATTAACAAGTGCATAAAAATGTATGATTTAGTTTGAAATATAAAGAGATTTTGTAGGGAACTCGTGATAACTTTGAATTATAGACAGGTTCGAATTATCGCAGGTTTGAATTAACGAGAGTCCACTGTATTACCGTAAAAGGGGGAAACACGGAACCATTTTTAACTATGTAATCGGTTTTCATACTTTTTCTATCTACTAGAAACTATAAGTGATACAAAAGAGACTTATTTTGTTTCCGGTAACTTATTTTTTATATTTACCATTTTAAAATTTAACTTTCTCTTTTATTTAGCTAGTTACTTTTAGAGGTAACTGGGAATAAATGACGGATTAATAGGAAGTATGGACATGGCTGTCCAGTTCATGATTAAAATGGTAGTAAGTATTAGGTAGTTCATAGATTTATTTTATTGATCAGGAAATGGAAAAAAAAAACGAAAGAAAAAATTGTTTATAAAATAAACTTAACCTTTTCGATAGATACAGTCGTTCAACAAATTAAAAAGTCATTTATACGGGGTCGCAAATACGGGGTATTCATTTTAAAACAAAAATATTGTGGTGAGAGTATTGTAAATTTTGTAAGCTTTGTCTTAAAGTTACCCACCTCTATTAAAACTGAATGAATTACATTGGGTTTTACTGTATGCAGTAATTTTTTAAAATGCGTGTTTGTTTTGTATAATTTTCTGCATGTTTGTCTATTTCAAAATTACTTAGGTACTTATTTTTGTCAAAATAATACTTGCTGTGTAAAACTTCCGTTATTAATTATTTATTGATAGAATAAATTTAATCTATCTTCTAAATTTAGTTTAGAATACATATCAACAAATTTTCAATTTAGAAATTTAGAAAATGAATACTTTAAACTTGACTAATACGTTGCTTGCATTTCCAAGTTCCCAGTGATCTCTAATTTCCATCTCAATTGCTAATTTGAACAAATATTAACACCCCGCTTGACAACATTGACGTTAACAATTCCATATAAAGTGTATTAGCTGTCAAAATAGTTTACCAGTTGAGCGTTTTGTCAGTATAAGTTATGACCGTCAAGGTGTTAATATAAACATACAGTAAAAACATAGCAATATATTCGAAGCATTTATGCAATATGTATGCCACGAATGTACTTAATATACATATAGTACCTACATAAATATGTATTTTACATAATATTTAAACCCTAGAATAAAATATAATAGTAGTTATGTACATCATATGTATTGTGTTTACGGTGATTTCTTTCAATTGCAATGAATTTTTTCTTCCGTAATAAATATTTTTTTCTCTTTTATTAATATTAAACGATAAATGAAAAGCTCATCTTATTAAGTTTGAAACACCATATGTAAAAGCTGGTTACGCCTAAAGCAAAAATCACAATTGAATGTTTTATTATACTTGTTAGTAGCCGTAAAGCCCCTGCTTATTGCTTTATTCAATACATTTATATCTATACCGACATAATATACGTATAGACAGTTAGTTTATTACTTACCCTCTATCATGAAATTTTGTATTCACCCCTCTCATCATCTGTGTATTATGTAGTGTGCTGTAGTTACCCCGAAGTGTAATAAAAGTGATTCATAATCTATCCTTGTTGTTTTGGTGAACCTCCGATACCAGTAAATATTAAAACCGGAGCATTGAGCTCACAAACTCCTTCAAGGGATAATCTTGAACATTTCAAAAGTATTGTATAAATAAGTTCAATTTTCAATAGATAAATTAAATCCGCACCAATACACACACATTACATACACACATACAAACAGTACAGTAGACTCTCAGTTATCCGATGTTGTCGGGACCGAAGCTACCTCGGATAATATGGAGGCTCAGTATATGTTGAGGTTAATACAAATAACGAGACACATTTGTTTGACCAAACTAAACTGTATGCCTCATTTCAGATACAAATGATCATGAATTTTCGTTAAAAAATTAAATAATTCTTATATTCGAAACAATCTTCTATTCTTTTTTAAAAATAAACTGCAAATTTAAAATTTACATAATTGCAATAATAAAAGAGATAAAGCCAAGAAAACGGAAATTATTTAAATTCAAAGTGACGAAGCATGGTTAAATTTAACTGAAATGAACCGTATTAACAATACATCAAAGCAATAGGGTACTTGACTGCAATTGAGAAATGATTCTAAATGCTTTGTTCTTACGTATAAATTAGTTCATTTTTGTTAAATTTTTAAAAATCTTCAAAAAAACCATTGTTCAATTTTAAATGAACAAATTGGCGGGAAAAACGACTTGGCGTAGTGACGTATGTAATGACGTCACGATTTAACTCAAACAGATGTTGCTTTCATTCATGTCAACACTTGTCAACATGGTTTCAAATTTGTACACAATATTCAGCAGTCATCATGCTCAGTTTTAGTGGTATTTACAACTTTCTACTTTGTTATCTTCTTCATTTATTATCATCACTGTAAGATTTTCATGAAGCCCTACAAGTATTAAATACACTTTAAGAAAACAGTTTGACGTAACTTTAAAATTGTAGCAAAAAATAAAAGCGTTTTTAACATAATATTTAAAACAAGTTGATAAGGATATTTTACGTATTAATTAAGTGACGATGTATTCCTTCCATCAATCTTTTTTGAGTGCAAAATTAATTGCAAACCAAAAAGTTCAAAATAAATTACAAAGAAAAACAACTTCTCTTGGTCAATTAGAACTGTAAAAATGTCACAATGAAAATGCAATTTGTCATAGATAATACGTAACTACAGTAATAAGATCTGCTATAAAAAATGACGTCATTTTCAAATATCACTGCGTTTTTAATCATTTAAATAAAAGGCTAAAAATTTATAATTTTCAAAATCGAATTTTTAAATAACTAAAGAATATTTTTATTTGTCACTACTAAAATTGAATATATTTAAGGATAATACATAAAATTATTCAACATTTAAAACAAATTTTGAATACATTCAAGTACCGTATTGTGCATAACATACGTATAGCTATTTAATTTATGGAGAGAAAATTACAGTTCTTAACACTCAACTACAATTTACAATAATTACCTGTAAAAAACAAAAAAAACCTTCGGATCACCTTGAATAATACGGAGGCCCGGATCACCGAGAAAGTACTATAATAAAAAAGTATTATTTGACAAGATATTGATGATTAACTCGAGAATTCCCAGTGTCACCTGTAGGTGACAGTGATTTGTGAATTTTTTTTTACAGACAATATAATAAATTTTAAAAATAAATGTGTTACGACTAAAATGTTAATACTTAGTAGTATTCATGGTTTTAATTTGGCAAAACTGAAGTTATGTTAACGGTCAAATTAATTCTGTTGTTTCAAACGATTTGCTATTTTATTGCGTGTGAGTGTATCATGTGGTATTTTCGCTGTTATAAAAATGTTTAAAGAGTAGGTACTCTTATTACTGTTATAACAAATTATTATTTAAGAATCAAGTTTATAATGAAAGTGATTTTTTGCCGGTAACTTCATACCGTTTTACTTAGTTCATACTACAAATAACGCCCAGTGTCACTCATAGATGACACTCCATTTAAAAAAAAAACTAAAGGGTATTTTTTTTTTTCAATTATTTATTTTTTATATGTTGAATACCTAAAGATAAAAACTAGCATAAAAATAAGGATATTTTGTCGATAGATCGCGGCTTGGGAATTGGAAAGTTAAAATACTGAAATTTTTTTTTTGTTTATCAATAACTGATTAACTCTTTATTAAATGATTAAGACGAGTTAACTCGTCCTGCAATATGGCGGCTCAAAATGCTGTGACATTTATATATTCATTGGTACAGGTGCTGCCATCTGCGACAGACTTTCCAAAATACGGTATTATTCTAAATAATGTTCAATTTTATCAACATAGTTTAGTATAATTTATATTTTGTAAATTCTTAAGGTTCACTTTTTTGATGTTAGGATCTTTGATTTTTTTTCTTTTTCTTTTCTTGTAACCTTATCGATTGTACTTACTTATCACTGGCAGTAAAAAGTCCGGCATTGTGAGATAAAAAAATGTTTCCATATGGTTTGTTTAAAAGCGTTAAATAGATAATTAACCCTAGAACGACAAGGCTCTGTTATGGAACAAATTTAGCAATGGAGTGTCATAAACGACACCTTTAATACACCGGTTCTAGTGTGTCAAATCGATATTTAATTGATGTCAGTATTAGATTATTGTCAACTTCTACATTATCAATCGTTATAGCGCTGAAACAAAAAACGTAAGAGTCATGTATGACACCGATTTGTCATTCTAGGGTTAAGTTTCTAGTAGAGCAATTATACCTACTAATCTTAATGGAGCAATTTGGGAGTAATTTAACCATATAAAAAAAAAAATTCAACTTCCGGTGCCAACTTCTTTCCCGTTTATTTTAATCACTTTAAAATTTAAAAAATGAAATAAAAATACAACAATAGATATCATAACTTAATTATGAAATTAATAAAATTTTTCAAAATATTCTTTACAAAATGTAAGTAAAGCAGGTAGGTAGGTACGGTACATATTAACAAATATAAATTGTTTCTTACCAAATGTTTGTTTTAAATTTAGAGAATGAGACGGTTAAATAACGTAAGTAACTGCAGATAAGCTCAAGTAAACACATATAAGACAATTAATTGTATTGAAATCCTTCAATGATCTTATTTGCAAACATCAACATACATATGTAGGTACTATAGGCGCTAGGTGGGACACAGCGGGATGTAGCGGGTGAAGTACAGGGTGGTGACGTGGAGCGGAGCTAGAGCTATGTAGATACATGAGTTGGTTATTTACATTTAGTTACGTAAGATTAAGAATTGCGGTGGGCGAGAAGAACAAATCTTATGCTGGAGCTACACCAACACACACACACATACATGTTGTGCTCTAACTCTAAAGTTAGCTCGTTCGTGTTTTACTTAAAACTTATTACAACAACTTTGTATGTATGTATGTATGTATGTATCTTGTTCTTCTTCGTCCGACTTGACCTGACCGACTTAGCAAACCACATTCCGTATTCAAACTTTACATCTAGAACCAGCTAGACTGATGATGATCAATGTATATTTGCTTATTAGAAACAACAATTCAGGGTTTTGTAAAATAACTACATAAAACGGTACAATTAACTGAAAATTTAATGAGCCATTTTCTCAAAATATCTACATCTCTATGATTGAAATTTTAATCTAAAAATTGCTATGTAACGCATGAGAAAATTGTTTAACACCAGGGCGGCGAAACGGGTTATTCGGAACTACATCTCTATAGCTGGAATATTAATTTCTAAAAAACATATAATATTCCTAGGTAACCGAACTGGAAAATTTCATTGCTAAAGTGGAATTAACAGAAGGTGATTTTTGGTTGGTTAAATTATAATATCTCGATTATAGACATGTAACCCCAACTACTGTGTCGCCGCCCTGGTGACAGATTGCTACATATTTGAGAAAATGGTCCATTCAAAAGTGTACGTAATTTCTAAAAACAATTCTAAAATTTTTATGTAAATATTTACTAAAATTTTGGTATTTCGATTAAGAATAGCAAATTTGGATACAGTTTCTAATTAAGTGTAAAACTCAAAGTCTGACTATGTTTTAAGGTTGTTGTGGCATGAGGGCTGACTAGAGAAAAAATAATAAAAATTTGCATACAGATTCTCAAAAAGGTATTTTATCATCCTATGAAAGAACAAAAAAATTTGGTCGCTGAGAGTCGAGAAAAAAATTACCAAAGTTGAGTAAAAATACATGGGTGCTTATGGAGACATGTGAATTTTTTTGTTTCGAATTTAAAAAAAAAATAGTGTTAATAGACGGCAGCACTTACTGGCCATTGTTTTACTTCAATGTTGCAATATTTTATACAAAGATATAATATTTAAATAATTGCGTAAAGAAAAAATTGCTTTCATCTAAAATTCTTCGTGAAATTTATATATCCCAAAAAAAAATATTGTTGTTTTCATCTAAAATGTTTATAAAAATATTTAATGATATTTTAAAATACTTTAATGTTAAAATTATATCTCCATATATTAAAAATTAATAAATTTTCGCTTTGAAAATTCGTTGGATGCAGTTGGCAATACTTTCAAAAAGCAATGCATTAATATAGAACTCAGTATCACCACATTTAAAAAACTAAATCTCATGCCATAATAACCTTAAAAGAAAACAAGATTATAAAAGAATTTCGATAAACTGAAATTCAAAAAGTATATTTTGGACAAGCATGGTTAAAATTAAAACCGCATACGCACACAAACAGTACAATATATAGTAGAGCTGCAATATATAGTCAAGCGTAAGAATCCCTAATGTTTGCTAAAGAGCTAAACGAGTAGAACCATCTCATCGTGAGCTATAGTTATAGAAACTTATAAATGGCCGTAACGTACATGAAGACCAGGGTACAATAGAGTAAAGCTATGTGTATGTATTGTATGACAATGTAACCCATTTTATTTACATTCATTGACGACAAAGATAAAAATATTATTATTTCCAACAAAAAGACTAACTGTACAAAAGGATAATATCCTTACCAGATCAAACGTATTCAACATCATAATTGCATACTTATTGGTATAGTTAGTTAACATCAAAGTCTTTAAAAATATTATTTTTTTATTAATAGATGCAGTTCAGGTCATAATGGCATCGTTTCATATAGTACTAATGAGTTTGATATTGGTAAGATGACTATTCATAATTGGTGAATGGTGATGGCGTGTCACTCTCGGTTAGGTTCGAACTTACGATCTACCAGACTAAAACGAAGCTACTAATCCACTGTACCAACTCGGGGTTTTAAAAATGAAATAATTAGATTCAATTAAAAGGATGGTTTTGCAAAAAAATTTTAAAAAAAGAAAAAAATTTACTGTATCACACCGAGTCGTATGTGTTTTCTGAATGGAAAACGCTGCTTGTTTGTAGTATTTGTTATTGTAAAGAATCGACCGACTCTCCCAATAAGAATTTAGTCTTAGAATACAGCAAATTTTAAAAAATTTAGATTTTGATATTTATACAAAACATTGAACATCTTGGATAATTATAGAAAGATTATTTATTTATTTATCTATTTTTTTTTTTTTTTTTTTGGTTTTAAATCATAAAAATAAATATATTTACTTACTGTTTATATCGGCATAACTATCGTTCCTATAGTTGGAATTATTTCAATTGATGTTGTTAATTTCGAAAATGTAACACTTCAATTCACAAATAAACCTTGACAAATTCATTTCAGAAAAATGTATTTACTTGTATTAAAATTAAAAAATTCATAATCTTCTATATCCGGTAAATTTTAACTAAAAAAAATCGCATAACAGGATTTAATAAAAAAATTAGAAAATAATCAACTAAAATTTTTCTAAATAACTATCCGACATATTAAAAAAAAAGTACTGAAAATTATTTTAAATAGATAATGCAGATAATAGCATACTTTAAACATCCATATAATATATAAAACTGTAAAGAGACCATGCCTGTACATGGAATATTTTTTGAAAATTTTAAGGTGGTGGTCTTGATACTAGATAGTTAATTCAGATAATTTTTTTAGATATTAAAACAGCAATTTATCAGTTTTTTTTTTAATGTCTGTAAGTCTGTTTGTGTATGCACCATGTAAAAACTATTGGACAAATTTCGATGAAATTTGGGGTGACGGTAACTTATTATCTGGGTAAATATTTCCTTCCCACAGGAACATTTAAATTATATGAAATTGAACATGCATTAAGTAGCCAGTAGCTAGAATTTTTGGGATAAAATATTTCTTAAATTAAAATTAGCTTCTAATTTGTTAATAATAATATGATTATCTGAACTTTTTACTTTCTGCAAGAGTTTAAAGAAAATCAATAACAGTTTTTAAAAAAACGACACTGTCTATCAAATTGCATAAAATCCAAAATTGTTTATTTAAAAGTGGTCAAGTGCGGGTAGATAATCGAATGCAATGACAGACATGGTGGATTTATGAGAATTTCGTTGCTGGTACTACCAAATCCTAAAAAAAATCAATATTTTATGATAGACCAATGGTCAGAATCACTGTCGTATATTTGTAATTCCTTCAAAAAAAAAAAAAAAAAAAGTAGTTGTAAGAGACATTAATCAAACTGAAGAATAGATGACAACTTTAAATTAAATGTATAATATAGCAGAAAATACGCATTAAATGCGTATACTATTTTCGTTTGTAAATTTATTGTACAAAAACATATATTTGACTACTAGGTATAGTTTATTTTGTAAACTTCCGGTAACATTATGCCTAAATATCTATTATACTATTTTATTATTACAATACATATGTATTAACATTAGTATAATGTACAGGGTGTATAGTTATTATTAGTAATAATAGTTTCGATGTTCCGCCTTGCTCTATTCATCTTTTATAAAATGATTAGCTTTACAAAACACATTACAACATTACAAAAAGGTTATACATACATAAAGCCTCTTTATATTCAATTGTGACTAAAAATTTTCTAGGCAATACAAGAATGTATTCATATGTACAAATACGTTGATAAAATCAACATTAGATTTTGCAAATAATTATGTACATTTTTAAGGTCCCGAAGAAACATCGCCAAAATATTTTCGTCAAATCACCCAAAATAGCTTAATGGGGTAGTATTCTATTCTAGTTAACTAGAGTACCTGAGTTCGAGACTTGTTCACTCTCGTTAATTATTTATTTAATTTTTTTTTTATTTTTACAATCACTAGATAAATTAATTAAAAATTTCACTCATACAATTAGCCAAATCTAATTTACAATAACATATTTGGAACTATATTTCAATTTCAAATATTATCGAGCGCTTGTGAAACATTACTACGTATGACGAACTTTTGTTCGTATTTAAACATACGCCGTATTTATATGTTCACTTATCGTTCAGCTAAACTGAAACATATAAGCACTCGATTTCTTTGGTCGCAAGACACCTGGCTAGTTACCGGGAGATCCTGGGTTCGATTCCCAGCCGATACAATTTGATAATTTTTTCAATCACTTTGTGATTTTTAATATTTGGAACTATTTGAATCGGTGGGATATAGCTGAGAATTAGTGAATATTCACTAATTTATTTTTAGAGGATATATTTAATCAATAACTGGTTAATGAAATTACAATTCTAGACAAAAAAAAAGACTATACATTTTTCTAAATAAAATACAAAATTAATTTTCAAAATTTTTAGAAATTTTTGTAACATTACAAATATATGAGAAAAGTAATAAATGTATCGTCAAATTTTCAAATATCAAAAAGATGGCCAAGTCTGTGTTGGGTAGGCATTAAATCAGCTTCATAGATTTTCGTAGTTTTCGAAATAAGGCGTTTTTTGGTGCATTTTTTACGGTTTATTATAAAAATAAATATATTCGACAGTGTCACTTGCACATATCGCACCTTGAATAAAAAAAAGATCTAACTCAAAAATCAAAAATTTATGGGAATAAAACTTTAAAGTTTTGCAGTTTTTTTTAGCAGTCTTTCTATCGAATTTTACCGAGTCTTTACATAATTAAAACGCATTTTATTAGAAAATCTGCCAACACACAAATTTTGAGTTACATCTTTGTTTTATTAAACGTGCGATATGTCATTACTTGCATTTCATTCGCAAATGAAGCTTAAAAATGAAAAGTGGTTAAAGAAACTTCATGCTTCATATTTTAATCTGAAAACTATGAAAAACTAGCAACTGAGGAACTCTGACATATTGCGTATCCAGTACGCACTTGGTGAGTTTTTTTTTATTTCTCTTTGTAAAATACAAAATGCATAAAAATACAATTTTATATAAAAACTATTTCAAATATTGATATGTCTGTTCTAAAAAAGAAAGATTCACTATAGACATTATAAATGTAGTAACAAATTTAAAAAAAAAATCATTAGTATTTCCGGAAATAATTAGCCCAAATTACCTATTTGGATTTGGTTAACTGGGGACACACGAATTAAAACATCACTAAATTAATATTAAAATGCTTTTATTTTGACAGCATAAAATTTTATTATTTAAGAGGTGTTACAGTTTTCTCTATGAACAACATTCAAAGTAATTTTTTTTCAGTATCAATATCAATATCAATCAATCAATCAATCAATTAGCTATTATCTAATAATATGATGTAATTGTCTTACGTTTTATTAATACTTAAATATTTTCAATAATTAATGTTTTAAAACCGAGCTGAGCACAATATTATTAATTTCTCTAAATATAACTGTAGTAAAAATTGTTAAAAAATTATTGTAAAACAGAATAAAAAATCAGTGCGATAAAAACACGATAAGAGATTCAAAACGCATACACGGAAGACATTTTACAATTAATTAATACTTATATCAATATTAAAACAAATACCGAATCAACAAAATATCAAGAATTAAAAATTTAATTCGACAGCTGCCTAAACACATTTTAAAGCAAAAACAAAGCTGCACAAGTTACTGGCAAATCAAAATCAGGCGTTGTTCAATGTTTTACTTATGTATATCCGTAGTAGTTTTTCCACTTGTCACCAGATGGCTACAACTGACAACAAAACAAATGGTAGCTATTTGTTACTCGTCCGTTTTTACTTGAAAACAAGAAATAAATTATTGAACTCTTTAAATGATTAAAACGAGTTAACTCGTCCTGCAATATGGCGGCTCAAAATACTGCCATATGTATATATTCACTGGTACAGGTGTCAAAATTGTCAAAACCTAATAAACAAACCTTGATTATTGACATTAGTTATTTTTTTGATCACTAGTTCGTGTACTTAAAGATTCCCAAAAACACAGTGAAAAAAGGGCTTTTTCTAAATTATAAAATTAACTTATATTTGCTATTAACAAAATAGTTTTACCGTTTATAAATGTTTTACTTTCAAAAAAAAAACAAAAAACTTGTTTTTTACATTATTAAATACGTCATAAAAATTATTGCATTTTTGCAAAGTATTTTATTTATCTTTTTGATTATTATTAATTCGGTATTTGAATTATTCACAGAATTTACAAACATGCCGTTCCATTATCATTTAATAATACATACATTTATACTGAATTTTCGAATAGTTATAGTACCTTTATATAATTTATTATTTTTATTTATTTTGATAAACTTCAATGACGTGAAAAAACATCATACGTTAAAATAGTTAAAATAAAAATTGTTATGCCAATAAATTGAAAAGTATGAAATTAAGGAAAAAACGTACCCACCGCTTATCTGTTTCTAATCCCCAAAAAAATGAAATAACATGTAGTGTTTCGAACCTCACGTAAGGCCTTTAATATCAGTACAACTTTTTAAATTGTATAGAAATATGTATATATAATACAAATATGATACTTTTGCTTATTAAATAGTATATATATATATATATATATATATATATATATATATATATATATATATATATATATATATATATATATATATATGTAATAAAAAAAACGTCAACAAACAGAATGCTCGTGCACATTCGTAATAATTCCTAGAAAACTATCTAATTTGTAAACAGATATATCTGGACGCCATTTTCGTAATTACTTCTTTTTCTTCTTTTTAAAAATAAATTACAAAACAAAACAAAATTTTTTTTTACACAAAATAGAGAAATATTAATAAAATCACTGGGAAATTAAAATAAATATAAATAATCTGCTTATATTTAATAAAATTAAAATTTTTCAAAAAATAAAAAAAAAATTAATAAAATACACATCAAACGTTTTACTTACTGATAACAAACTAAACCATACACGTTCAGTTTACAAGAATAATTAAAATAATTAGCTGTTATTTTTATTTTCTAATTATTTTTTCTAACCATAGTTTATTTACCGGAAAAATGTGACAAATAAATCGGAGTTATTTTTTCTATATTGAAATTGTTGCATGAAAAGGACGAATATATATATAATAAGTACAAAAAAATAAAATAAATAATTAATTTTCATTTTAATTGTAAATCTACGGTTGAAAATTTATATAAAGGATATTTCCGAATAAATTTTTCAATTTTTGAAGTAATTTAAAATTTAGTATTTGCTGACGTCATCTATTTAAATAGGATCCGTATAAAATACCGATTCTCATTCCACTGTCCACACAAAAATGCACTTGGCCGAAAACCTATTGCTACTCGAGACCTGGTTTCAATTAAATAACTATTAATTGTTAATTAAAAAATTTTATCTACGATTACCATAAAATTGTTTATTTATTGTGTACAAAATACTATTTAGGTACGCTATACGCTGGTAAGCATACACGCCTGAGTGTAAAGTACCACAGCTTACGTACAACATTTTTGTTAATTTTTATATTGTGTATTAATTATATTATAACTTGTACAAATTTTTTATCTAATAACTAAATGTTGACATTTGTTTTTAGTAAATTTCAAGTTCTGCATAATTTTAATGTATTGTAATATCAAATTTATATTATTTATTGTGAATTTCATGTTAGTCGTAGATAAAGTACAGTATGTAATTCGATTGTAACGCATACTACACACTCGCCGCTATGCGGCCAATATGTGTAACTTTTTCGCTCGGGTATAATATGCAACTCACAACCTCAATCACGTAACAATTATTATTTAATTTCAAATAGCTGTTACTAACAATCAAATCTTGTGACAGATTTTTCGCCAACTTCCCGTCGATCAATTTAACTGAAATTAAGCACATTAATATGAATGCGGTGACAATGTAATATTTTTTTTTTTGATGACCAGAAAGAAGATTCTGCATTAAAAGATATGACCGGTTTTTTTTTTTTTTTTTTTTAATGTTGAACTAAATACTCTGAACCGTCAAATTTTTAATGTTGAAGTAAATAAAGAATATCGAGATTAGAATTCGAGAACAAATTTAGATTGTATTTTTCTTTTTATCGAGACACTATATTAATTAATAAGTAGTAAATTTGCCAATCGCAATTACTAAATATATAAATTTATAGTATTAAATAAATTAAATAAATATAAATATAATTTATATGTATAATATTTCAAATTTTGGTATATTTTATGTAGTTATAATTATCACATTTTATTTGCACACATTTCTAAAATTTACTTCTTATAAAAAAAATAAAAAATAAAATAATTTATAACAAAACTAGAATAAACATACTTAAAACAAAAAGTACAAATAAAAACGTTTTACTACATTTTTTTTCCAACTTTACAATCTGTGGTCATTTTAATGCATAATTGTCTAAAAACTTATCAGAAAAATAGGTACGCTTCAATTTTTACGACTCTGAAGCAATTATTTTGATAAATATAACTCTAAAAATGGGTCTTAAGATACGGAAGAAAGATTACCGACTCCAAAATATAGGCATACACATTGTATTTAATTGTAAAGAAAGGCAAATTATGACTTGATACTCATATTGTAAACTAATATTAATTTAGTAGGCTTTTATAAATTTTTTTAAATAATTTCAATACGTTTTATATATTTCTTTTCAATCCCATAATTATTTACTAATAATTCTACTATGAACGAACACACCACAAAAACGTCACTTTAGAGTTTTAGACCATTTCATGCAACAATCCAAATTACAATTGTCCATATAAATATAAATATCAATATAATAAAAATTGCACGCACACACACACACACACACACACACACACACACACACACACACACACACACACACACAAACACACACACGCACACATAACTCAAAAAAAAAGTTGTGTTTATTTACAAATTTGTCTCTTATGGTAACATTTGGCTTCGCTATATATATATTTTTAAATAACTCAAAATTTACGTTGTTGTCGATTTGAGTTGCGCTAATTTGATTTTTACGTCGTGAAACGTTGGTCGCCTATCCGGCAATAAATCCCACGCCTGAAAAAATTCACATCGGTTTTTTATACGTAAGCAAATAAATAATATTGTCAAAACTATCTGTCACCGTACCTGTCGCATAATTTCATAAATTTCTGACGGACATCCTTCGGGTGCTTCCATTTTATAACCTTTTTCCACATGCTTTACAACGTCAGCCAATGGCTGTAATAGTAAAATTAGCAAAAAATTTAATTTCAAATTAAATACTCATTGGCAAACAATTATTAATTTATTGTACTCACAATTCGTGGATATGGAACTCGACCAAACGAATATATTTCCCATAGTAATATACCAAAACTCCACATATCCGATTTATTTGAAAATTTCTGTAAGAAAAAAAGAAATTAAATATTAAAAATTTAAAATTAAATATTTATGAGTCGATTCTGTAACTACATTATTACAGACTGTTATTTTGCAGTACAGAGCTCTCTAAAATTGTTTTCAACAGAATGTTAAAAATTTGGTATTCTGTAAGACACTATGTTCAGATGCCAATTATATTTTATATATTCTGCTGTTGTTGAACAGTTACGAAACGAGATGACGTAAGAGTGTCATTTGGAATTCAAAAATTCCAAAGGGTTATCCATGTTATGTACCTAAATAATGCATAACATTATGCATACTAATACAGTGAAAATATCATCACTAAAGTAAATTTAATTTAGAAAAATTAATTTGCAGGTCAAATTATTTTGTGAAAATTTACAGTTGATAATTATGTCAATTATTTAATTTTGTCTAAGTTTCACTGACTTTTTTCAAAATTTTTAACAACGATGGCAGTGGAATTTTAACTGTCATTAAATTTTTTTTATTTAAAGCTTGTCATCAGTTATTTTTGATATTTCCTTGTAATTTTAGTGTGTTTTGTGATCTGTAAAATATTTCTGATATGTATTTAATTATTACGGTGGCTTAAAATGTCTGGTAATAACTCTTGTGCTGCTAAATTTTGTTTAAATCATTCAAAACAAAATTTCAATTTATGTTTTTTCTGAGTGCCGTTTGTTGCAAATTTGTAAGTATTATTATAATTTGAATGCTTATGTAAAAATACGTTAAATAATAAATAATTAATAATATTTTATAATAATTCAATTAATATTTTCGATTTCGACAGTGGTTGGTGCTAATAGGTCGTGCTCGTGACGATCTAAATTCTCGCGTTGAATACTGTCATCAATTTTGCGTTTGCTCAATTCATTTTGAAGAAAGTTGCTTCTAGTTGTTCATATAATTTAACATGACCATTATCAACCCTCAATCTCACATGTACAAACACATACAATCACATAAGTAAAAAAGGACATACATAATTGTTTGTACTTATATCAAAAAAAGGATAGAAAGTGCGTTTCACAACTGCCTATGGTTGCCTATCTTTTATTTACACTGTGCTATTTATGTTAAATTACCATGGATTTGTGTATATAAAATGTAAAAAATTAATTCTTTTATAGCGATTTATGTTAAATGAAGAGGTAAATTATGTGTATTACCCTTGTATATTAAACTCACGTAAAATTATCATGATTATGGGTTAAGCTATTTCTAAATTAGATATTCGGGAATTCTCTAGACAACCAGTTCCTTATAATGGTATAATATTTCACGCCACTCGTCAAATGGTAAAATAGGCATATGTACCTATAATGCTATAATTTCGATATCTAATTTACACACATCAGAGCTTTCCGTAAATATCGATACCGATAGTTTTAGAAATACTTTAAGCCCACCAAGTCTCTGGGGAAAATTTTTCATAAATTATTGACACTTTTATGGGTAATATTTTTTTTTTTTTTTTAAATTGTGAAAACAGGTAAAGTAAGGAGCGCTTATTCACTATCAAAAGATAATGCATTGTGTACTAAATACGTAGGCAACAAAATAAGAATTGACAATACTATGAATAAGAATACTAATTGATGAAATACATTAAATAACTGAAGCACTGTCGAGAAAAGGTAAAATGCTTCATGTGGACAAATTGTGTCAGTGCGATTTTGTCCCGAAAACATTCACTATTTATAAAAAAAAAATATAATTCATAATAAGTTTATTTTATTTGAAATTACATCCTGGCCGATTTAAGAACACTGCACTATTTTCTCAACAGCCTTCTTACTACAAAAAATACTTCATGATTACATACTTACGGATATAAAATAATTCAAAAAATGACAAATTAAAACGTCAAAATATTGAATTTATAAAAAACGCAAAAATCAAAATTATCTATATTTAATAATATCCATAGTTTTTAGCCTATTTAACAGCTCTGTAAAGTTTATAGCGAGTGTTTTGAGTGCTGTAAAGTTTACAGAATGTTGGCTAACATTTTTGTTAAAAATTGCGTACAGAATTCTGTAATTTAATAGTCTAACAGAGGTTTTGCAGACTGTTAATAGTTACAGAATCGATCAATAAATATTAAAAATAAATTATTTTACATTATGCTTTAATGCTTCTGGTGCTGTCCATTTAATTGGTAACTTTCCAGCATCTGTATTACCGCACTCTGTACGTGCCAGACCGAAATCGGACACTTTCGCCACACCACTCTCCGATATTAAGACATTTCGTGCGGCTAAATCACGATGGACCACTCGACGCATTTCTAAATATTCCATACCACTGGCTGCGTCACTACACAAAAAAATAATAACACAATTTTTACATTACAATAACATTACACATATTATATATATTTAATAGTTTCCCAGTATCTGCACACACGGTAAAACGCATGCTCTTATCCCCCGAGATTATTCTAGAGAAATTGAAAAGGCGTACAGCATCAACACCTACAGCGAGCAGGAACACATAACATCTAGTTTTCGTGTCATAAACGAACTTTTATATAAGGCTACTCTGTCACTTACAAGGAGAAAAGGTATCCAACTGTATCTCTCAAAAATTTTTGAAACTTTGGTGGATTGTAGATCTTATTGAAACTAATCCAAAGCCATATTTCGTTCGTGCCCATAAGCGGTTTAAGGGGGTGAAACTCACCCCCGAAAATTAGAGTTTGTTTTTTCAATTTTCTTAAATATCTTGGAAATGGTAAGAACTTTGGTAGGGAAACTATAAAATCATTAGGATTTCATCCCCCACCCCCAACCCCTAATTTTATCAGGTATTTTTTGGTAGAAGAGGAGTGTTATGTGTAAATAAAAGAATTTTTAATTAATATATTTTATATCACACCAGATTATTTTTTGTTGTATAAACACACGCTTTGTTAATATTAACTTGGGAAAATTTTTAACTTTTTGATTCAATAATGAGCAAAAATATGGTCAAAGAATCTCTTATTTTAGTAATGAATTGTTACAAACTTACGATATACTTTAAAATACATAATTTAGAAAGAAAAAATACACTGCACCCCTCCCCCCAAACCTTGCTCTACTGATATCTATACAAATCTTATTTACTTATTTTTGTTTGTTTTTATTTAACTGTACAATTGTCAATATTTTAAGGCTTGCAATCTACACAATAATGATATTGTTCATAGAAATGTTCAAAATTAAAATATTGTCCACACCAAGCACATCTTATAAAAGCCGGTTTACCACATACACTATACTTTCGTGCTCCTCTTTCTTCTTTGGAAAAGCAATATGTTACAGAATTTTCAAAACTTTCTGGTCGTTGGTCAATATATCCACTTTTATACCATCTATACTTGAACAAATTTTAAAAACGAGGCGACGGAAACTGATTGTGAGCAGAGACTGAAGTTTTAGAATATTGTTACGGCGATGTAAATCAATATCATATACTCATTTAGAATTACATTATCCAAAAATAATCTGATGAATTGTTTCCAGAGTCAATATCCATAAACATCCAGAGGTTAAAATATTGACAATTGTATAGATAAATAAAAATAAATAAATAAGTAAATAATATTTGTATCGATATATAGATATAGATTATAATTATAATAAGATTTGTCAAGTCCGGGGGAGGAGGGACTGCAGTGTATTTTTTCTTTCTAAATTATGTATTTTAAAGTATGTATTGTAAGTTTGTAACAATTCATTACTAAAATACTTGATTTTTTGGCAATATTTTTGCTCATTATTGAATCAAAAAGTTAAAATTTTTCCCAAGTTAATGTTAACAAAGAGTGTATTTATGCAACAAAAAATAAACTGGTGTGATATAAAATATATTAATTAAAAATTCTTTGATTTACGCATAACAGTCTCCTCTTTTACCAAAAAATACCTGATAAAATTAGGGGTTGGGGGTGGGGAATGAAACCCCAATGATTTTATAATTTTAATTTTGATATCATAATAAAGATCTTATGACATTTACAAATATATATATATAGTTTCCCTACCAAAGCTCTTACCATTACCAAGATATTTAAGAAAATTTAAAAAAAACTGTAATTTTCAGGTGTGAATTTCACCCCCTTAAACCGCTTATGAGCACGAACGAAATATGGCTCTTGATTACTTTCAGTAAGATCTACAATCCACCAAAGTTTCAAAAATTTTTGAGAGATACAGTTGGATACCTCTCCTTGTTAGTATAAGCCCTTATCTAAGCATTAACTGTCGCTACAACATTTAGTGCTAAAACAACAAACGAAAAATTTCAAATTATTAATTACTAAGTGAAATCATTAAAAAATCCAACCAAAGATTCTTGTTATCGAGAATTTTTACGCTCATTTACATTTGTTTTGAGTTATGCCAGTATAATATGAAATTAGAAATTTTCAAAAATTATAGTGACGGATATTGGGAAACTGCCTCTTATTTACTATAAGTGTAAAAATTGCAAATATAAAAATATTCCAAAACCATTTTGATACATACAATGCAAAATTGATTTGATCCTTCCTTGTGACGTGTAACCGACCACGTGACCTCAAATAATCCACCAAACTTCCTTTACTCATATATTCCGTTACCAAACAAATATGGTTCTTATTTACAACCAATCCCATCAACTGAACTAGATTTTCATGACGTAAAGATCTAAAAAAAAAAATAAAAATAATTAAAATTATTGTTATAAATATATGTATATACAGCTGAATCATTTTTTATATGGTGGACAGGAACCGTATAAAAAAAAATTCATAGAAAATACATAACTCAAAACGCTCAAAATCTCACAATTTCAACAAAAGTTACTTTTGTAAACAAGATAAAGCCTTAATTTACACGTGGAAACATTTAATTTCATTTTTATAATATTATGAAAATTTTGCAAAATACATCTGTAAAAAAATTAAATGATGCAATAACTTATGTTAAATGCTTAAAAGCCGTTAAAAAGTATTTTTATCAAAGAAAGTTATTATAGTAAATGTTTAGGTTTCTTACAGTCTCTTGATTTTGATTCATATTATGCATTTTAATGGCGATTTTTTTTATAAACCGCATAAAAAAAGGTTCAGTTGTATCATTTAATATATTATAATAAATATTGTTATTTTTAATATTCAATCTTTAACAGTTATGTCACTTACGTCATTAATGATGCCTCGGTAAGAAATTTTTGTGCTGCTTCACTTGAATCTTTAAGCATTTTGACGGCAACTTTTTCGCCACGAAGTAAACCCAGAAAAACTTCACCAAATTCACCCTTGCCCAATGGTTCTCGTAACTAACAGCCCAAAAAACAATTAACAATTAATATTAATGAATGAAACAATATAAAAATAATTGCATTATTATTTTTAATTATTTACCTCTAAATCGCGATCTTGTATTATCCAACCAGCGTCCGCAAAAGGTTTCGTATCAATAAAATCTTGTTGTACTTTGGGCAGACATTTTGTCAATTGTGTGCACAATCCATCAGCGTCTTGTTGGTAATGCTTAAAGTAATGCAGAAAATTAAAAATACATATTTACATATTTAGCCTATTAGTGACCACAATATTACAAATAATTCATTTCCAAGGGCAATTTTTTTTTTTTTAGTAAAGAAATTTGAAAATATAAAATACGAATGGTATAACTTCCTTTGAATCTTTTTCTCTCTGTCTGTATAAAAATTACCATTATGGAAATATTTAGAAGAATAACATACAACTTATAAATATGTCAATTTAACAAAAGTAATTAACTGTTTGTGTTTTTTATATTTCTTTATCACTGTTAGTTATTGATTTTATTAAAAATGTGTATGTTTACACATGCTGAATCATTGGTCATAATTTTCTTAATTTTTGTGTTGTATGTATAGTGTTAATTACAATTATTAAATATCTTAATAATTCATAGGAAATATTACTCTTTAAAAGAGCTATTCATTTCTATGAATTAAAACAGAGCAGCTAAACAAATGGATTGAAGGGGAGAAAATAGGGATATTTTTGTCGCATGTAAATTAAATCAGGATTGGCTTAACAAAACGGGCTGAAGAAGAGAAAATTATACAGTATAAATTCTTATAAATACTTTGATGTGACAAATTTTAACTTTCTATTTGAAAGAACTATATATTCACCTATTCCAACTAAAATTATTTTTAAAGTTTCTCTACCCAAAGTACGTGACTATGTCTTAATACACTAGCATTTTTTTGTGAGTTAAAAATAACTAACATAAGATATTAGGCGAACAAAAATATTTAATATTTACGTTAAGTAATATAACTACACTTTTAATAATGTTATCAAGTGCCTGTGAAACATTATTAATGTGTGGCGGACTTTTGTCCGTATTTACACACACACCAATGAGCCTTTTTCTCAAAATATGTAGCAAACTATCACCAGGGCGGCGACACAGGTATTTGGGATTACATATCTATAATCGAGGTATTAATTTAACTAACCAAAAATCACCTTGTTAATTTCACTTTAGCAACGAAATTTTCCAATTCGGTTACCTAGGTATATTGTTTATTTTTTAGAAATTAATATTCCAACTACAGAGATGTAGTTCCGAATAACTCGTGTCGCCGCCCTGGTGTTAAACAATTTTCGTATGCGGTTACATAGCAATTTTTAAATTAAAATTTCAATCATAGAGATGTAGTCCCAAATTACGTATGTCGCCGCCCTGGTTTCAGACTGTTACATATTTTGAGAAAATGGCTCATATTCGTATGTTCACTTGATGTCCAGCTTTAGCTGATACTTGAACACTCGATTTACTTTGGTATGTATGACCAACTCCTTATGTTAATTAATATTCACATAGTTGCTAGCAACCAAGAGATCCGGGTTCGAGTCCCAGCCGATCCAGTTTTGATAATTTTTCAGACACTATGTGAATTTTAATTAATATAACTACAGTTTTAATTTAATTTAAAAAATAAATAAATAATAAAAAATAATTTTAACCCTTTAATCTTTTCTTCATCTATACATATAATAAAATTGTAACGAGACCATTTCTGTACATGGAATATTTTTTGAAAATTGTACTGGTACTGTAAATAGTTATCGATGTAGATACCAAAACAGCGATTTTTAGAATTTTTGTCTGTCTGTCTGTTCACGCATCACGCAAAAACTATTGAACGGATTTTTATGAAATTTGGTGCGGTGATAACCTATTGCTTGGGTCAACATTTAAGATACTTTTTACTCCGGGAAAATTCCTTATCCTACGGGAAAATAGAAAAACTATTTTGTGCATGTGCACGTATTACGCAAAAACTATTGGACAGATTTTTATGAAATTTGGTGTGGTGATAACTTATTACTTCGGTCAACATTTAAGATACTTTTTACATTCCCACGGGAAAATAGAAAAACCATTTTAAGCATGTACATGCATTACACAAAAATTATTATTCTTTGCAAGTTCTGTATAATTATTACACTTACATACTTCTCATTGAGTTTATAACAATGCTTTGTGCGAGCGACGTCGCGGGTACGGCTAGTATAATATATAACCTTATCCATCTTACTACATACTAATAAATTATTTTCGAATTTTTCAGCCAAAGCTTTTATCTACATAAGGATTTTTAGTCTTATAGTAGCACTACACTCTCGTCGAGGCAACACGAGACCGAGAGTGTAGTTGATGCTCTCGTGTTACCTCGCCTCGCCTCGTCAAGCCTTGCCTCGCCTTGTCAGCTCTCCGATCTGAGTCGGTTTTTTGTCACAAGTCAAAGGACACGAGACACGAGGCGAGGTGATCAACTACACTCTCGCATATACTCGTGTGTTGATACTGCATATGTTGCATATCTGCGTATATAGATATCATCAGAATATATATATATTGCCTGATATTATGTTTTATTACATAACCTAAAATCATGTCTTAAATTTACAAAAACGTTATTTTAAACTTTTTTATGTAATATGCATGAAGGAAATTATAGTATTCAACAGTACATAGAACTGGAGCAGCAGTTATTTAAATCCATGTCACCCACATCACCCATCTTGTCCATCTACGCGTATGAGCAGTATGAATAACGAGTATATAAGCGAGAGCAAGCGAGAGTTTAGACGGTACAAACTCGTGTTGTCTCGTCTCGTCAAAACCTCGATGAACGTCTCGTCGAGGCGACCTCGCGAGAATCTAGTGCGACTATTATACTACATCGTCGAGTAGAACTGGGTGCGGAATATAATGGGTTAAATAAATATTATTTTAAAATTTACTATTTACCTCAACTAATTGTGTTAAATTCTCGAAAAATTCTTCATCGTCGATGGTTAAATGATTATCTCTGTATTTAACACGATAATGTTCCACATGATTCTGCCAACAGACACACAACGTATAATCACCAGGAAAATTGGTTGACTCCCTAACTAGAAATTGTCCATCGATACGAGGCATCAATAAATTTTCCGCCTGTTCCCGCGATATTTTACCATGAAACCATCTAAACAAATCAAATAGGAATATTTTCTATTATTATTAATAAAATATATAATTTTACTTGCACATGACGGCAAACTTACGGCATTGAATTTAATTTCACTTCACTTCTTGGTGATTGTATACGATTAATATTAACATCGTGCACGGGGACAGACGCATGCAACGGCGCATTCTCCACCACATTAAGATACTGATGGTCCGGATACAACGATGGCGGCGGTATATAGTGTGGGGGTGCGGGGGGCGTGGGGCGGGGCGTGTCCGAACCGGATGTGTTTATCAACGGGGCCGGCAATGAGTTTGGTGACGTGTTGCCGGTAGTAATTGTTCCACGACGTGAAGTCCGGGCCGGCACTGTTGGTGTCCACTCATTCGTTGTACCGCTTGTGGCAGTATCTTTGAATGGACCTACGATGGCTACATTTTGATATCGCTACAATGATAAATAAATTGAACAAAATAATTAAGCAAAAGGGAAATTTTTAAAATAATAACATTTTAAAAAAGTCATTCATCTTACATGAGATATCGAAGAATTTGTGATATTCTGGCTTGCCATTTCTTTATATCGCGTAAAACGTATTATCTGAAAAGTAAAATAACAGTTTCAATACTTTCAAATTAAACATTATTAATTTAAAGCTGCAAGCAAAAATAAAGTGTCAAATTTTATAAATACATTTTATAAGTATCATTCGATTACAATATAAATGAAAATAATTTAAAAACACACTTGACAGCAAATATAAATGTACCCAAAAAGTAACCCAAATTTATCTTGACAACAAAAATCGCCTAACCTATTTCTTTGTCGTATAATAACACGTAGGTATTTAAATAGTAAAAAACTTACTTTAACCACATAAGTAATTACTAATAATTAATAAAAATAAAAAAATTAATAACTTACACGTAAAATAAAATAATATTGTACGATACTTCATAAAATTATTGTACACAATCTAAATTTTTCCTTGACTTTTAATTTCAAAAAACTTTATCTAATTTTTATTTCCAAATTCTTATAATGCGTACACTATGATATTTCCATATGCAAATTTTTTAATACAATTTTGTCAATCATTTTCTTTTATCTTCTTTTTACGATATATTGAAATTTTCTTACACTGTCAGTTTAAGAAAACAGGTATGTGTATTAGGTATATAATAATATATGTAAATAATATTAGATTGTCAAAAATATTTTCCACAGTATTATTCACAATAACCAAATGACTGTACAATAAAAAATTACAATATTTTTAAAACCATTGTTATTATATTGAAATATACAGTTAATTGAATTTATTTTACAATATTTGCATTTCAATGTTAAGATTTTCTTATGGAAAAATAACGATTTCACTTTGCCGTCATAAGCACTTTTTCCATTTACATGTTACCAACATAAAGAAATTACAAAATGTACCTATGAACCTATCTTAAATAAAAATAAATACATGGAAGGATCAGAAGAGTATTATAAGTTAACATAAATAACAAATTATTCTTTATTTACTTTACATGATTTCATTAATTGTAAATTAAAAACAAACTAAACAATAACTGATAAAATAAAATAAATATTGCAATGTACAATTTCGTGTTGCATTCGTAGATATTTTAAGACAAGTACCTCTTCTTGGTTTTGAAATATTACCATTTTAATTTATTACATAGATATTATTTGCAAACACATCTAAATAAATAAATTTACGCGAGAATGGTCACTTTATAAGAGTGATCAAAAATTTTTGAAAATACCTATCCCTGATTTTTTAAGAAATAGCAAAAATTTTGTAATTTCTGCTCTATGGTAATTTGGGGTCAAAAGAGACGATAAAAAAAGGTGAATGGGAATGATCCGTAGGGCCGACAAAAATTGAAACTGAAATACAATATAATTATGGATAATTATATATCCAAAAAAGGAATAATAGTTAATGATTTTGTGTAGAAATAAAACATACAATTTTAAGTATAGAAATATCATGCTGAATGTGTTTATAAAAATATCGAATGACCTGACAGCTTTAAAAGTGTTCTGTTCTATGTTGCAATACATTCTTTAACCGTCCCTAATCACCCCACAATTGTCCCTTTATAACTGGTATAGTGTCCCTATTAACTCATATTATGTTCCTATTCACCTCTTTGTCGCCCCCTAATAATATCGAACTTAATCCAAATGTCAAGTCCTCATAATTTCCTCTTAAGAAAATAAAAATAACTAAAAGTTTACAATTTTCTTTTCTCATATATGTTTCAAAATGATTAAAATTTCGATTAAGTAACAATTTATTCATAAGAGCACCAAAATAAATAGATTTTAGATAAAGTATTTTTTAAAAAAAAAATAGTAGTATTTGAAGATGTCAATCTAAATTGATTTTTTAATATTTTTTTCCAATTTCAAGCTTAGTCACTATTGTTACTCGAAAGAATAATTATTCTACTATAATTGAAGAAGGATATATGTTAGCATTTACGTCTAGCGTTTTTAAACGAACTTATGAATAACATTTTCCATTTAGTTCCTATTCACCCGCCTGTCTGATTTCTCTCACTAACGCTAACTTTAGACAAAATCGACAAAATTAGCAATTATCTAGTAAGTATGCTGGCGTTCCAGACGAAAATTTTGTTAGCCTAACGTTAGCTAATGGAGCTTTCACCGTTACAAACCAGAGGGCTCTAATTCAAAAATTAATGCACGTTAAATATTTTTTCACGGTTTTTCACGGTATAAATACTTAATTTCTGAAGTACAGCCACATTTAAAAATTATGGAATGAAAATAATCAGTCACCATGTTAGAAATTGTTGTTTAACATATAATGTACCGGTCAAACGGGGTGTATAGGAATTTGGGTACGAATAGGAACAAAACAAATAATTTCTTTTAATTACTGTAATTTTTTAGTTTTTACCTTAAAGACGGCTGTATTTGATTCCTACATGAATTAAAATTAATAAAGAATATAAAATAAATTTAATTAATGTTAAAACTAATAAAATTATGAAAAAATTAAATGTCAAAAATCAGTAGTAAAATGGCACAAAAATTAGGTTATCAAAAGCTGCTTCGTAATTTGCTTAAACTGTGTTTATGTTCAAAAAGGTTGTAAATCTAGAAAACTGGATCCTTTATTTATTCAAAATATGTAAAATTATGCCAATTGTTTACAGACATTTTGCATATTTGTCCAAATTACTAATTGGGGTGAATAGGACCAAGATTAGGGATCACTGGGAACGAAAACAGGGGCAATCGGAACGCATGCAGCATGAATAGGAACGTGTATCAGATCAATAGGAACGCTAGAGTCAGAATGGGAACCACTCTGGAATGACGTACCAGGGCTAACCAAAATTTTACGAATATTTAGATCATTATAATTCAAAATTAGTACGTATATGTTACTTATATTTTTGTTCAATTGAAAAAATGTGTTAAATATGGAATGTAAATAAGTTTATATTTATTTTAATACTGTTACGCATGGGAGGCCTTAATGCTAGAATCCTAGTAGCGATAGCGTGGACCCCGAGCGGATGGGTCCGAACTCTTGGTTCTGATTGAACCATGATGGCTGCATGGTAGGGTAAGACAAGAATAGTCCATAGGTTTATTATAAAAGTATAAAAGTATATTTACAAAGAAATAGACTGGAAATTATACACTGAACTTAACCTAAGTCTAAAATTTAATATATTCCCATGATTTAATATATCCCCATGATTTAGGAAGAGCTTACCCGTAACTATTGTAACCCGGGAATGATGATTACAATGGTCGTGAGACCATTGGATCATCCGACCAGCTAATGCCAATCGTCTGATGATTGTACTGACAAACAGCTGTCCATTTATACCTATGTGCTGACCTGCTTATACATATTAGCTGTGGTCAGCGATTTTGCATATAAATCGGTGCTTGTCAATATAACGTGTTTGTTATTATTTATTAATATTACATAAATATGTATTTCATTACTGTTTATTATTAATACAATAATAAACAAAATATTTTACTATAATAATAACCAAAACACCGGTTCGTAACAACACTCCCTTCTGCGAAAAAGATGGTTACTCATTTGAGGAACCAGCCTTTTCGGAAAAAAAAGTGGCCTTTTGCATCTTCCTAAAACTGTTAAAATCCCCCCTTAATAAAGAAACCAGGTAAACGTTACATTTGAAAGGAAATCAACAGGTAGTACAAACATAGTAATAAGTGTTTAATAAGTAATAAGTCTTCTATCTCCTTTTCGAGCCGTTATTCCAATCTTCTAACTCGGACAAGGGGTCGCTTCTACGGTTTCATCCTTCGGCGCCTCCATTAACGTTCTTTCCTCTTCTTTCCGTCGGGAGCCGTCTTGGTATTGCCTCTCCTCGCGTCTATGTATCTTTCCTTTGGGACCTTATCCTCCTCTTTTGAGTTCCGGGTGAGGTGGCCAATTGGTTGATCCTAGTCGTTCCAGAAAAGTTCCTTCTGCTGTGGTTCGTCCTTGGGTTGCCTTGCTCCCGATACATTTCCAGTATTAACGTGTCCCGTGACTGGACAGACAGTATCCGTAGTGCCTATATGGCATACCATGGACTGGCTTATTTCTGTATCAACTTCCTTCGGCACCAACCATTAACCATCTCTCAGTTGTTCCATGTGGTCCAAATGTCTCCTTCCCCCGATGAATCCTTTTGACCCGTATTCTGTGAGTTTTCCTCCCTTGCATTATATTTTTATATCCTTGATTGGTGCTTAATAAAATATACCCGTAAAGTTTTTATATTCCCATCGTTTTCGATTTTAATTTCCCTTTTGTCGGTCGGCTTCCTTGTTCTGCCTTTTTCTTTTATTCCCATTTTTCTTCAGAAACTTCCTTTGAATACTCCAAAATTCCTCTCTGATGATATTTCCCTTGGAATCCCTCTTTGTGGTTTTTCCGGTGAGTCCATCCTTGAGTTCGTCCTTGAGTGTCCCCTTTTTAATGGAATTCGTCCTAGAATTCCCCCTTGAATCGAATTCGCCCTTGAATTCTTCATTTTAAATGAATTCCCTTGAATTCTTCTTTTTGTATTCCTTTAATTGAATTCCCTTCAATTCTTCTTTTTGTATCCCTTTGAATGAATTCCCTTGAATTCTTCTTTTTGTATTCCTTTAATTGAATTCCCTTGAATTCTTCCTTTTGTATTCCTTTATTTGAATTCCCTTGAATTCTTCTTTTTGTATCCCTTTAATTGAATTCCCTTGAATTCTTCCTTTTGTATTCCTTTATTTGAATTCCCTTGAATTCTTTCTTTTGTATTCCTTTAAATGAATTCCCTTGAATTCTTCCTTTTGTATTCCTTTAATTGAATTCCCTTGAATTCTTCCTTTTGTATTCCTTTAATTGAATTCCCTTGAATTCTTCCTTTTGTAGTCCTTTAATTGAATTCCCTTGAATTCTTCCTTTTGTATTCCTTTAATGGAATTCCCTTGAATTCTTCCTTTTGTATTCCTTTATTTGAATTCCCTTGAATTCTTCTTTTTGTATCCCTTTAATTAAATTCCCTTGAATTCTTCCTTTTGTATTCCTTTATTTGAATTCCCTTGAATTCTTCCTTTTGTATTCCTTTAATTGACACCTTGGAGTCATGGCTTTGCATGTCCCAATCGGACTGTTCCATCGTTGAGGTACCGGAGCGCTACACCATTAGCTCTGGATCTGGCGGGTATAGTACTACCCTTTATGGGGCGGAACGATACGGTGGGCAACCGATTGTTCCTGATCGCCATGCAATTTTGCCCGAATTGGTGACGATCGTGATCCTGCTGTTTTGGTCGTAGTCCCGGTGGTCCCTGGAGTCGATGGTTTTTCCTGGAGTTATTCATTCCATCCATTTGTTATCTGCCCAGACCGACAATATTTCCCCTAATGGTTTCTTCTATTGTAGTAAGCCCGATTTTTATTGGTTGAACCCTTCCTGGTCTTTCCCCCGGTTAGTTTTGAGGTTTCCTTATGTACTTATTCCATTTTTCATATATTACTGGTAATGAACCCGGTTATCTAATTATCCCTGATCGTTATTTATTAGTTATATTATAAAATATCCCTTTTACCGTATAAATAATATTTCCCTGATGAACATTTCCACAGTAGTGAGCCCGATTCTTTGTTGAACCTTTTCCTGTCCCTTTCCTTGTTAGCTTGTGGTTTCCTTATATCCCCTTTATTTTGTTAATTTTAGTGAAAAAAATAGTGAACCCCTTAAAAAAAAAATAGTGAACCCGTCCCTTTTAATAAATAAATTTAATACGCGTTTAGTTTCCCAAATGTTTTTAATTGTTAAGATGATAAAACGTATATGATACCTGATACCTCTATATGTTTTTAATCGCGTGAATGCCTACACATACATTTTATTTGACATTGAAAAAATATTTGCTGACTCCTATAATGAATAAAAAAATTCTTGCCTATGTTATTTAAAAAGAAATACCAAATGATCCGAAATATAATATAATTAAGAAAAGAATGATTCCCTAAAAATAAAATAAACCCGTTTACCTAACCTTTGTTTAAGCCCTACCATTGAACCATCATCCCACCGCTGCCACCAATGTTACGCATGGGAGGCCTTAATGCTAGAATCCTAGTAGCGATAGCGTGGACCCCGAGCGGATGGGTCCGAACTCTTGGTTCTGATTGAACCATGATGGCTGCATGGTAGGGTAAGACAAGAATAGTCCATAGGTTTATTATAAAAGTATAAAAGTATATTTACAAAGAAATAGACTGGAAATTATACACTGAACTTAACCTAAGTCTAAAATTTAATATATTCCCATGATTTAATATATCCCCATGATTTAGGAAGAGCT
The DNA here is from genome assembly GCA_035578155.1 of Brachynemurus nebulosus. Lineage (NCBI taxonomy): Eukaryota > Metazoa > Arthropoda > Insecta > Neuroptera > Myrmeleontidae > Brachynemurus > Brachynemurus nebulosus. The sequence continues at coordinate 35,555 of JAPWDM010000008.1, read as the reverse complement.
TACCCGTAACTATTGTAACCCGGGAATGATGATTACAATGGTCGTGAGACCATTGGATCATCCGACCAGCTAATGCCAATCGTCTGATGATTGTACTGACAAACAGCTGTCCATTTATACCTATGTGCTGACCTGCTTATACATATTAGCTGTGGTCAGCGATTTTGCATATAAATCGGTGCTTGTCAATATAACGTGTTTGTTATTATTTATTAATATTACATAAATATGTATTTCATTACTGTTTATTATTAATACAATAATAAACAAAATATTTTACTATAATAATAACCAAAACACCGGTTCGTAACAATACACTAGATGTTTTGTTTAAGATGTTTAATATCGCATAATTTTAAGAGTATTCTAGAAGGCTTGTTAATAATAAAATATGTAGAAATAAATTTATTACAAACTTCGAATAAAAGTGAGACGTGTACAAAGATACATTAGTATACATAACGTACATGAGATAGGTTAGTACCAACAAAATGTGTTAAATATATTGTAATGTAAGCGTGACACATACGTACAAATGGTTTTTATTTGTCGAACGATTATATCGAAGAGGTTAAGTTTAAGATATATGCATATTTTTTTGTTTTTTTTTTTTTCATTCTCCTACCAGTAAAATTAATTTATCAGCTATTGCTACCATTTTATAGACAAACTGGACAGCCATGTTCAAAATTCCTATTGACCCCTCATTCGTTCCCCGACACCCCCGAAGTGCGGGGTGAATGGAAACGCCTAACTTTTTTTAATTTTCTAGCTAAATAAAAACGAAAGTGGATTTTTCAAATGGTAAATATGAAAAATAAATCACCGGAAACAATATCAATCTATTTTGTATCGTCTAGTAAATCGAAAAAACTATGAAAATCGATGACAAAGTTGAAAATCGTTCCGATTCACCCCAAACTACGGTATATTAATTTTTTGAATGCGTGCCCTCTGGTTTGTAATGGTGAGCTAACAAAATTTTCGTCTGGAACGCCAGCTATTATACCTACAAAATTACTTCTACAACTCATATTGGCCATGTTCCATTAAGGAAAGATAAACGACACCGTGTAAAACAGTGCATTTGTTTTTTTAAAAAAATACTAATTTGTTTAAATTTTATTGCAAAATTTTGCATCTGAAAGCAATTAAAATGTGTTTTACAATAAATATTTAAAAAAAATTAGTTTTTTTTATGAAAAAAGTAGAGCACTGTGTTACACAGTGTCGTTTGTGTTTCCTAAATGGAACACGATCATCCTCTACTACTAGTCAAAGTAATAGAATATGTACCTCATATGTACCTACTCTACTAACTTAACTTCTTTTTGAGATGTAAACAGTCTCTATGATAAACGGCTCCCGTGTATGGCTGTTTAATGATTGCGTGTTGTTAAAATGAAGGTAATTTATAAATTATTTTTTCCTTATTATAATACTTTAAAAATCTAAAAAATAACTGTAAATTATAAATTTTAATTATTAAGTGAAATTATTACGACAAAATAATTATCATAATTATTTATGATGCTATAGATTTATTTTGTTGTATTCACATGTAATTGGTAATTGTACAATTTTGTTTTTACAGCTTAACGTATCGTATCCCGCAACGGGATGTCAGAAGCTATTCGAAATTGTGGATGAGCATAAGCTCCGTATTTTCTATGAGAAACGAATGGGAGCCGAGGTTGAAGCGGATAATTTAGGTGATGAATGGAAAGGTTATGTTCTTCGTATATCTGGAGGAAATGACAAACAAGGTTTCCCGATGAAACAGGGTGTTCTAACAAACGGTAAGTGTGTGATTTTACGTAAATCTGTAAAATTTTCGATTATTATTTTGCTATTTTTTTGTTTTATTTTATATTTTTTAGGTCGTGTTCGTTTACTTCTTTCAAAAGGTCATTCCTGTTATAGACCCCGCCGTGATGGTGAAAGGAAACGCAAATCCGTTCGAGGTTGCATTGTCGATTCAAATCTTAGTGTTTTGGCATTAGTGGTTGTTCGTAAAGGCGATCAGGTTGCATTTTATTTTAATTAACTTGTTTTACCAACGTTTTATCTAACGCTTATCGTTTTAGGACATTGCTGGTCTTACGGATACGACAATTCCACGACGTTTGGGACCAAAAAGAGCAAGCAAAATTCGTAAACTGTTCAATCTGAGTAAAGAAGATGATGTTCGTCAGTATGTTGTTAAAAGACCTTTACCTCAAAAAGAAGGCAAGAAAATTCGTTACAAGGCCCCAAAAATTCAACGTTTAATTACACCAGTTACATTACAGGTTAGTAAATTTTCAATTTTCACAAAATATAAATTCAGTATTCTTAAGAAAATTTATTTTATTTACAGCGAAAACGTCACCGCTTAGCTTTGAAAAAGAAACGTTGCTTAAGACGTAAAGAACAGGCTGCTGATTATGCTAAGTTATTAGCTCAACGTAAGAAGGAATCTAAAGCACGGCGACAGGAAGAATTGAAACGGCGTCGCTCGGCTTCGATGCGTGATTCAAAATCATCCACACAAAGTGGCGCCAAATAATTATAATTTGTAAAAAAATTAATAAAACAGAGTGAAAAATATAAAAGTGCTTTATTTTTAAAGCTTTTATTTAACGTGCTATGTTAGTTTGTTTGTTTAGATCAAATCTTGCAATCAGAATTTACACAACTTCATAAATTTTCATATTTTGCTTATGTGTATAACCTTGATCACAATGCAATATTGTATAATTCGTTTTGTCCTAAATTCGCTCAAAACTAGAATTACTGATTTTTAGTCTTATCCAACTTTTTTGACATTTCTACCTGTTGAATACTGTCCGTTGATTTTACGTTGCAACTTTTAGTTTCCATAGTTACATTTAATTAAAATCATTGAGGACAGAATCAACTAGAGAGAATGTTGTGTATTACAAATACATTGACTGATGTGATTACTTTAATGGCAGTCAAATCATTAATTTAATGGTTTATCTAATATTTATAAACAAGTCTCCGTGGTGACAAATTGGGTTTAATAAAATGGAGTCATGCTTCACAATTTAATGTCTGTGATATCTCTAGGAAACATAATATGTTAGATTCAGTACTCAATGACTAAAATATAGGTAAAAATTCTTTAAAAAAGTTTTTAATTACAGTTGGTTTTACCTTTATAATTTTAAAGACCCTTTAACTAAAGGTACTTTTAATTTAAAGTCAACTTTATATCTAGCTCTGTTTTACCATGATCAGGTTTGCTTACTTTGCATGCATAAAACGAACTATGAATGATCGTAGCCAATCTTACATTAAAAAAAAAAAAATTATGGTTTAACGTGAAGCTCATTTATTTAATGAATTCAAAATAAAAGCTACAACATAATAAGTATTCATAAGCAGAATGATAATACACAGGTTCATTATATTTATGATTCTTACAAATCAGTTAAAAAATTATTATATATCTAGTTTAATGTTGTAACTGTATTTACAAGATTTGTAGTTTTCAAAGTTATTTCTTCCATTTGAATTAATAAATATTTAAGATGTAATTGTAATCTACAACAATATTTTAAAAAATTAATTATTTATCACTACTTGTGCAGTGATTTAAAGTTTGTAGACGTGTAATTAAGAAGGTAATTCATTGTAGGGATGTAACAATATCGATTATCGACCGATTAGGGTACATTTACACTGCGCGCTATGCGATGCGAGGCTTTGCTATGCGACGCAATGCTATTAAAACAAACATCTAAGAACATATTTGAATGTGCACATTGCGCGCTATGGACAGCGATGCGATGCTATGCTAGTAGCAGCTTTTATACGCAACAATTCAGTATGTTTGATTTTATCGCCTGAACTCGCCAGTATTGTGCTATTCAGTCATCAGTGATGGGTGTGGTAAAACTTATGAAGTCATTCGATGTCGTTCGCCAGTATGGGGTTAACGGTCAAAACTATACAAAGCAATGAGATAGAAAAAATGAAAATATATTTTTTATATACTATTTATAAATTTTTAATCGACATTAAAATTTTTGATACTAAATTAAATTTATTATTGATAATTGAAAAGAAAAATTGAAAATTTTGAATTATTGCTATTGTATATCTATTTTAAATATAACTTTATAACTTTTTCAAATTTTCGCGGTCGTTTTCAACATTGATGTCAACAATCGATGTTTCGATATTTTTATAAGAACATCGATGGTTCGATGACGAAAAATTAAAAGAATCGATAGTTCGATGTTGATGTTTTTTCCTGACATCACCCATCCCTAATTCTCATGATCACTCGCTATGAAATACAATGCTAGATTGAGCAAGCAGTGTGAACACATCTTGAAACATAGAAAAAGTTAATAGCATAGCCTAGCATCGCATAGCAAATCCTCGCATCGCATAGCGCGCAGTGAGAATGCACCCTTAGAATACAGCCGATATCACACAGTTCGAAAAGCGAAAAATTGAAAAGTTTTCAACCGCAGGTCTCACACAAAATGATGTGTATAACAGTTTATCTTCAAATAATAATTTGGAAGAATTTTGCTACAAAAAGTAATATATGAATATGTAACTACATATATGCCACGAGACTAAAGTGATTTTTGATACCTCGTGTGAATTGTTGACTTCGGACCTTTATAGGCCTTCTGGCAACAAACTGCACACTATGGCACATAGATATATAGATCCCAATTTTCTATTTCATAACAATCATAACTACCATGCCCACTATCGCCGGCAAATGTCGTGGACACCGCTACCCCTACTAAACAATTATGATACAACAAAACACATCATTGTATCTCCACAAACATGCGAATATGTTGGTGAATGACTACCTACGCAGCCTGTTTAAATTTCACGAGTTGATTAAAAAACAATGCTACTCGTTACGACGTGAACTGCATGACGTACAGTAACAGACTAAATCACAAACGGTGTAAATTGCACAATATTGCACGACAGATTTTTATATGCAAACTGCTTCTATAATGTTCTGTGCTGTGGCGTTCGGAGGTAGGGTGCTCTGTTCTGTCTGGTAGTAAATATAGTATAGTATGTTGCAACCACAGATCAATAGATTAAGCGTAAGTATAAAAATCTGTGGATAGTAGTAGATCAAACTCACTGCTTAGCTGATCATTCTTTCGAGGCGGTGAACCGATGCACTTCAGTTGTTAAGTATTGTTAAAAAAATTATTATATCGTCGAATTAAGCCGAGGTTCGACGATATAAAAATCATCGTTAGTTCCACTGCATGTTGCTCTCTCTGCAATGCGTGATATGTGGATGTGTGTGTGACCACTCACACACATGCAAACATCAAACCCATACAATTACAAGTAGTATGTACCTACATAACATAGTGCGGAGCAGTGCTAGGGATTTTTTGTTCACGCTGGTATCGTTAGTGCAGAGACAGCAGCTTTGTTTCTGTATTCTGTGGTTCCAATAAACACTCGAATTAATTCTCGTGTTAATGGGTATGCGCATAGTTAATTTTACTGTTTCAACTATAAGTTGTTTATTTTGTTTGGAATATGAACACCATATTTCTTTCTCTGTTTTGCACATTTTTTCTGTTCTGTAAAACAGACAAGGAAATATGGTGTTCATATTCCAAACAAAATAAACAAACTATAGCAAGGACTGTAATTCCAGTTTACTAAGAATTTCAAATTCTGTGTTCCATTAAGTACTTAAGGTAGTTGGTCGGCATAGATATCAGAACGTGTATGTACCACATAATAGATGGAGTACACATTATCTTTTTTGAAGCAAATCGTCACATTGGTAAACACCACTTAACACCTTTCATAACCTATAAACTGTCAGTGATAATAAATATTTTTTAATTTGTATACGATTTTTGTTGTAATTTGAGACTATTTATTAATAAATATTCTAACAATATTTATAGCAACAAATATAACATCAGTAAATATAGAAAAACTTTAAATTAAACCTTGTTTAACCGCCATATTGGTCAACACTTTAACCCTTTTTTTGGCTTCATTTTCATATACAGTGAATATATACCTGTACTCCCTCTATCACTTCGATACTCAAAGTTGGTCGGTAAAACAATTTTTTCAAAGGATTTTAACGATACTTCTCTAGATATTTATTTAATTCAATATCAATAATACGAGCCTATTCCGATTAAAATTAACTATCTCAATTTTGACAAAAACGATTTGAAAGTTTTGTAATTTTAACATGGGCTCTTATGGGAAACCTATTTTTTTTTAATAAAATAAAAACGTGTCACAATGCTCACGTTCACCAGAAAATTTTGTTAGCTTAACGTTAGCTTAGTCAACGGAGCTTGCACCATTACAAACCAGAGGGCTCTGGTTCAAAAAATTAATGCACGTTAAATATTTTTTCATGTTTTTTCGCGGTATAATACATACTTAACTTCTAAAGTACAGCCACATTCAAAGATTATGGAATAAAAACAATCAGTCATATAGTTAGAAATTGTTGTTTTAATATCGAATGCATGTTAATTTTTTGAATGCGAGCCCTCTGGTTTGTAACGGTGCAAGTTTCGTTAGTTAACGTTAGGCTAACAAAATTTTCTGACGAGCGTGGCAAATAAAATGAATAACCTTTTGTCATGATTTCTAAAAAAATCTAGACAAATAGATTATTCTTATTTTTTTATATTGTTTTAGATGCGTTAAAACTAAGTTGATATGCATCATTTTTGGTGTAATGTGCTATTGTTTTTGTTGTTGAAATGATTATTGATAATTAACTGTATGGTTGATTTTGACGATTTTTTGATGTATTTCTTCCTGCCGGTTCCGAACTCACGACCTACCACTACCAGACAAGAGTCACTTAACCACCAGACCAGTTCGGGGTCTATTATTAACTCTTTAAATGATTAAGACGAGTTAACTCGTCCCGCAATATGGCGGCTCAAAATGCTGTCATATGTATATATTCACTGGTACCATCTGTGACAATACGGTATAATTCTAAATATTGTTTAATTTTATCAACAGAGTTTAGTATAATTTATTTTTTGTAAATTCCTAGGGTTCACTTTTTTAATGTTGGGATCTTTGATTTTTTTCTTTTTCTTTTTTTGTAGCTTTATCTATTGTACTTATCACTTGGCAGTAAAAAGTCCGACATTTTGAGACAAAATTTTACCATATGGTTTGTTTAAAAGCGTTAATATTATTATTATTATTATTATTACGTCATTTTCTATAATATTTACCTCTGATATTCTTTAACAGATTCAGTCCACATCAATACCTGATAAATATGACTTTGTCGTTGTTGACTTGGATCAAAATAATCAATATTATGTGTTTCTTCACCATTTTCTTCTGGTACTAAAAGTAACAAAATTAATTAGTTAACTTTTTAATTACTATAGTTAATTGGCTTTTAGCAAAATGGTGAAAAATAAAATTGTCCCTGTTATGTTGGTCATAAAGAAGTTTTCTCTGCGAATGTAGAAGACTATAGACTGTAAAAAAAAATACGTATATTATGTAAAAAATAAACTCGATAGAAGTTTATGTTTAAAAAAAAAAATTATTTTCACAAAAATTACAAGTTGAAAATAATAATAAAACAATTTCAAATTTTTATACAAGTTAAAAGTAATAATAATAATAATGCGGTTTAACGTCCGTTTTTATGACAGTTAGTCTATAACAGACGCCACCCACATCATTATTTTTCTAACTTTATTTATACTTTTTAATACATTACAAATTACATTATGATGTGGGTGGAGGAGAAGGAAAGTGGGGTGAGAGCTAGGATTTGGTGGGTATGCGTCTGCAGCCGTCTTCTTATGGAACTATGCCGATATTCATCTGGAATTGTAAAGGGAAACTGCAGAAAACCTTCACGAGCATAGCCGGTCGTCGGATTCGAACCCACGACCTACCAGTCGCAAGTGCCAGTTAGTGCTTAAGCACTCTCGGCCACTTCGCTGGTTTACAAGTTAAAAGTAACTTTAGTTGTTATCCGCTAACTTTTGAAATTACGGTATTATAAAATATATTCGTAATAAACGCTTTTAGTTATGTCAAAATTTGGCCAGTGACATAACATTCCCTATTTCCTATATTTTCAAATAGCATATTTATACGTTATTAAATCAATGCTGCAACATTGAATCAATGACGCATAATAAAAAATAAAAATCAATTATTATCTCAGATATTTAATAATGTCTGAGCGAATTGAGATCATTTGATATTTTACTAATAAGTTTTCTCAAAACTATCATTTGTGAGATACGTGAGATTGGTGTAACACGGCAGAGCAGACTTTATTTTAATAGCTATAACTAGTCAAGTAAAGACGTGTAATGTAAATATATAGCTGTTATTTTGTTGTTTCTAAACTGAAATTATTACATACAAAATTACTTTTTTTATTAACTACTGCTAATTTTAAAATAAAGATTTTGTAAAAATACAACTGGACGGCGTTATGTAATAACAGATTAAGCGCCAAATTGGTTCAGGTAAATAACGGCGGTACATCTTCTTTTCAATGGCAAAGAAGATGTACCGTTATTTAGCTTAATCTATTTGGTGCTTAATCTATTATTACATAACGCCGTCCAATTTAGGTACTTACGAAATATTTCAAATCCTCCTGCATAGAGCTTGGTAACTATTTCTTGCATGTCTTCCATTTTCGTTACATCGTAATATTTTTTAAAGTTAAATTTTTCCAAAAATTTATCAATTTCTTTCGTATTAAAATCAAATCTACGATATGAAAATGATAATATAAAATATTAAGTTAAATAATAGAAGTTTGCGTATACAAAGACATCTTTACTAATATTATAAATAATGTGTAAACAGACTGGAAGTGTATTTTTTAACCCTTTGAATACAGACAACGCTGAAAGGTTTCCGTTACCATGGTAAGAAGAAACTAACGGCAGATTCTTATAGAATTTTATGAGTAAGACAAAAATGGAAGAATAAATTTTTTCGATATCCTGCTTAGTTTTCAAGATAATACGTGTCAGATTTCTAAAAGTTACAATAGAAATGGTATAAATGTATTGTATACATACAGATACACACATAATATAGTAAAATTTTTATGAATATAGCTGTCATTCATTTAAACAGACTGCAGGGTGGCGATCGACCTGGAAAACCTGCAAAAGTCAGGGAATTTCGAATTTCTCGAATAGTCAGGGAAAACATTTAATGCCACCTAACGAAACAGTCTGTAACTTGACGTGATTTTATTATATATTTAGATATACTTACAAAGGCTGCATTCAAAAATTTATCTTGCCAAACTAATAAATAAGTATCAAATGAAAATATAAAAATGTCTCTTACTTTTTCAAATAAGATTTCATTGAAAAATACATTACACTTTCAGTTGTTGCAGACGTGCCAACTAAATTAATCTCTTTTAATTTTAAACTGCATTTCTTTAAACAGCCGCATCGAGGTATTGAATACGAAGTAAAATCCATTACTATTGGTTTTCGTTTTGTATATGCATAATAAATAATAATAAATGCTAAATTCTGTGGTAAGTTTAAAAATAAATAAATGGAATAAAATCTTTTTAAAAAAAATTAAAATTTTAATTTTCTACAATAATTGAAAATAATAAAATACAAGTCATTAATAGGAGTGGGGTGTGTTAAGACTTTTGATATTATGTATACCAAAATACTAGCCCAGGGTCTGAGTTTACATCGGTAGAGAAAATGTTAAAGTACACTATCATAATTTTTATCCAATACTCAGTGCTGGATTTCTACTATAGGGACACGTGACATTTTTTTTTTTTTTTTGGTCATCAGTTATTTTTTGATAGGAAAAGGAAAAAAAGTGGGGAAGTTATTAAGAAATTTTTTTGCAGGGGCGGCATTTTTCGCAGTGCCCTGGGCGGCACTTAGGGTAAATCCGGCCCTGCCAATACTACTTTACTCTGATAGTTTCGATAGAATGTTTAGAATACTAAACACAAAATAGTAGCACTACATTCTCGCGAGGTCGCCTCGCCGAGACGTTCGTCGAGGTTTTGACGAGGCGAGACAACACGAATATGTACCGTCTACACTCTCGCTCATTACTCAGTTATTCATACTGCTCATACGCGTTCGTATAGTTTGAAATGTCAATCATACATGGACAAGATGGGTGATGTCGGTGACATGGATTCAAATAACTGCTGCTGCAGTTCTATGTACTGTTGAATCCTATAATTTTCTTCAAGCTTATTACACAAAAAAGTTTAAAATAACGTTTAAAATAACGTTTTTGTAAATTTAAGGCATGATTTTAGGTTATGTATAAAAACATAATAGTACGCAGATATGCAACATATGCAATATCAACACACGAGTATATGCGAGAGTGTAGTTGATCGCCTCGCCTCGTGTCTCGTGTCCTTTGACTTGTGACAAAAAACCGACTCAGATCGGAGACCTGACGAGGCGAGGCAAGGCTTGACGAGACGAGGCGAAGTAACACGAGAGCATCAACTACACTCTCGGCCTCGCGTCGTCTCGTGTTGCCTCGACGAGAGTGTAGTGCTACTAAAAGACTTTTGGTAGAGTATAATTTCATTTTACTTTAGCTAATAAAGCTCTCTTTCACAACTTGAGCACCAGCTGACAGTGGGCGAGTTCATATAGGTGGAGTAGAATCATATCATTTGCACACGAAGACGCGTATTCGATTCGTTATAATTATAGCTCCTGCAGCTCATACAGTAACGGTACTTGCACGCTTGAAGATCTGTACACGAAGCGATTCCCAAAGTCTTATACACAAAGTTATGAATTTAACTATAATTACCTATGATAATTATGAAGATTCAAAGGTTGTAAATATGTTTAATAGTGATGAAGAGATGTCTAGTGATTGAGAAAAAAAAATGATATATAGTCGTATTATTCTTCTGTGAAAAAATAATCAGCCATTTCCAATAAATTTACTAGATATGCAAGAAAACTTTAATTGTTTCTGCGATTTCCCAAATATTTCTGGCCACTTTGAGAATCACTGATCCACATTACTTAAATTGAGAACTATCTAATTAAGTAGGTACTCTACTCTAACCAACATTTTAAATTTCTCTACCGTCTACTATATCAATGTAAATTCAGTTTATGTTATAGTCGGGTTAGCGGGAGTTTTCACCTCAGGTATACTCGGCTTTTTATATAATAATATGTTAAATAAAATTATATATAAATTTTAAGGGGAAGGGATCAAAAACAGAGTACATATACCCGAGGCGCAAACGGTGCAAACTCTCGCTAATCCAACTACAGGTTAGTTTAATATGACGATTATGAAAGTATTATTGTATTTAACTTGTATTGTTATATTTTCTTCTTTTTATTTATCTAAAAAGGTATGTATAAATTAGTTTTACCCCAAAGATAACAATTGAAACCAATAAAGAAGCCATATCGAAAAAACAAATCCACATATGGTTAACGTTTTCCCTTGGACTGAACGTCGTAACTCCAAGTAGTGCACTAATTAATGTAAAAAAGCTTGCTTTTAACGTGTTATAATTTTCTAACTATGGAAAAATTAAGAAACAGAATCAATTTTTCAAATTTTTTTTTTTTTTTTTTTGTTAAATTTAAATTTCTTGTTAAAGGTCCTTTTAGACGGTCATATCATTTCTCAGTTCAGTTTTAGTTTCAGTCGAACTGTCAGTTTTTCATACGTGTAAAAATCAAAATCGGAAAGGAGAACTGAAACGGAGACTGAGAACTGACAGGATGGATAGACCTATTGTCTATGGGATTTGTTTCGTTTCAGATCTTAGAAATCGTATGTGTAAACAAGCGCATTATGCCTCAGTCCGTTTACTCATGTCAGTTTTCTTGAAGTGCACATTTTATATAGGCAACTGTCGCTATGTCCAACCAGGATCACGATTTTGTTGTCGAATTTATTAAAATTTATAAAACCTTAATAAGACAGATGTACGTTATTACAATGTAAATCTTAGGGAAGCTGCCTACACTTTTCTATTAAAGAAATATAAAGAATACGGCGGTAAATCGATATGGTAAAATCTAAAATAAATAGCCTACGCTCAACTTACAACAAAGAACTTAAAAAAGTTAAGGACAGTGAAATAAGTGGAGCAGGAACTGGGGAAGTATACAAACCATCACTATGGTATTATGATCTCTTTTCGTTCGCCAGCGACCAATAGCCGACTGTAACAAGTGTTAATACCATGGACAGCGACGATTAAAATCAGGAAGGAATATGAGATACGTATCTTTATTCATTCGTAAATAATTCAACCAATCACATAGTTTTATCCGAAGTTCCTCCCTTAAATTTATATGCGACCTTCTTTTCTTCCGCTCTTTCTTCAGCACCAAATCTAACGCTATTGCAGTGAAATAGTCTTCATTCATGAGTTATTATATTAACACTTTTAAACTAGTATAAGAATATAAGTTGAAGACTTTTAAAGCGAAACACTTTGTTTAGAGTAACTCAGATTATACAAAGAACTGAAACGACTGAGAACAGTGAGAACTGAACGGACCGTGTAAAAACAAACCTTCTCCCGAACTGAAATGAAACGAGAACGGAAACTGAAACTGAACTGAGAACTGATATGACCGTCTAAAAGACCCTTAATGATTTATATAAAAATTATTTTTTTTTTTAATGGATTTTGTTTAAATGAAAATTTTATTGATAATAATTTCATTCATCAAAAATTACTTACCACTAATCCAAACGCAAAATATCCCACAAAGGTAAAATTTAAAAGTGCTACTGAGAACAAGATTAACAAATGTAATAAAGGTTTTGTCAACTGAAACGAAAAAGCGTGTACGATTAACAATTAAAAACGGAAATATTTACGCCAAAGTGTGTTAGGTTACCTAAACTAATATGAGTATATTAAGGCCTGATTTGCCTCAGATATCTATAAAATTAAATGGGTGTTATCACTCACGGTTACCTGTATATGAATTGCAATTAAATTGGAAATAAATGGGAATATTGTCAACTTATTTAGTAAACGCACAAAACAAATAAACACGATCGATCCATAAGTTAAATCAAATGCTGTCTGCCATTTAAATAGCACATCTAAATTATGATAATCATTACTTTTTAATTGAAGATACTCAAGTGCTCTGGTTTTATGCGCATGAAGTGCTGAAATCTCAATCGCATATACAAGTTGTATCTAGAAAAACCAGATGGAATAAATTCAGCGGAAATATGAATATTTTATTAAAGGTTTTAATAGTTATTTTCGTAAATAGTAGTAAAATTGACTAATATTTCATTATCACAGGTCATTAGACTCATCAGAGGCGGAGAAATTCTTTTAAATATGACTAATTCACGAGTTTTCTATCAGTTTTACATGCTTAATTTTGATAAAAATGAAAAAAAAAAACAACTAGAAAAAACTATAATTCGTTTTATTATTCTATCATTTTTTCTACGGTTCTTAAGGAAAATTTGTCATTGGAAAATTATTGTAAACATTGGTGTTATCAAATTAAAAATAAAATTTTTTTTAATCTCAAATCAAGCTTTAAAGAAGTAAACGCATATTGTTTATATGCGCTAATATTAATATAGCGCATAAAACGCTAATATTCATGAGTGTGGGAAATCCCTTATCCTCTAAGCCATCGCTATCTCCCTAAAATTCCGTCGTTCTTGGAGTGAATTAGACGGCATTTGCTGCTAAAAGATAAGCGTGGTGTTAATTAATTAATTATTTATTTGTCATGAACCAGCCTAGTCAAATGAATTTTTTTGATTTTCCGGAAAACTATAGGCGTTGGAAAAGTTTTCCTTGTAAGCTGGTCAAAGTGAATTTAGTTAACAAAAATACGTTTCCAGATTTTTGGCGCCCCTCGATTGCCGGCGTGCTAGACGGTCGCCTAATTCGCCTATATGGTCGCACCGGTCCTGACCAAAGTTATTATACAAAATTCCACCATTAATTTAAAATTTATAATGCGGTACCTTAGGATTTCAGAGATTTTAATCAGAAAGATTTAAAACCTACCAGGTGAACATCAAATGTCCTTACGATATAACTAAATTACTTTAAACTGTATTGTGACGCATTCTATATGGTTTATAATACCAAGATACATCAATCTGACACTATTTGCTATACAGGTAGGCCAGTTACATGTTATTGTCCTGCCTATACCCAATTTTCTTACTACAGCTTACTACGGGCAAGCCAACTCCGTAGTTACAAGAGTAAACAAACTTTTAATTACCATAGTAAATACGGTAAATACCACAATTACACAAAAATTTTGTAATTTTCATATATTTTACCAGCAACGTTCAACTAGGTAAAAAGTATAGTTTAAAAATGGAAAGCAGATTTTGTATTTAAAGTAAGTAAATATTCGCCAACCCACCTTCATCAAGACGAAGTTAGTTATTTTCGATTTTCGAAAGCACACGTTTGTAAACATTTTTCTTTTATACGTATGTATATCATATAAACCCGTTTAGTTTGCAATTTTTTAATAATTCGATTCTACACCACTGAGTTATATATGGATTTAAAAACTGGAACCAAAAATCTAGCGAAACTGGCTAACCTGTATAGTATAATATACTAACCAATCAAATGATCTTGATTTAATACCATTTATAAACAAAGATTATAATTATTATTATTATTATTATTACATATAAAAAAATTTTGCCTAGCAAAACTATTTAAAAAAAAATGCAAGCTTCAAAATAGCGGCTGAAATTAAAAATATTCCAAATCTTACCAAATGAATACACAGGTCAAGCCAATATGTCAGCTTCAGGAAAAATTTTCTACCAGTCAAAACTATTTCAATGACTTTACAAATTATCCAAAAAACGAAATGACATATACATAATATCTGAATACCTAATCCAACATAGGCCCACGCATGTAGTACTGGCGGAATATGAATAGTTTGAAAATTATAACTTGGGTGCACATCGTTGGTCAAAAGAAATTCAAATATTAAACTGTAATAACAGAATAATTAATTTCTTTAAAGTGGGAATAAAGTAAAGAATAATAATTCTATCTGTCAAAATAGTGTAGCAGGTGGTCGTTTGATCATTGTAGGTTATGGTCTTAACATTTTAAAATAGTGATGACTGATGAGCAAATGTAACATTAAGATCCCGATCCTTGTAATCTTGATTTCGGTTTTGTTCAAAAATACTGCAAGAATAAGATTGATCTTGTATTTTTAAATTGTGCTGCGATGAAGATTTTTAAGAAATTTTCAAAAATATTATTAAATAATTAATTTAATAGATAATAAGCCATATGGAGATTATTCAAAAATTTTTATAACAATAACTGACAAAATCTTTAGGAATTCTTTAATCTTTAGCAAGAGTCTATATGTAGAAATCTTTAGAATTATTGTTTTTTTTCTTGATTTTGTTCATTTGAATTGGTATTTGATTTGTTTTGGTAGTGGTCTTGCAAAGACCGAGACAAAACTGCAAGACTAACAAGACTGATTTTGCTCATCAGTAATGAAAAAGTGCTCTAAAAAACATTTTTAAAGTGTTCGAAATTGAAATGAGGGCTTACCGACATTGAACCATTTGATTTATATCATGATTGAATAATGTAAAATGGACTGACATTGTCAGTGTAGCAGATGTTAAAATTTTCGATTGCTGCAACTCTCTTATATTGTTTAATAAGTTCGTTTTTGTTAAATTTATGGTTTTCATGTAACATTTTGAAGAATTTGTTGGCAGTAATTGACTGTCAATGTTGCATGTATTGTTAACTATCCAGCCTGCGTTCAAAATTTTGCTCTCTTCCTGTGTATTTAACTTCTTGTGAAATTTTGTTTTAGTTACAGAATTATTGTAACAAGTAGCCAATCGGTTCTTATATAAATGCTTCATTATTGAGGAAGAGTTACATTTGTAAATGCTCGATGTAACCTAATGTATTTTTGAATGAAAAAAAGATCAGTTAATAGGTATAATGATAGAGTAGTTGGGTGCAGTGCTTAATTTCTAAAATTTTAGGCACCGGAACACATAGTCACATATTTTGCTTCCTTCTCAACCATATGGCCGTCTCAAAGTCATAAACTTCGATTTTTGAAAATTTATGATTAAACGAATAAATAAATTTTCGCTGCATTCCGGCCGAAATTAAGCACTGCTTAAGAGCTGATTTTAATTTTTTTCCCTCTTAATCTAAAATTAAATAATTAATATATATAAAAAAAATCAAAATAAATTTTTTTGATTTTGTCATAGATTAAAAACGGTACTTATATGTTCAAATGTAACTATTTTAAACTTTTGCTTCTACGTATAAAAATTACCAAAGAGAATGTCAAAGGGTTAATCAAATGATTTCTTTGAGATACGGTAATATTATCCCAGTTATCCCACATATCATTTTCTTCGGTTGTTTTACCATAAAATCCATTTATTAGCGTTTGTTCTAAATACTAAATACAATATTATAGTTTTGTATTCCTTCTTTTAGGAAATTCTAGGAAATTAACTATGGCACTTACAAAAAATATGTCAACAGGTTTTTTAATATTTTTAAAGTTACTTTTGATTCCAGCCGAGTCGATAAATTCCTCATCAATAAATAGTTTTGTTAAAACCTTGTTTGTTACATATCTATAATGAAAGTGGGCATCGAAGGCAACTGAAAAAACAATAGCGTAGTTTTTCAAGAAAACCGATTCAAAAAATAAATAAAAATAAAAATTTATAGAAAAAATAATTATTTATAAAAATACTTGGGTGGAAGTGATATTATATCTTACCCAATATTAATACAAATACTAGTATTCCTAAACCAAATATTTCTATTAAATTCAGACAATTTTGTTTTTGTATTTTGTATTTCATTGTATATCTTTCCTAGAACAAAATTAGTAAATATAAAATTTTGTGTAATTTCTAGTTGTCATGTCTATTTAATTTTTATTTTTATAATTTTTTAGGAAAACAAAAATATGTACATATTTTATGGTGGCCAACTCTTTCACTAGGTTAGTGCATGCGGGACAACATAACAAACAATCTTAGATCTGATTTTTATTCGTGTGTTATTTTGAAAAATTCCAAAAAATTTATTTTCAAAATACAATTAATAAGCAAAACTAAAAAACAGAATTACATTTTTGTAAAAAATACAACTGATGAGCAAAAAAAAAGGGCACTGTAAAGGTCCCGAGGCCGGACCATAATACGACACAACGTTTTTTTGTCTGAAAAAAAGAAAATAGCAGGGCTAACTTGGTGGGGTCCTATAGTCAACCAAAATGTCTGAAAAGGAAAAAATAATAACACGACCTTTTTGTTGTTATACTAACTAATAGCCGAAATGATTCTTGGCTACCAGAATTGAGCTTAAAATTAAAGAATTGCTTTTAAACAACTGGCTAATGCTTAAGAAATTAGCCATTTTCTTAATCATTAGGTTAGCTGATTTATAATTATGATTGGCCAAGTGGTCGGGAAACGACATTCTCCATATTAACACTATGAGGCCCGAGCACTTTCATAGTAAATTTCCCCGGAAGCCGGCAATATTTAAAAAAAAAAAAAAAAACTATATAAACAAATACATAAAATAAAATGATTCAAACACACAACACAGTTCCACACGTATGTATGTGTAAAACTGTAAACAGACGTACTACGTGATACGTATTATACATACATACTACATATACGCTGGCATTCAAATCAATTTTATTTAAAAATATAAATTATATTTTTTATGTATTTTTTGTTTATCTTAAAATTTTTTATACATAGAAACCAAGAGAGTAGTGTTTGTTGGTATGTATGTGTTTGTGTGAATGAGAACACATCCGTGTGATGAAGAATGATAAACATGATAAACATCGCACACATAATGATTAATGAGTAATCAACTAATCAATTAATCATTGATCGCGGTCGGCCTCTGGGGAAGTTTTGTTTGGTTTCGGATGCCGAAGCCGTGGGACTGAAAGTGTTAAGGTAAAAGACCCGGTAATTGACCCTGGCCCAGTTTCTGACGTTTTCAACTTCTTTATAAATTAATAAAAAAACTAGGTATATTTTAAATACGAAAAAAATAAATTCTTAATTTAAAGTAATTTATTCTGTGCCTAATGAATAGCAATTGAAAAAGTATAGAATATATTAACTAGGTAAATAAAAAAAAATTTAAGTTTAAAATGTGTGTAAATGCTATTTTTTAGTTATTTTCTAAATGGTTTAGTTTAGAAGATACCTCATTTTGATCTGTGCAATATTCACCATGTAAGTATGAAAATTTAATTAAAAATATATGAGCAGGTTAATATTTGTTTATAATTTATTTTAAAATATTTATAAAATACCTTAGAATGATTTTTATTATTGAAATATGGGGGTCAATATTACTAGGCTCAATTCTAAAGATATGACCCAGTTTTTCACCCTAAAATTCTAACCTAAAACAAGTGAGGTTACCTGCTTATTGACATGTGAATAAAATTTAAAAATAGTTATTTTAAATTAATTTTTGTTAGTTATTTTGTTATTTATCAAACTTTTCAGATAGAACCCCCTTCTCCTCCAGCTCAGCCTCTAGCCTATCTCTTATGACACCTTCGTACAGTTTACCAAAAGTATTTAATAGACACAGTGGTCTATATGATGCAATATCGTCGGCCGGCTTGCTTGGCTTAAGTATTAAAACCAGTTTCGCCACTTTCCAGATTGCTGGGAATATTTGTTCCGCTAAGTATTTGTTAATTATACTTGCCACCCATTCTGGGGCAATTTCCATCATAATCTTCAAGGCTTCTACCGAGATACCATCCGGACCAGGGGCCTTTCCATTTTTCATTCGACTGGCTACCCTCTGCACTTCTTCCTGGCTCACAGTTCGGACTTTCTCTTGCGCTGCCGGTATAACCCAAAAGGTTCTTTCTCTCGGGAACAGCTCTTCTGCTATTTCTCTTTTCTTTTCTGCAGACAACCGGTGCATATATTTACCTATTTTCCCTTGCACAATCTTATATCTCTCCCCCCAAATATCATTTTCAACTTCCTCGCAGATCCTATGCCAGTTATCTTTTTTAGCTTGGAAGATGGCTCTTCTGAATTTTCTCCTGTTTGCTTTGTATGTCCGCTGCGCTTCCTCAAACTGGTTCTCCCTCCCATCTCTCCTTAATCTAGTCATTTTTCTCCTGCTCTCATTGCATATAATGCGGTATCTTTCTACTTCCGCGTTCCACCACGCAGGCTTGATTTCCCTATTCCCTCCTTTCGATCTAGAAATTCTCAGACCTTCCCTGACTATTTTTGTACAGTCTTCCGCTGTCCCTTCATTGTCTTTTACACCAGTCATTCTTAATTGTATAAAGTTTTTATATACTTCCAGATCCACCTCTCCTCTTTCACCTCTCATCTCCTTCCCAGTACCTATATTTTTTACTTCAAATGTAATATACATGTGGTCACTTAATGTTTCCTCCTCTAGTACCTCCCAGTTACCTATCCTTGGGGCGATGTTCCTATAGGTTAGGTTAGGTTAGGTTAGGTTAGGTTAGGTTAGGTTAGGTTAGGTTAGGTTAGGTTAGGTTAGGTTAGGTTAGGTTAGGTTAGGTTAGGTTAGGTTAGGTTAGGTTAGGTTAGGTTAGGTTAGGTTAGGTTAGGTTAGGTTAGGTTAGGTTAGGTTAGGTTAGGTTAGGTTAGGTTAGGTTAGGTTAGGTTAGGTTAGGTTAGGTTAGGTTAGGTTAGGTTAGGTTAGGTTAGGTTAGGTTAGGTTAGGTTAGGTTAGGTTAGGTTAGGTTAGGTTAGGTTAGGTTAGGTTAGGTTAGGTTAGGTTAGGTTAGGTTAGGTTAGGTTAGGTTAGGTTAGGTTAGGTTAGGTTAGGTTAGGTTAGGTTAGGTTAGGTTAGGTTAGGTTAGGTTAGGTTAGGTTAGGTTAGGTTAGGTTAGGTTAGGTTAGGTTAGGTTAGGTTAGGTTAGGTTAGGTTAGGTTAGGTTAGGTTAGGTTAGGTTAGGTTAGGTTAGGTTAGGTTAGGTTAGGTTAGGTTAGGTTAGGTTAGGTTAGGTTAGGTTAGGTTAGGTTAGGTTAGGTTAGGTTAGGTTAGGTTAGGTTAGGTTAGGTTAGGTTAGGTTAGGTTAGGTTAGGTTAGGTTAGGTTAGGTTAGGTTAGGTTAGGTTAGGTTAGGTTAGGTTAGGTTAGGTTAGGTTAGGTTAGGTTAGGTTAGGTTAGGTTAGGTTAGGTTAGGTTAGGTTAGGTTAGGTTAGGTTAGGTTAGGTTAGGTTAGGTTAGGTTAGGTTAGGTTAGGTTAGGTTAGGTTAGGTTAGGTTAGGTTAGGTTAGGTTAGGTTAGGTTAGGTTAGGTTAGGTTAGGTTAGGTTAGGTTAGGTTAGGTTAGGTTAGGTTAGGTTAGGTTAGGTTAGGTTAGGTTAGGTTAGGTTAGGTTAGGTTAGGTTAGGTTAGGTTAGGTTAGGTTAGGTTAGGTTAGGTTAGGTTAGGTTAGGTTAGGTTAGGTTAGGTTAGGTTAGGTTAGGTTAGGTTAGGTTAGGTTAGGTTAGGTTAGGTTAGGTTAGGTTAGGTTAGGTTAGGTTAGGTTAGGTTAGGTTAGGTTAGGTTAGGTTAGGTTAGGTTAGGTTAGGTTAGGTTAGGTTAGGTTAGGTTAGGTTAGGTTAGGTTAGGTTAGGTTAGGTTAGGTTAGGTTAGGTTAGGTTAGGTTAGGTTAGGTTAGGTTAGGTTAGGTTAGGTTAGGTTAGGTTAGGTTAGGTTAGGTTAGGTTAGGTTAGGTTAGGTTAGGTTAGGTTAGGTTAGGTTAGGTTAGGTTAGGTTAGGTTAGGTTAGGTTAGGTTAGGTTAGGTTAGGTTAGGTTAGGTTAGGTTAGGTTAGGTTAGGTTAGGTTAGGTTAGGTTAGGTTAGGTTAGGTTAGGTTAGGTTAGGTTAGGTTAGGTTAGGTTAGGTTAGGTTAGGTTAGGTTAGGTTAGGTTAGGTTAGGTTAGGTTAGGTTAGGTTAGGTTAGGTTAGGTTAGGTTAGGTTAGGTTAGGTTAGGTTAGGTTAGGTTAGGTTAGGTTAGGTTAGGTTAGGTTAGGTTAGGTTAGGTTAGGTTAGGTTAGGTTAGGTTAGGTTAGGTTAGGTTAGGTTAGGTTAGGTTAGGTTAGGTTAGGTTAGGTTAGGTTAGGTTAGGTTAGGTTAGGTTAGGTTAGGTTAGGTTAGGTTAGGTTAGGTTAGGTTAGGTTAGGTTAGGTTAGGTTAGGTTAGGTTAGGTTAGGTTAGGTTAGGTTAGGTTAGGTTAGGTTAGGTTAGGTTAGGTTAGGTTAGGTTAGGTTAGGTTAGGTTAGGTTAGGTTAGGTTAGGTTAGGTTAGGTTAGGTTAGGTTAGGTTAGGTTAGGTTAGGTTAGGTTAGGTTAGGTTAGGTTAGGTTAGGTTAGGTTAGGTTAGGTTGAGGCAAAACAAACAAAGGAGGAAAGCCAGGTTAGAGGAAAGAGAGAAGGAACACGTGACACCTTGCAAAAAACAGAAACAGAGGAGGTGATTTGTATTGAGGACGAACCTAAATCAACCTACAAAAGGCCGAGAGAGGAGTCGCCACAGGAGGCACAACGAAAGAAAGCCGGCAGTGCAGGTAACAATTCAAAGAATCTCACTGATTCTGCGATGAGCCAGGCAAGAAGCCTAGCAGAGGAAATTATGAAGGAGGGCTTGAATATTAGGGAAACAATTAAGGAGAAGGTGGCCAAACTGCTGCAAACTCTGGAAAGGCTTAAAGTCGAAGAGGAACAGAAAACTAGGAAGGAACTTCAGTGTATAGTACACAAATCGGAGGCGTATACACAGACACCGATGATAGGTACGAAGAAGGTGGAGGTCGGAACCCAGGTCAACCTGGATAAAAAGGGACCAGATGTTGAAGAGATACTAGATCAAGGAGCCTCCTTTTCAGAGTTGGCCACAATATTGGACGCGGAGTGGGAGGAGGAAATATATAAAACCAAGTTAAGAGTAGGGAATTTCGCATCTGTTGGGAGGGAAGAGAACATTTTGCTTCTTCATGACATGAATAATCGTGGCAATAAAGGGGTGACAAAATTGATAGCGGAGAGACACCCAGGAGTCCAAGAACTTTTGGAGGAGGGAATGGAAGAAGGGAACCTGGAGTACGTTGAGTATAACATGAAGACCGTTACAAGCAGAGGAGGTGGAACGGAAAGTGAAAGGAGAATATATGTTCTCCCAATCAAAAGTGACAAAAATGGCGTAAATGACTGGGAAAGCATATACAACTATATTAGTAAAGCGAGAGATATTATGGAAAGGGGAGGAGAAGGGCGAATCGTTACAGTAACGGAGGACCTGGACCTGGAATATATGAGGAAAGTGATAGAAGCTCTTTTTAGGAAAAGCAAAGTAGATGTAGAATTGGCTGTAGGAAATAAGCACACAGATGCTATACAAGGACGGGAATCGGGAAGTGGTCCCAAAAATGAAAAGAAGGAAAGCATTGGAACAAGAAAGTCTGAAACAGTGGTGGTGAAAACGGAAGAGGGGACGACGTATGCTCAACTCCTACAAAAGATTAAGGAAAAAGTTGACATTGACAAAATCGGTGTCTGTGTGAAGAACATTAAGAGGACAAGGAGAGGCGATCTATTACTTACGGTGCCGACAGGGGATATGGCGGATAAACTAAAGGATGAGATTGAGGAGAAAGCGGAGATAAAGGCCGTGTCAATCCAAAGAAATATGACGAATCTCGTTATTATGGGCATAGATGGAGATGCCACGGAACAGGACATCCTAAATGCAGTAGGGGCAAAGGGCAATGCACAAGTGCAAAAAGTGGTAATTAAAAGTGTTATTATAAATAAAAATGGAAGCAAGACTGCCATTATAGATGTACCGAAAGAGGCGGGTAGGTTAATAATAAAAGAGGGAAAAATAAGGATTGGCTGGGGTGAGGCGGAAGTTAAGGAGAGGCTAAGTATAACAAGATGTTATAGGTGTCTAGAATTCGGTCACAAAACAAGCGGATGCACGGCGGAGAGGGAGAGACCGAGGGAGTGCCTTAAATGTGGACAGGTTGGGCACTCGGTGAAAGACTGCGAAAACCCAGCCTATTGTAATAAATGCCAAAGACCGGGGCATAGGGCGGACACCATGAGATGTCCGCACTATAAGCGACTTGTGGAGGAGGAGCGAGCGAGGAGGGCCACGAAGGCAAAGAGTCGGAAGTAGATCCAGAAGACGGCACAACTCAAGGTTCTCCAAGTGAATGGTATGAGGGCAAGGGCTGCAGTTGACAAAGCGGTTGCAACTGCAAGGGAGAAGGGTGCAGACATCATAGTGATGAGTGAACCAAATAAGAAAATGATTCAAGATGGATGGATAAAAGATCAGAGGGAGGATGTTGGTATTAAAATAATAAATAGGAATTTGGAGGTAAGGAGAAGTAGGGCTATGGGAGGGTATTTATGTCTGCACCTGAAGAACCTGTATATAATAGGTTGCTATCTGTCACCCAACATCAGCCATGCTGATTATTGTGAGCAGGTTGATGGTATTATGGAAGAGGTGAGGACCTTGAGGAGTGAGGACTGTGTTGTGCTGGGAGATTTTAACGCGAAGTCTCCACAGTGGGGCTCTCCGACCAGGGATGCTAGGGGGGAATACCTGGAAAACTGCTGTGCGGGACTTGACTTGATTATCCTAAATGAGGGGGATACGCCAACTTTCCAGAGGAGGGGTTCCGTGGCTTACATAGATATCACCTTTTGTAATAGGAGGCTCGCACCTAAGATTAGAGGATGGAAGGTCTTAAAGGAGGAAACATTGAGTGACCATTCCTATATATGGTTTGAAGTCAACGAGGCGGGTGTTAGGGATGCGGGTGATAGTATGAAGAATAATATAGATTGGGAAACTTACAGGAATTATATGGAGCTGCGGACTGGCAATAACACGATGGGGCCGAGGACAGCTGAGGCGTGCTCGAAGATAATCAAGGAGGCGTTAGACTTTGCGTCACACAGGACGGAAAATCACTTAAATAAGAAACCGTACTGGTGGAATGAGAAGGTGGAGGCTCTTAGGAGGGAGTGCAATAGGAAGAGGAGGCGGGTAACTCGGGGTAGAAGAGCCGGATTGGAAGGAGAAGAAATAGAGGAGTTGTGTGACGAACATAAAGAGGCGAGGAGAAGCCTCAAAAAAGCAATCTATGAGTCTAAGAGGGATCATTGGAGGGAGATGTGCGATAGGCTAGAAAACGACGTCTGGGGCGAGGGCTATAGAATAGTCATGAGTAAATGTGGAGGGGACGGATATAAATTAGAAACAGAAAGAAAGGTGGAGATAGCCAAGGAGTTGTTTCCAAGGCGTGAAAGCTTTTGGGTTACACCTCCGATACAAGAAGAAGCAATACCCTTTAGTGAGGAGGAAGTAATAATGGCAGCTAAAAGTATGAGAAGCGGGAAGGCACCTGGCCCTGATGGAATTCCCCCAGAGGCAGTGAAAATGATGGTTGAGATTGCCCCGGAATGGATCCGAAAGGTTATGAACGAATTGCTGATGGAACAGACTTTTCCAGACGAGTGGAAGATAGCAAAACTCGTGTTAATTCCGAAACCTGGAAAGCCGATTGAGGAGGTATCGGCACACAGGCCTTTATGCTTACTCAATACCTTGGGCAAGCTTTATGAAATACTAATACGTGGGCGCCTGGAAAAGGAATTAACAGAGAAAGAGATAATTTCATCAAACCAGTATGGATTCAGGAAGGGGCGGTCAACAATTGATGCGGTTACCTGTGTAACGGAAACTGTCAAGAGAACGAAAGAAAAGTGGTGCGTGCTGGTAACGGTTGACGTACGAAATGCGTTCAACAGCATGACACACGGTAGAATAATAGAAAAACTTAGACAGGGTGGTATTTCTGACTACCTAGTAAGAATTATTAGCGCATACCTACGTAACAGGGTTTTGAGAGTGGATAGAGGGAGAGAAATGGAAATAATGGCGGGGGTTCCACAGGGGTCAGTATTAGGGCCTGTTCTTTGGAATACTGGCTATAATGGTGTGTTGGAGCTGGACCTAGGGGAAGGGGTTATGAGTATTGGATATGCCGATGACCTAGCCGTGGTGGCATGTGCCGACTATAAAGACATATTGGAATTCAAGGTGAATGAGGCGCTGAACAGGATTGACGGGTGGATGAGACTAAATGACTTAGAACTAGCACCCGAAAAGACGGAAGCAGTGGTACTAAAGGCACCAGGGAACCGGGTGGAGAGGATCAGTGTCCAAATTAAGGAACAAATAGTACTGTCCGCAAAAAGTCTCAAATACTTGGGAATTGTAATAGACCGCAGGATGTCGTTTGGAGAACATATAATACACGCAACGATGAGAGCTGACAAGGCGGCGACTAGCATATCTCGCGTGATGCCGAATATGGGAGGGCCGACTAGTGAAAGGCGGAAGGTGTTGGGCGGTGTGGTACAGTCTATATTGCTGTATGGTGCGCCGGTGTGGGCACCGG